>JANAVB010001797.1:1824096-2334096 GCA_029216955.1 Iris pallida | reverse complement strand
CAGAATGGAGCAACTTCTATGCAAGGATGCATCGAAAGAAGATGGAAATTAGCTTGGAAGATTTCTTGCAAGAGATCCATGTTGAGGACGAGATGCGCTCTCAACAGAAGATGGATACTCTGTCCAAACAACTGGCGAAGGCAAATCTGGTCCAAACCAGAGAGTACCAGGGGAAGCAGGCTGCTTCTCATCACAAAAAGAAGGACTTCACGAATCTGAAAGTGAAGGGTCCTGCTTTCAAGCAGCAGAAGTCCAAGTCCCATGTGACTTGCTTCAATTGTGGCAAGAAGGGCCACTACAAATCCGAATGCAAGTCCAAGCCCAAAGAACAAGGTGAGCCTAGTAAGGTTTCTATGATTACTAATCTAGTTGCCATGATAGCACAGGTTGCAACTGTGGGGGCTGACTTGGACTGGTGGATAGACACTGGTGCGATATGCCATGTCTGTTCAGACAAAGACTAGTTCGTCTCTTATGAGCCAACTTCAGAGAAGGTCATAATGGCAAACCAGGCACAAGCTGAAGTTCTGGGGATCGGGACGGTGGAGCTGAAACTCACATCGGGGAACACTCTGACGCTTTAATGTGTGAAGCATGTTCTAGTAATTGCTAAGAACCTGATCTCTGGAAGTCTGCTCTGCAACGCAGGCTTGAGGATGGACATCACTGATGGCCAGTTGGTGATGTCCAAGAAGGGTACATTCTTCGGAAAAGCTTTCCAAACTGAAGGAATGTACAAGATTCAGCTTGTTGTAACCTAGCATGATAATATAAATGCAATCACTTTTTTTGATTATTCTCTTGAGTTGTGGCATAATAGGCTAGGACATGTTCATTGTAAAAGGATTAACAGAATGTCTAGTCTAGGACTTATCTCCAAGTGTGGGGGTAAGGTAGAGAAATGCGAAGTATGTGCTCAGACGAAGATCACAAGGAAATCCTTTCACAAGGTCCATCGAAGCACAGATCTTCTGGAGTTGGTTCACTCAGATATCTGTGACTTCAAACAATTCTCTACAAAGGCCGGGATGAAGTATTTTATTACTTTCATCGATGACTTCTCAAAGTATGCTTTCGTCTACTTGCTCAAGTCTAAAGACGAAGCATTCGAGAAGTTCAAGGAGTTCAGGGCCGAGGCTGAGCGGCAAACTGGACAACAACTCAAGAGGTTAAGGAGTGATCGAGACGGGGAGTATCGATCTCATGAATTCTTATCATTCTGCAAAGAACATGGAATCATGAATGAGATAACGGCTCCGTACTCTCCTCAATCCAACGGAAGTAGCAGAAAGGAAGAACAGAACGTTGACAGAGATGATGAACTCCATGTTGTTGACTGCGGGTCTTCCAAAGTGTTACTGGGGAGAAGCTGCACTAACGGCAACGTTCATTCTGAACAGAACGCCATATGCAACTTCCGACATAACTTCTCATGAACTCTGGTTCAAAGTCAGACCTAACTTGAATGTCATTCGAGTGTGGGGGTGTCTGGCTTATGTGAAGCTCCCGGATCTGAAGATTCAGAAGCTGGGGACAGGGACTACGAAGGCGATCTTCTTGGGGTATGCCGAGAAGAGTGATGCTCGGAGATTCCTTGATATCGAGTCAAACCATATCATCGAATCTCGCGATGCTGAATACTTTGATGACAAGTTTGCAAAACACAAGAATATTGTTCTCGCAGATCTTCCGGAGAATGATGAGGGTACAAAACAGACAGAAGTCTTTAATGAACCAGTAGTCCAAGATGAAGCTGTCGTCAAGGAGACACCAGCTGAACCAGAACTCGCTGAGCCGTCAACTAAGCGAACGAGGAGGCCAAAAGACTTCGGAGATGACTTCGTCACCTATCATATAGAAGCAGATCCGCTGACCTATGATGAGGCGATGAAGACCAGAGATGCTGTATTCTGGAAGGAGGCGATAGACAACGAGATTGACTCAATCACCTCCAACAACACATGGGTATTGGTTGACCTGCCAGAAGGAGCAAGACCCATCGGATGCAAATGGATCTTCAAGAAGAAGATGAAAGCAGATGGAACCATTGACAAGTTCAAGGCCAGGCTAGTGGCCAAGGGGTTTGCTCAGAAGCAGGGGATCGACTACTTTGACACTTATGCTCCAGTAGCTCGGATGACAACCATCAGATTGTTAATTGCTCTAGCAGCAATACACAAGCTGGTGATACATCAGATGGATGTGAAAACGGCATTCCTTATGGTGAGCTGACCGAAGAGATCTACATGCAACAACCAGAAGGTTTTGTCGTCAGAGGTCTGGAAGACAAAGTCTGCAAGTTGATGAAGTATCTGTATGGTTTGAAACAAGCTCCCAAAATGTGGCATGAGAAGTTTGACAAGGTGATAAGGTCAAATGGCTACAGGATCAGTGAAACAGACAAGTATGTCTATACGAAGTTTGCTGACGGAAGAGGAGTAATCGTATGTCTTTACGTGGTCGACATGCTAATCCTACGTACGGATTTAAACTGCGTCACAGAGACAAAGAAATTTCTCTCGACCAAGTTTAGTATGAAGGACTTGGGGGATGCCGACGTAATCTTGGGGCTCAAGATCATCCGGACAGGCACTGGAATAGCGCTGTCACAATCTCATTATATTGAGAAGATGCTCACTCGCTACGGGTATCAAGATCTTCCTTTTATTGATACACCGTACCGGAGTGATCAGAAGCTGGAGCCAAATTCGATGGAAAGCGTCAGGCAGTTGGAGTACGCTAGCGTCATCGGAAGCTTGATGTACGCTACTACTGCCACAAGGCCTGACATAGCTTTTGCAGTGGGAATGCTGAGTCGGTTCACTAGCAATCCAGGCGTTGAGCACTGGAAAGCTGTGAAGCGTGTTATGATATATCTCAAGAAAACTCAGACATATGCACTTTTATACAGCGGAGATCCGTCAGTAGTGGAAGGCTTCAGTGATGCTAGCTGGTGTTCAGATATGGAGAGCGAGTATTCCACAGGTGGATTCGTATTCGCCATGGGCGGAGCTGCTATATCGTGGAAGTCGAAGAAGCAGACTATGTTATCTCGCTCCTCCATGGAATCTGAATTCTTTGCATTGGATGCTGCTGCAGATGAAGCAAAGTGGCTTCCGAAGCTCATGTATGATCTTCCGGTGGTTGGGGCTCAGATACCGGCAATACCGATATACTGTGACAACCAGGCGGCAGCAGCAGTGGCATCAAATGAACTCTTCAACGGGAAGAAGAGAACGGTGCGGTTGAAGCACAGAGCAGTACACGATCTTATCAAGAGAGGTGTTATTGCAGTGATTGATGTTCGGAGTCAGGAGAACCTGGCGAATCCGTTCACCAAGGGCCTCAAGCGCCAACTGGTCGATGACACAACTTGTAAAATGGGCTTGAAGGCATTCTGATATTGTATTATTGTATTCCTACCATAAAGTTTTATGCTATTAGTTCAAAGATTTATCTACTAGGCATCTAGCTTTTGGTTCAAGGGAGGACCACTAATCGGAAGAATATCAGGAACGGTGGGTACATGTTCTATTGGACATGGAGAGGTTACAGACCTATAACCACTGTTGTCTACTATTGTTTTCTGCGGAAACGATTTCTGTGGGAAGGTTGGTTTAAATGCCTTAATGAGTTCTCAGGCAGAGTGAATGCCTGGAGTGCTTTACAGGAAGCACGGTAGCGCAGCACTACAAGGAGTGTAACTCCATGCTACAGTGGGGTGACTCCACCATGAGGTTCCCAGGTAGGGGTAATGCCTCGGCTTTGCAAGCCAAGTCACAGCGGAGTAGCACCGCAAATAGGCAGGTAGCCTAATGTTGTATGATAATCGTAATAAAGAGAAGTAGACAGCACTACAAAGAGGACGATGTCCTCATGTTACAGTGGCATGACACCACGAAGAGGTACCAGGTAGGGTAAAGCCTCGGCTTTGCGAGCCATGTCATAGCGGCGTAACACCGCACGGAAGTGCAAGGCTTCATGCTGGGTAGTTTGGCACTACAAAGAGGCCTGTGACCTCATGCTACAGTAGTATGACACTACGATGAGGTACCCAGGTGGGGTAAAGCCTCGGCTTTAAGCCATGTCATAGCGGCGTAGCATCGCAAAGAAGCGCAATGCTTCATGCCATGACTCTTTATAAAGAACTCACCTATAGTGTATGGACAGAGATATCAGGCCGTCTCTTGAGGGTAAACTTGTAGACGCCCAAAAATTATACACTGAAACCAGACTGGCACAAGGCCTTCAATGTGCAGCCAGAAGCACAGTTGATGTCATTATGTGAGTAGGAAGAATTGCAGTTATGGTGCAGAATTCAAGGCTTAGCCCATTCTTATATCATGCTGTTATTTAACCTATGCAGGAAGATTCAAGTCGTAGCGACATCTCTCCTAATGCATGATGGGCAGTAACTGTGGGAACGCTCAGCCCATATATTGAGATATGTGAGAGATTGTTGGTGTTTTTGTCTTTGGATTAGAAAAGATAGTCCCACATCGGCTACACCAAATGGTGAGTATCTCAATATAATGCATTGCTTGTATTGAGGTGTGCACATGAGGTGTAGTGGGGCACAAGTTTGTGCCATGTGGAAGTATTTTCCTAGAAGGAAAAAGGATTAAATCCAACAAGGATGCAAGTTAATTTTTGTTGTGCGGACTCGGACTCGGACACGGACTCCAGGATGTCTCGTACATGCACGAGAGTGTTCGGGGGGTAGGCGTGGACTGGCACACTTCTATGCTGATTGTGGGATGATCTAAAATATCAAACTCTATTTTTGAGTATTGGTATTTTAGTCCCACATCGGATAGGAGAAGAGGTGAAGTCTCAACTCCACTCTATAAATAGAGCCCCTTGGCCTCCTTTGAAAGATGTACCAAGAAGAGAGTTGAGGGAGTCTGTTAAGTCCAGGAAGCCCGTTCAAGTCTCAAATATTGACTTACGAGCGTTCCAGAAGTTCTTCGTGAACTTGCTGGTTCCTGGAAGCTGTTCGTGCTCGTGTGGGGCGAATAAAGCTTTGAGCAACGGTGGTTCATTCACCCCAGCATCTCATTCTCGCCTGTCATCGCTGCTGTTGCCTTTTACAGTAACTTCTTTTTAGAAGCTCTACTGCCGATAGTTGTTTGCACAAAGTCTCTTTAGATTTTTTGTGTATTACGTAGAATCTTTTTAGATCCTCGTAATTCAGAATCCTCCAGGATCTCTGTTGCACATCTTCTTTAAGGTGCTGCATTTGAAACGTTGTGTGTACAATTATTTCAGTTTCAGAATTTTCCATCGAAAATTGTGCCTCGGCAATAACATGGAACAGTCCTCTTCATTTCCACTCCATCGAGTGGAGGAGAATCAAGTGCAAAGCGAGCCTGCTCACTGAATTATTTATCTTGAACTAGGCCAGCATTGATTGTGTATTTTTTGCCATTGATGAATCGAAAAAAATTGCCAAGGAACAAAGATGAACTTTATTAACAAAGACCATGTAATGTGTGTACAGTCGTATCTCGAAATCATCGATCTAAATCATAGATTGTCTATATCTTGAGCTTTCCCTTCTCTTCAATGTGTTGCTACAACCTGTCTTATGAATGATAGCTAACCCTCTCGGTTTTAAAAAGAAATTTGGCACGCGCGCATGCCAAATGACAGGGTTCCGGTTATAATTCTCTAGAGTATATTAATACAACATCTAAAACTCTAAAGTACTATTGGATGTGTGTCAATATACCAGTAAGCGGTGCCGGACTTTAAATTTTGAGACCTGAAACAAACTCTAAAAGTGGTGTTCTCATAGCTTAATGCCCATATAATTCTTTTTATGGACGACGATGCAATAGTATTACCAACACAAAATTCAAAAAATAAAATAATATAATATAATATTCAAAATAATATATGTCATAATGAAATACTAATAAAAATTATCAAAAATAAATAAATTTGATGTTCCAGACAAATATTTACATGCATCTCTCTTGTTAGAGGTCATTTGCATACATATATATATATATATATATATATATAGAGAGAGAGGAGAGAGGAGAGAGAGAGAGAGAGAGAGGATATTGATAATGACGGAAGAATGACGGAAGAGTAGAAGGAGATTAGGAGCATCAGACTGTTCGATGGACGAAAGGAAAAATGATTTAATTTAACAACTGCACCAATTTATTTCTTTATTTCAACTAATCGACTTGTCTTTGGTTGTAAGTGAGAACATGTAATTTGTTGGAAATATTCACTGGTAAGCTCAGTTTGCCTGAAATAATTGGTATAATTTTCTCATTGCAGTTCAAGTCAGAAGTACAATTCTGGAACTGGACTGTCTTTCATAACATTTGGGCCAATATCATTTTCCATCAGAGTGAACTCGCTAATATATTTAATAAGGACATTTGGGCCAATATCATTTTCCATCAGAGTCGACTCGCTAATATATTTAATAAGGGCCTATGCTGCTATGTAGGCCATAACATATTTTCATGCAGTCCAAATATAACGAGTAATTCTTTAGAGGGTGTTTGGTATGCGATATTTTTTTATTCATGGAAAAATTTAGGATGAGAACCTATTACCATGTTAGTTTGGACTATAAAAAATTTATTACCGAAAATTAGAAATATCACGATAAATAGTTTATCCATAAAATATTGGAATTATATCCCTTAAAATAGGTGGTTATATTTTTATGCCCAGACAAAAATGAATTTGTTAAAAAAGATTTCTTCTTTTTTGATCATTTTGAACTTTTTTATCGTTTTTTTCCGTACTTTATAAATTTTCAATATCGTTTTTTTGTTTTTTTTGTTGTTTTTTTTTTCCTTTTTTGGCCCTTTTTGTTTTTTTTTTTTTTTGTCGCTTTTTGGTCACGTTTGTCATTTTTATTGTTTTCTGTCGTTTTTGGTCTTCCTTTTGTCGCTTTTTTTCATTTATGTCCTTTTTGTCGTTTGTTGTCGTTTTTTTGTCCTTTTTAATTGTTTTTGTCGTTTTTATCGTTTTTGGTCTTTTATCCCTTTTAGTAGTTTTTTGTCGTTTTTGTCATTTTTGTCCTCTTTTGGTCTTTTTATTCGTCTTTTGTCTTTTTTGTTTTTTTTTTTTTTTTGGTAATTTTTTTGTCCTTTTTCTTGTTTTTTTTTTGTTGTTTTTTGTCATTTTGTCGCTTTTTTGTATTTTTTGTCCTTTTGTTATTTTTAATATTTTTGTCATTTTTTCTCCTTTTTTGGTAATTTTTTAGTTGTCTTTTTTTGTCAATTTTTTATCGTTTTTGTTGTTTTATCTTTTCTTTTTTTTTTTTTTTTGCTTTTTGTCGCTTTTGTCTTTTTGATCGCTTTTTGATTTTTTTTGACGTTTGGTTTTTTTTGTCGTTTTTTTGTCCTTTTTTGTCATTTTATTTGATTTTTTTCGTTTTTTTTGTTTTGTTTTTTTGTTTTTTCTTTTGATATTTTTTGTCGTTTTTTTTTATTGTTTTTGTGTCGTTTTTACTTCTTCTTCTTTTTTTCTTTCGTTTTTTATGGCGTTATTTCGTTTTTTTTTGGTTTTCTTCTTTTGTTTTTTATTATTTTTCTTTCAGAAATATTTATTTAGTCACCAAACATGGGAATATAATTTTCCAAAAAATTTAATTACTTGAAATTTAATTTTCGAGAATATAAAATTTTCGGTTATATAGTATTCTGAATATCAAGCGTCCCTTACGTTTGAACTTGGAGTACCAAATGACAAGAACCAATCCACTTGCTTACAAATCCTACAATTGAGCTACTTGTATGCATGGAAGTAGGGGTAAACAACGGTTAAGTTCAAACTGAACTTAATATATAAAACCTAAAATAACCGTAAATTGTATTTTTTTTTTAAACCATAAATCGAATCGAACAAAATTGAACCGAGTTAATTTGGTTCGGTTTTTGGTCTGTTCGATTTCATGGACCAATGTAACTTTAGTGCTCACAAAATTCCATGTTCGATTCAATACGGTTTGAAATATACCGTGTCGTGGTCACATGTCGGACTGAACTTAAATTTTTTATCCTTAGGCCCGACCCGACCGACACTCGTTATAGCGCATGGACCTGAGAGGTTTGACCCAGGTCCGACCTTGTCCGCCCAAATTCGGCTCAAATCGGATCGGCCACTTTACAGTTCGAGTTGAGATGTGCCAATAATTATTGGCTTTGGGGAGCCTGGAATGTAGTGACGATGTATGTCAGTTGATTTAGCTCAGTGTTAAAGTGGATCTAATCTACACGTGTAGTTGAGCAATGTCTGAAAAATATCGTAATATTAACAATCTGAGGAGCACGCAAACAAGAATATTGAAGAAATTCATTACAAAAATTATAAATTGTTAGAGTCCAGTCTGAATTTAATAAGAGCAAATTTTGGTGCTCAAATATAGTTAAAGATTTAATTGATATGATTTAAAAATCTACATTAAATATATAATTTAATTATATTTACAAATTTGTATCAAATATTTAATTTGACCATATTTGGACGTCCATAATTGATGATGAGATATAATCTACACCGTTGGTTGTTAGTGGACGACAAGATCTGATGGTGGACTACTTTTAGGATTTTCTAACCCTAAAATTAGGTTTCTTATCTTATTTATATGAGGTGAGGGTGGAGGCACAAAGAAAATGCTCAAAGTGGAGATTCGGGGTGCTCGTCCACAGGAAAGTGTAAGAGAAAATTGGTACTTTACTCTTAGGACTTCGCCATTCAAGACAGAAGAAAGAAAATCTAATCGAGGAGTCAAACGTGAGTTCTGTCAATGTTGTAATTTCATCCGAGTTATTAAAGGTTCACTACAAAAAAATAGCTAAATAGCGGCTAAAAATTTCGTCGCTAAAATGGTCATTTTTGTCGCTAAAATGAAATAGCGTCTGAACAACGACTAAAATATTTCGTCACTAACTACATCGTCGTTGTTCACTTTTCATCGCTAATTCGTCGGTCTTCCGACTAACTAGCGACGAAAATAGGAACTAAAAATTAGCGACTAACCTTCGACTAATATAATCATCGCTCAATTAGCGACGAATTATCGACTACACAGCGATGAAATCTGATACTCTGTCTATCTGATACTTCATTTAGCGACGACAATTGTGGTCGCTAGTTAGTCGGTAGTTAGTCGCTAAGTTTAATTTTTTACATATGTTAGTCGCTAGTTTGTCGCTAAGTTTATTATTTCTTTTTTTTGCATATGTTAGTCGCCAGTTAGTCGCCATCGCTTGTCCATTGCTAAATTATTAATATTTTTTAGATTTCTATAAAACATGCTATGCACATCCTGTGCTAGATTCATAATAATGTAAACCAGTGCGAACAACGTTTACAGCCACAATAATAACCAACAATAACTAAAACAACAATAATAATGCACATAAATTACACAAACAAAAAAATAATAAATATATATCAGTCATATTCAATCATGTCCATCCATAGGCCATATACCATCCTTACAAAAAGATAAACTAATACAACAATTACAAAGTAATATATCTCTTGTGATATAAAAGCATACAAAATCAAGACAAAAGTTAGAAGGATAGTATACAATTTATTTAAGGGAAACAAAGTCTAGTACACAATAGGTATCCTATTAGTACTACTTAGCATCCAACTCTTTCCAGAGTCAAACTCAAAGATAATCCATACTCATCCCACTCAAGGTCTGCATCCGATTTGAGAAATGTAGTAATATGTCGTGTTACGTCCACACTAGCCTCTTCAACTTTCCTTATAATTCAAGATACAGAGAATTTTCAATTTTGCCACTTTCCCACGCAATGCATAATGAATTTGTACCTAGCTGTCACGCCCCGCTCCCGTAGGAGCGATCGTCCTCGCTAAGGCGTGATGTCGCACGAGCCTAGATGCGCTCGTGCAAGGCGGGTTCCATAAAGGCCGATTTCAGCGGCTGCGACGGGGTCGTCGCACAGAAGTCCCATGCAGAGACTTTGAATAATAGCAGCAGAAATTAGAACAAACACAAGTTATTCAAAAGAAGCTCTTTATTGATATTGAAACAAAGGTTACAATGGACGCAAGGCCAAGATTACAAGTCTCTCAAGCTCACTTAAGCTCACATTACAAGTCACTATGCTCTCTCACATCTCTCGATTACAATGCTTGAGCCAGCGGAAGCTTCGGAAGGCGATGTCCATACATTATGTCCTGTATAAGTCTTTACTCCATGCGACCGCACGCTTCGAATCGCCAAGGAACTCCGTGCCTCGACGCATCCAAGCGAGCTCCGCGCCACGAGCTTCTACATGTGCCTGCACATGAAAACTATGTGGGTGTCAGTACTCAACTGTACTGATGGAATGAGCTCCTCGCCCACCCATACAAAACCGACACGTTTGATTTACTTTGTGCAACATAGTCCCTTCTTATCAATTGTCTTTCTAGTCTTGCCTTAGGATCAGTTTTAGGACCGACGCCTTGGCCTAATTCTGTGTCGCTAGACCATCTCGTGCTTGCGTCAACAATATTAACTCATGCCTTGCCTCTAGACCCTTATCGTGCCAACAACGTTAACCTATCAAGTCGTGTTTGCCTTACGGCCCAAATCAGAGACGCAACTACACGATAGACTCCATTTCTGTGTGACTGTGCTACAAACCCTTGCTGAGGCCGTGTCTCGCAACTCAGTCAGACTTAACCATATCGCCGCCTCGTGGCCCTTGCTACTTTGATCTCCAACCGACCCAATCAAGACTTGTGGGTTAAGTGCCACTCGACCAACTTTGCCTTGCGGCATCTCCTGACTTAAACTCAAGACAACTCAATCATAATATACAACTTATATGTCGACAACTCAAGACTCGATGCCACATCTCGTACCGAAGCACGTCGCCTATGTTGTAGCCATTCTCAGGCCCAAACACTTGTGTTCCAACCATACACACATTCAACTAGACTAAATCCAAAGACACACACGCGGTTTGCCGCTCGTGCTGACCCATCTATATGAATTAGTCACTAGCATGACAAGCTATCCTGGACTATAGCCTTGTTATTCGGCGACCCTTTCAACGCAAGTAGCTAGCCCCGAAGAAAGTTTCCGAATAACCCGAGCGGTTCGTCCAGCTTCGGCTATACCGTGTTTTCCCCTAGGCCGGATCGGTCCTTGGGCCCCAGGTTGTCGATCCGAGGAAACTCACCCTTGTCGACAAGTTGTCCAATGAACATGCAAGACCCGACACAAACTGACGTCTCACACAGTCATTCCTCTTTCAATGTTACCATCTCTTTCAAACCAATATCAAGACTTCTATCCTTGAGATCCCTCGACGACCCACGGTCGCGAGCCTTCTCCCTTGATGCTCCTTGAGATCCCTCGACGACCCACGGTCGCGAGCCTTCTCCCTTGATGCTCCTTGAGATCCCTCGACGACCCACGGTCGCGAGCCTTCTTTCCATGTTACCATATCATTTCATTCAACTCATGAATGCATATTCGATAGTCCTTTCTCTAAAACTCATTAAATCAATCGTGGTTCATGCCTTAAACACTAAGTCCATGCATCGTGCCTTAGGCCCATCGTGCTCTACGTGACACTATCGCCCAACTCATACTCCATAAGACTAGCTTTGAAACCGTAGGACTTCGTAGCTATACTCAGCCGTAGAACTCATAGGACCGTGCTTGGAATGTCTTAGGTCGACCACCATCACTTGCCTAACTTAATCAAGCCTACAACTTAACCCAAGGGATGAGCAAAGGCTATGTCAAGTCTTGCATCGTGGAAGCGTGCATGCTTTATCGAGCATTTACGCGGGCAACGCCTATGACTTAGGCTAACTCCCAGTTTGTGTCAAAGACCAACTTTTCCTTCTCCCAAGCCACGGGACGAAGGATCGAGTGTCATTTTCAAAGCACACCGTGCACCAACTCTAAGCCGACCGTTGGACCTTTCCATATTCTAACTCAATTCGACCCATCGGGATTATTCCCTTTAGCTATGTGAATTCATCTCTTTTATTATCAAGCCTACTTGTGCAAGTTGAAACATGCGATTTATTATGTGAAGGCAAAGATGAGGCGAGTTCACCGAAACTACCCCACCTGAGCGAGCGGTCGCCTCGACCGAGCGATGTCTTCGAGCAGCCGTTGCAAGGCTAAGTCCGAACGCCGTTAGCGTTCCTATTCCTCCGATTGACTGAGCGGGACGGGGCACTACACTAGCCTCAATAACATATTAGAGTATCTTTAGCTCAAACACTTAAGAGGAAAGCTCCCATCCTGTGCAAGCAACAATTCGAGCAAAAGTCAGTGATTTATGAGAATTGAAAAATATCACTTTCTGCAACAACCAAGGACCAGATATGAAAATTCTCACATGTTACCAAAGCTATTCTTTGTATATGCTCCACCCATATGCCCAATATACATAAAAAGTGATCCTGAGTGCTTGAGAGAAACCTGCATTTATTAGATTATCTGTTACTCTAAACATGCTTTTTCCTAAATATTATTCTATATGAGGTGATCATCTAATTCTAACAATGAAATCTCAGAGTATCATCTTTATGTATGTAAATAGAAGCATCTTAATTTATATTATACAGATAATCATCTAACTTTTCATGTCAATGGATGCATCCCTAAGTTTGATTAAGATGTACTTGGGAGTGGTGTAGCACAACTATAGCTGTATATATGTAACTCTGGGTTTATGCAGAAGATACTAACCTCTGAGTTATAATAATATAGATAAATTTTGCGTAATTGTATCACTATTTTGTAGCAGAATTTTAAGAAAAGTTATAATACCTTTGAGGCACAAATCCCTTCTTCTGCCTGGGATACCATCACAAAGCCAGCCATATAGACGACAATATACTTCACATTCATGCATACTATGAAAATCTAATGATTTTATATTTCAAATACATATATAATTAAGGTTCTAATACATTAATTGGCCATTCAATCATACACATTAATCCATATTCTCACCACAATACTTAGAAGAAGCAAACTAAACAATCCATATTCATACACATTTAACCATGTATATATATTCTCATCACAGTAAGAAGCAACAAACTAATATGGTGACCTATGATATATAAGGGATAACATTATGCACAGTACAAGAAATATAGCCTTAATTTAGCTACTAAATAGACGAGCATAATAATCATGGATATGTAATAATTGGTGAAAAAATTAATTTTCCTCCATATAATTATCCCCTTTATTCACATTAAAATCATATCATGAATAATTTCTTTAACCCCCTAAAACGGTCACAATAGTACCCATTATCACACATTTATTCCTATTGAATCCTATTGAAAGACCATTGATATATTGGTTTGTGACATGATTCCTATATATACATGTCTCCTTTATGTTGTTGAAAAAAAAGGTTTCCACTCTCTAAAAATTATGTCTATTCCTCCTACAAAATTCATTCCATTTTCATCATCCACTTCAATTCTATTTTTTTCTATCTTCTGGGCAAAGCTAAGTTCGGGTCAATCTTCCCGAGTCGTGTGCGACGACGGAATATCGGTAGAGCGGGGGTTTTACCACTAGGAGCATTCGGAAAAAGTCTACACATAGACCCGAATCAACTCTTAGGGCAGTGCTTCGTGCACGACTTCCCTGGAGGCCGGTAACTTTAATTTTATTTATTTTTGTTTACAGAAGTATGAAGATAAAGGCAAATATATCCAACAATCTAAGAGTTGATTCATGTGTTTATTTTATTTGTTCTGTTTAAACAAAGTTTGGCACATGATATTTCACATGCATATATACATATTATGTCAAATTTTCAGTAGAATTTATTCAATAATTTTTTCTTGTGTATGTTATTCGACATTATAAGATTACTCAATCTTTTGAATGTTATTTGGCAATATAATTATATGTTAGCCTCTACAACAAATTTAAGCGTTGTGTGTGTGTGTGTGTGTGTGTGTGTGTGTGTGTGTGTGTGTGTGTGTGTGTGGTATATATATATATATATATATATATATATATATATATATATATATATATATATATATATATATATATTGTACTCTTCATAAGAATATGTCGTTTATTGTTGATATGTTGTTAGGCATTAATCCGGTCCTAAACAACTTTTGCTATAGCTTTGTAAATTTGAGAAGACCTTATTCCAAAATTTTGTTCGTTATTGCTTGGTTAATTATGTATATACTAATATATTTCATATGATTGAAATCTGGAGATGAATTATATAGTTTGTTCCGATCTTAGAACACAATTCTAAGTAATGTCTTCAAATAATGAAGACGTCAGATTCCAAATGTTATCATTGTCATCCTACTATCATATCATTTTATTTCATATGTTAGGTTTAAGAAACATAATTGTTAATTTAATATATTGGTTTCTCGGAAAAAAAATTTATCTTTTATTTTGTGTTGAAAGGGTTTGAAGAGAATAAAAGGCCCTTCATATTCCATTTTTGTGTCATGGAAAAGTTTATTCCCTTTATGTCAGGGAATTAATATTAACCATAACGTAAATTTTGTGATTTTCTATCTTTAATGTTTTTTTGTATGAAATAATGATATACTACTACAGATCGGGTTTGAAAGAATTCATTATTTTAAGATTGTTAATGTTATAGAATTAGCAATTGTTTTGTGGAACATTGTAATATGCAGACATATGTTAGCAATTATGTCATAATACAAATTGACAACTTTTATGCCAATGGCTGAACTATACAAGTTCTAATACAATATTGTTGAGGTTTCATATTCATATTTATTAGAAAATTTTGTTGACCTTATTTGTTGTTACATGTTCTTGTAGTGCACAAGAACACTTTGTCAACAAAATATTGTGACTAATACTACTACTTTTTGTTTAGTTATCAGTACACACTACTTTGTTTACGTGACCAAATATATGGACACATTATTATATTCTATTTTACAAATATAACATATAAAATGTTATGATTAATGTAATTATTCTATTTTGCAAACTTAACGAACTATTCATAATTTTCATGTATGTTTTTTGCTTAGTGAAGTTTTTTCTTATGTGTCATCTATTAATAAAATTTGAATTCGGACACTTAATGTGCAACACTATAGTTGTCCAATAGAGACAGACACATCCAAATGATACAATAAACTGTTTCTCCTTATTTTTTTTTCTTTCTTTTCCTTTTTGGAGTAAGTATCTTTCAAATTTGATTAATAGGATGTTTCATTTTTTTAATATATGGATAGAATGAATAATTTTGAGAATATTTATGTCTTGACAATTACTCAAGCTCTTTACTCCTTCAGTCCGTAATGGTTGGAATCATAACTAATTCCTAGTGAATTTTTTATTACGTTCCATTCATCTGGAATAGTTCTTTATATTTGTTAATAATGTTAGCACAAATTATTTTGTACCATCATTCTTATACTTGTTAGCTCAGAATGAACCTGTCGTTCTATTCCAATTAGGAATAATATGCAAAATGTATGGATGAATAAAGTTCATTTTCAAAATTATTGAGTATCTTGAGCCAATTGTAACATCTTGAGGATATTGTCAATTCTAACTTTATAGCATTTAGCCTTTCCACTATTTCAATTTGATTGATAACAATATGTAGCATGTACCGATGAATTATTATTTTTATGATAAGCTACTTTGTTCAAATTTGCTATTTGTAATTACAATAAATAGAATTTTGCATCTCTATAAATAAAATATGCAATTGCAGAGGCATTTGGCATTTGGCATAACAAATGAATTTTTAGTAAAATCTAAATTCATTTGCCAAAATTTGCTTTATAGAATATTTTGATAGTTCTCAAGTAGATTAGAACTATTACCTGGATAAAGTATGTATAGATATATACATTTTGTCGCATCTGATTTAATTGTGTACATTGTTTAATAATTCTATTAGATTATTGTTCTTATATATACACAATTTGGTTGCTAATAATTATGCTAATATATAGCAAATCATTGTTTAGCACTTACTTTAACACCTTTAATTTTTATGGTGTAACATATAATAAGGCACCTGGAGTGAGAAAAATTCATGTTGTTTTAGTTTTTGTGTTTTGTTACTTTGTATATCATTGGAATAGTGCAAAGATCATAACACATATTTTTAATTCCATGTGATCTATTCATGATGCATCGAGAGGAATCCTTTTAATTTAATATTATAAATAACTTGTTAAGTAGTCCGATGTCATGGATAATGACATAGAATTTGTTCTAGTCATGTTACAAAACTTGGTATTACTACACATCAATGACAAAATTTTATATCGTTCAATATTAATTATAGATTTTGGCATCTAGAATAAAATTTTGCAAAGTCATCTAAATATAAAATTATTGTTATGTGATTATTTTATATGTAATATTTAATTTATGAGAAATGATACATGCTGCTATATAGCATTATCAAATATTTTCTTTCACTATATTATGTAACTAAAATATATGTCAGAGTCGGACATAATGGTAGCATCATTATAATTTTTGTTTTCATATTTACCATAAAAATATTGTTGAATTATTTTAAGGAATATATATTGGTGTGTCAGAATGAACAAGTTGTGCATCTTTCAAATTTTATATATATATATATAATATATATATATATATATATATATATATATATATATATATATATATATATATATATATATATATATATATATATATATATATATGCAAATGACCTCTAGCCTCTTGGTTAAGAGAGATGCATGTGGCCCAAGTGATCGGGAGTTCGAGCCTCAGTGGAGGCGAGTTTGCCACAAGTACCCATTGCTTCAAATATATATATATATATATATATATATATATATATATATATATATATATATATATATATATATATATATATATAATTTAATATGCAAATTAATATTTATTTTCTTGAAGACTGAATTGTTAGAGATTTTTATCCTTTTCGGACATGATCTTTGTAATTTTATTTCTTCAAGTAAAAAGTTATGACATGTTAGAAAAGGAGCAAACATGCCACGGTATAAGGTAAGTAATACAAAGTTCTTCGCTTTATTATTTTAAACTTGTTTATAAATTTTTTTCCAAATTTTTGGACAAAATTAGATGTTAGTGTGATTATAGGACTATCTCAAATCAATGTACAAAATGATATTTATTCTGAAGTGCTATTACTAAGCCGAAATCAAAGAGTACAAAATTGCTCCGATCACGTGGAAAGGTAATTTTTCAAATTTATAATTCGTATATTCTATTCATTTTGACTATTAAGTTTAGTTGGACAAATATATGAAGTATGTGAGCCATCATTCTTGGTTTCTTTATGTAGAATATGGTGATAATGGATAATATTCTTTCCTTGATCGGTTTACATGTTTGAACCTTAAATAACTATGTTATCACAATATTAGAATTTCTATTCAGAAAGAAATTACTATATTGTTTTGTCACAATATATATGTAGACAAACTTTGTCTTAGCTTATATTTCATGACACTATAATTATTTTGACTCATTAAAACAATTTAGTCAGAAGAAAGTAGTTAGTGAAATTGCAAATTTCTTTAAATCTAAAGTTTTAAAAGTTGAGATTATTTTGGGTACAAGCGAAAGTGTCCTTCTGTCAGCCGGACGTAAATAGCCCTAAGCGACACGGTACTTAATCGTCCCCCATGTGGACCTCCGCTAGCTGGGAACCGGCCCCTACAGCTAACCCAAGTTAATCAACACTTGATAAACTAAAGATTTTTATGGTTGATTATCAAAATCACTTAAACTATTATTCTACTACTTCAGACTATCATTTTTGCAAATATGGCTAGTAAAGATAAATCTTTAGAGCCATGGCTGAAAGTTACTCTGTCTTATTTTAAGAGGTGACAAAGTCAGATGAGTTTTGACTCACTATCCTAAGGCTTATATTAGCAATTAGTAGAATCACACATTTTGATTTTTATGACACAAGGTATGATTTAGGAGTAATCCAAACATCTGGTTTAGTCAAACAAAAAAAATTCCTAAAAAAATAGAGTACAATTGGTTTCATTAGTATTTAAGTGTTTTCTGAGTCATTATATGACAATTTCTTCGGATATAAAAACATAAAGATCACTAAGATGTAATGTAAGATTCATCTGTGGAACAACTTGGATACTCATAAGTTGATAGGTCCATGTGACAAACTATCATAGCTAAGAGTATCAAAAAAATTGAAATAGTATATTTAAACATAGTTTGTGCTGAAGTTGAATGACTCATATATCTTACTATGTATATATCAAATAGATCAAGGCCAATTTTACTCGTGCTATGACTTCACGATATATTGAAACTGAATAGATCAAGCATTTTATTATGCACATACATGATCTACATATTTTTGTACCTAAAATTTATTTTAAAAATTATGCAAAAAGCATGATATTATGAATTCTAAGATGAACAGGTACCTGCAGCTGCATTTCAAGGCATTAAAAGCAGCAAAAAGAAAGTGGTTCTTGACTATAAAGTCATAAAAAAAATTTACAGATCTCTTGACGAAGAGTCTGTTTTCTCTTGACGAAGAGTTTGTCTAGAAAATTAATCTTAGAATCATCGACGGGGATGGGGTTAAGCCCATAAGTAAGTCACCGGTAGTGGCAACCCAACCGAGTCTGACTGGAGATCCTAAGAAGCCGGTTCAATGGGTAGAAGCAAGCTGGACTAAGGTAACTTTGTGGAACACTGACCCGAGATTAAAATTTTATTAAAATAATGCCCAAGTGGCTGTACATGTGTACAATGATTCCTCATCCATATGGTGACAGTGTTCCGGTGTGATTTGGTTAGGATGAGTTCTAAAACTCTTAATAGGTCCAAGCATAGTTATGTAGGGTTGACTCCAATTACCAATCCTTTGAGGACTTACGTATATGAGAGGTCGTGAAAGCCACGACTATAGGATAGGGCGATCCTAGACAACTCTCATGAATATAGAAAAGTGTGCATGGCCAATCAAATGTGCCACCCGATAGACCCAAGAACCTCTAGCATACTATGTATGCTATTTTCTGAATCTGGTTTAAGAAGTCTGATTCAAGGCGTAGTCCATCAAGCACTTATTCAGATAAAGACAATAGTCACTAAGTGAGATTCAAGGCTGTAGTCAATCTCAACTATGCATAGTATATCATTGCCCAGAAATTCTTCATCTTTACTCTTTTTTAATATTGTTATCTTTGGTTTCAAAAGTTGGCTTTTGGGGGGGATTGTTGTAATAATTGGTGAAAAAACCAATTTTTCTCCATATTATTATCCCTTTTATTCACGTTAAAATTCTATCATGAATCATTTCTTTAACCCTCTAAAACGGTCACATTAATACCCATTATCACATCTTTATTCCTATTGAAAGACCATTGATATATTGGTTTGTGACATGATTCCTATATATACATGTCTCCTTTATGTTGTTGAAAAGGAAAAAAAAAAGGTTTCCACTCTCTAAAAATTATGTCTATTTCTCCTAGAAAATTCGTTCCATTTTCATCATCCACTTCCATTCTAATTCTTTCTATCTTCTGGACAAAGCTAAGTTCGGGTCAATCTTCCCAAGTCGTGTGCGACGATGGGATACCGGTAGAGCAGGGTTTTACCAATAGGAGCATTCGGACAAAGTCTACACATAGACCTGAATCAACTCTTAGGGCAGTGCTTCGTGCGCGACTTCTCCGGAGGCCAGTAACATTAATTTTATTTATTTTTGTTTACAGAATTTTGAAGATAAAGGCAAATATATCCAACATGAAGACCCTAGTAGATATAAAATGCACTGTGATGGAATTATGTTCATATGAGCTAGCTGGATCAATTAGAAAAAAGATATTACATCTTAAATAATTGAGCACATCATCTTCAACCAAAAATGAATTCTTTGGCATTTGAATGACTAAATTTCTTTTGGATTAATTTATTTATAATTAGTCAGATATGTACGATCCATGTCATCAATGAAATTTTAGTATGGGGATTGAGATCAGCTTGGTGTCTGATCTTTTTTTTTTGCTTTAATCTTGTTTAAAATAAAGAGAAAATGAGATCGGGTAAATACCGAGCTAGCCCCAGGAATATTAATTACTTTACAAAAATATAAAGATGGTTCAAAAGCATACCTTAAAGAGTTTAAGGTTATAAGACAAGATTCTAAGCAACCCACTCATGAAAGCATCACCTGACACCAACACCAGTGGTGTCGACTGCTTTGACTCTAACCCGAGAGACCCGACCATAAATTTTTTGCAAATAATGAACAGTGTGAAAACCTCGATATATTGCCCTTGGTCATCATAGTAACAAATTATAGCTGATTAGAAGCAAATGCCTTGAAAAATAATTTTAGAAATTATTGTAAATTTTGATGAAGCATGTAGGATTTCTTGCAAGAAACATGAGTTTTATTTACAAACTAATATTGGCGGACATTTAGTTTAATACCTGGGTATAGTATCTGCAGCCTTGCTGCCTTCAGTGACAAGAAGTAGTTTAAGAAGGTTAAAATTGAAATCTCATCTTCACTGACGTGTGCAGAGCAGTATCAAACTTGATCACTAAGATTAAAGCAAAAAGATTAGTTGATCAGAGCTCAAGAAGCAACACACCATAGGCAAAGACATCAATCTTCTTATTGACCACTCCATGCATAATCGAAGTACTCTGGAGCCAAGTATCTAATAATCTCAAGATGCAGCGATCAATAACCAAACGTTCGTTTATTTCAAATTGAGAGGAATTGATTAAATTCTCACCAGAATGTTCCTTCTATAGGAAAAAATGTGGTGAGTCTATTTTTTGGGTATCCATTTTGCGAGCCCGAAGTCGAAAATCTGTATGTGGAGAGTAACTGGTTGAGGTTTCAAAAAAAACAAAAACAAAAGAGAAGTGATATAGTTAAGTTAGCATAACTAAGGTTTGTAGTCTTCGGTTAGGAGAATGTTGGATGCATTGATCTCTATGGATAATGAGCCTTTGGCACCCCTCATGGAGATACTTGCAGCTCTTCTCTCACGCCCAAGGCAATCTTGAACCTGATCATCCACTCGAGTGGCCATTTGAACCTAATCAGTTGAATCACTCTTTATTACTAGGCAAAGACACCATTTACCAACACCCAAATTTGTGATTCAGAGAACTTCTTTGGTGTAATTAGCTATATAAGCTGCATAGGATGATTAACAAGACAACTTATAGTTAATGTCCATGTCATCTCTCTCGGCAACTATGTTGCACGAATATGGATATAGATACGGATACGGGACATGGATACTGATATTCTCAAATATATACAAGATAGTAACTTTCCTGTGTTTGTGCAACATAGCTCGGTAACCTGCAAGTTTAACTAGCATGGATTGCTATAACATGGGATACTTATCAGGTTCACCTGAGGGTTTATCCTACTAATTAATGCGATGAAACTCCATTTTCTTTAATAAAGCATTGGTGAAACTGATCAAACTTGCAGATTCAAAACAAGTACAAAGATCTTAATAATGTACCATGGAGAACAGAAGCGAGACTCCCATTTTGGGAGTATCGGAGAACCAATAGCAGTATTTGTTTGTGCTTTATTTACATGGAGAGAGCTTGCTCTCAACATGCCTTGTAAAATTTTAGTCCCACATTGGAAAAGCACCATGAGTTATCTCAACATATATACTTGGGTGTGTTGTTGAGAGATGCACATGGGGTGGTGACCCTAAGGAGGGAACCATGTGGGTGATTTTACTAGGAGGTAAGAATAAGGCTCCAAGGATTAAGCATTAATGCTTTTGTCATTCTCTTGGATTAATTCCACTTGGAGCTAAGCCCCAAAGGGGCTTAGCAACTCGGACTCGGACTCGGGCTCATGAGGCGTAATGTGGCATTTTGTTGGCGCACTTTGCACTTAGCACGTCAGCAGTCATGCGGTCTTTATGCAGCCATGCGGCCATGCGGTCCATACGGTCCATACGGTCCATGCGGCTCATGCGGTCCATGCGGCTCATGCGGTCCATGCGGCACATGCGGTCCATGCGGCACATGCGGTCCATACGGTCCAAGCGGTCCATGCGGCCAGGCTGCTGCTGCTGCTGCCGCATGGAGGGCTACGCTGACTGTACAGATTTTAAATCGGTTATGGAAAGGGTGAATCAATGCGATTAATTCAGATCCTATCTTTGTGGGATTTGAATTAATTTTGTTACTATCTTTGTGGGATTTGAATTAATTCAGTTCCTATCTTTGTGGGATTAGAATTAATTCGTTGCTATCTTTTTGTGATTTGATTCAATCTTTCCATAACTGAAGGGGCGGTTAGGGTTTCCACCATCTCTCTATAAATACTCTCTTCTGGCCTCCTTTGTGACTACTACGAAAATACAAGTCAAAAAAAAGGAGAAAGAGAGAGAGAGCTGCTGCTGCCATTGCAAGTCCATCCGAGGAGTCAGAACAGAGGTGACATCGAGCGTTCCACAAGTTATTCAACTTGCTGGTTCCTGGAAGCAGATCGTGTGGGGCGAATCTTGTTTTGAGCAACGGTGTTTTGACACCCCAGCATTGTTCTTCTTCTCATCTCTCTCTAGTTTTGTTGTAACTCGTTCTGTCCCAATCGCAACACGTTTGCAAGGAAGAACGAGAGATCTTCTCTTCTCTTTTTTCCCTCCTTCAGATTGTAATTTGGCTATTTAATTTTTTATTCCATCGTAGATCTTGAGTTTGCTCTCTGCAAAGTTTTGTGGGACATCTCAGATCTCGATTGCATCTGTTTTTCCATCTTTGATCAAGCCCCGGGACTAACAATATTAAACTTTTATCTTCACTGACCATATTAATTCATGATTAGTTGACCAGAGATCCATATTAATTTTACATTGTTCACATTGTAGCTTTAATTGATGGTCATAGTTAAATGTGCAAAATAGCATACCATGATAACATTTCTGGTAGAGTTGTTGAATAACACCTTACATAAAATTCGAGAAGATAATAAAAGATAATTAATCACATGACCCGAAAGCTGTTGAGTATCATTTCATGAATTGTGTGCTTGTGTGTTATGCTATAAAATACATGACAGGTGAAGAAAAAATCCAAAATACTTAGACGACGAGTATATCGAGCCTTAGCTCGATGAATAGATGGTAACATAGATGCTAAGTCCCAAGAACTAGACAGTGAGTATGCTTGAATTATGATCGAGAGAACGTATGGTATCAAAGATGTGGGAAAGAGATTGAATAGTCAACATTCTATTATCCCGACACTGATGTAGAATGTTGATTACACTAAGTCCCTGGATTGGGCAGTTGATAATGTGAGCGTTGGCTCAAGGCAAGATGGCAATACAAATGAGAATGATGGCTTATTGAGAAAGATGGATTAATTACTTAGTTTTTCTTATCATACATTATATGCTTTCTTCATAGATAAGTTGTATATATTTGCATGGTCATCGACAACTTGTCGATAAGGTAGTTCCTCGAACGGTACTCCGCGGCCACAGACCTAGTTCGTCCTAGGGAAAACAAAGATTGATGCCGACGTACTGGCATCGGTATACGGGACCTTTAGTGGGACTAGCTACCCGCACTGCAAGGGACAGCATTATACCAGTAAGACGGTCCAAGATGGCGTATCGTCAGTAACCTTCATGTAGATAGGTCCAGTGCTAATGATGTCTTATGCAGGAAGAATAAGTTATTACTCAATTATAGGAAACGATGTCGGCTGTTGGTAAGAATCATCTGAATGGTGATAATTATGATAATATGATATTGTTCTTAACAATGTCTTGTACAAGATGAGTAAGTATTATAAATATACAAGGATGGCTACATATGACCATGGGTAAGAAATCACCAAAGGATGATACCATATTACTTTATATTATGTTGGCTCTGAATAAATGCATGATTTACTTCTATCGGATATGAACTGCTGATCGACCCTAAGGTAACGAGAAAGACCACTTTAATAATGTTCTATAACATGATTACTGTCACTACCACATTTTTAGTTTGATGGTATTTTGGTCATTTTTGACTTTTTATGAAATTGAATTTTTATTAATTAAATATGTGCTAATTATTAATTGAGCCTTAACCTAGAAGTTAACCTAATCTAGATATGACCATAAGGTTGGATATTTGATTAGAACATTCCGACTAAGTGCCAAGATTACTAATATCTAGATATTTGCTAGTGAGATATTTTTAGAGAGATGTTTTAGAAGGAAAGCCTAGAAATTGGTTGGGCCTTTGAATTAAGCTTTGTTTTCATTGTTGGAAGCCCATAGCCACCATTCCACAAGGCCCTAACCCTAACCTAACTAACTTGGCCGACCACCATAGCCCCCCTATAAGTATCAACACTTGTTCATCTTGTCTCTTTTTATAATACCTACATCAAACCCTAAATTAGTTCTTCCCCAATTTCTCCTCCTTTATCCAAATTGATCCCAAATTGAGCCTAGACTCTTGGATCATCATCCCCAACAGTAGAGAAGGCTAGTGGAGACTTGTTAGCAAGGTTTTGGGAGCTTTGGACCATAGCAAATTGGAAGGAAGACCTCATTCTAGGCTTGTTCATTGAGATTTACTCTCATAGGTAAAACCCTTCAAATTTATTCAAATTATTATTTTCTTTCCATAGATGCATTCATTTAGGTATACCCTAGCTGTAGACCAAGTTTGGTAGGAATTAGAGTCCATTTGATATACGTATCGGACACGTGTCTGTTTCTTATTTAAAGTGTTTGATGAAATGCTTATGTAAAACTTTTTATTGTGTTTTCTAAAATAAATTACATGTTTGGATAGCCCTTGGCATGCTGATCACAGATCCCTAATTCTGAGCACGATTTGGATTCGTGTTCGTGTCCAAAATGGACATGAACGTGCTGCACGAGGCCTCGCGCGCGTGTCCTACTGTTGCATGTTGATTGCTCGCAGCATAGGCCACGTGTGCATGTGCCACTTGGCATGTACGTGGGGACAGTAACTGATGTGTCACCCCCCATATCTTGTGACCTATTATGTTGTGTCGGACACGAATTCGAACGTGAATTGGATTTGCACTGTTCTATGCACTGCGTGTTTCGACCGCTGATACGCGCTTCGTGTCGCGTCCAGACACGTCGTGGATGCGTGGCGAAGTGTCGAGTGGGTAGCCCTATACCTGGGCTAGGTTTGGACATGAGCACAGGGCTCCACGTGGCGTGTGTTGTGTCCACGAAGGCTCGAACATGCCGTACGAGCCACTACACTGCACAGTTTTCTGATACTCAACAGTTTTAGTATTTTAGACACCTCGTGTCCAATTTCCTAGACACAGTATACCCCCCTGACACGTACACGTGTGTGTGACACTTCTCCATGCCTGATTTGTGTTTTATTTGAGTTTTTGGTTTCGAAATCGATGTAAACTTGGTGTTCACTGATATTTGCTAAAACCTGGGATTTATCTATCGGTTTGAATTATTTTTTTTAATGTTATTTAATTTCCCTAGAAATTTTAGTAGGTTGTTTTAGTTGATATATTGATTTGGGTGTTGTTGATGCATTGGTTTTGGGTTTCGTATGGATTTGAGTTTTGAATTCAATTATTGAATTAAGTTACTGATACATGTTTAGTCACCTGAGCATGATTTGAACTGTAAAACCTGAGATGTAAACTATGAAACCTGAGTTTGGGGCTTTGATATATATGTTATTGTACATGATAACTGAGAATGGGATTACCTATAACTGAATATTGAATGTTAAACTGAGAATTAAATTGATATACATATATGCTTACTGAAATGTAAAACTGAGATTACAAGGAATGTGTAAAACTGTGAATTAGGTTGATAAATGAGGTTGTAACTTAATGTTCAAAACTGAAACATGAGATTGATATCCCTAACTCTCAGTCTTAACTGAACTTGTATACACACACACTCACTCTCTATATATATATGACATATATTGTATACCTTAATTGCTTGTTTGCATGGCTGTCCCCTTGACAGCAGTACCCCCTCCCCTTTATCACATTCATGCACACACACTCACATCCCCAATTCTCATCTTCCCTCTCCTCTCTTTATTATATGTGCATGTTTATATATATAAATATATATATATCTATATATATATATATATATATATATATATATCTATATATATATATATATATATATAATATATATATTTATGTTTATATATTATTTATGTTTATATGTATATATTATAACATAATATATATATATATATATATATATATATATATATATATATATATATATATATATACACCATTCTATATATAAAAAAATATAGCTACCATTCTATATAAGTTTATATTTGTGAATGTGAATATAAGTGTATTATATTATATGTAAGGGTATACTATATTAATGATGTGGTTTAGCTTGTGGTATAGAGGCAATGTAGTATATTATACTTGTATACATAGGCTTTGGCTTTGGCTAACCTAGATTTGACTAACCTAGACTAGTTTGACCATTGTTGACCAAATCCTAGATAGTTTGACCACAGTTGACTATAGTTGACCATAGTTTGACTTGGTGTTGACCAGAGTTGACCAAGAGTTGACTTTGGCCTAGAATGACCTAGAATCATATAGAATGCATTGTAAACTTCAATATTACCTTCTTGGATACATTGTAACCTGTGTTGCTCTAATTAGGACTCAGTTACTCCGATTTGGACATCTATTCTCAGTCGGACACTCAGGATATCAGGCGAGTACATTCTTTGATCGTTTCATACTTGCTAGGACTTATATTCATGCTCTAGATTACTTTACTTGATGTTGACACTTGTTATCATGGATTAGTACTATATAGATCTTTCATGCGATGTTATCCCCTCATGGGATACATCAGGTATTTTATGTTCGTGTACTTTATCATGAGCATCGTGTACTCCTTGTATTCGTGTTATTCGTGTACAAATTGTGTGCTCTCGTGTACTTTCATGTGCTCACATGATCTTCGTGTACAAACTAAACTTCGTGTACAATAACATAACTTGAATGGATCCTTGTGTATTGATTGGGGACGGGGGAGTAGAAGTGGTTATGTATTCATTCTTGTAGTTACTCGTGTATAACCTTTATAAATTACTCGTGTATAACATTATGCCATTTACATAACCATCTTGTGCTCTGAATCACTAGTCACTTACAGTTCTTACTTATCATACAAATATTTTTAGTTTACCATATCTTTCTTATCTTTCATGTACATTCTTACAGTTCATGTATCTTACTCTTTTACATGTTTTACATTTTCTGTCATGATATGAATTGTGTGAGATGTATTGTGCTCGTTCCTGTCCTGACTGGACCTGTTAAAAATATTACAGATGACACCGAAGAGTTCTGCCCTACGTATTATGAAGTAGCCTTAGATGACACTTGCGAGCTGGACTCTCAGGAGGACCTAGCTCTAGCTAAGGATATAACCCCTACTGCTTAGACTAGTTAGCTAGATTGTCTACTTTATTTGTTTCTTATCTTTATATTGACATTTGAGATGTATTATTTTTGGATGATGTTGATGTTGTGTCGTATAGACACTTAGACTCATTTCTTCTGTTTGTATGTTCTATATTTGAGATTTCATATCTATCATATAGTGCTACTTCTACCTTAGAATTGTGATTAGGATGTACCTTCTATATTGTCCTCTGATTGGAGAGTATATCTTGTGCAGTTACACTTATGCCTTGTTAGATGTATGTGACCTAGGACAACGTTCTACCACCGACACTTGCGGCGTAGGCTGGACTCACCCACTTCTCGTGCCCCTATACTGGGTGCGGATCGTGACACGTATTTAGTGGTGGCCTATGCAGGTCTAGTTTTTGTAGTTGTATTTGAACTAGAGTATCACTACAGCCTGCAGTATGATATATGATATAGTTTTTAGGTACTCAATCACATTTAGGAAAAACTTTATCTAAATTTCTGCCATTTAAACTCTTGCTTATAATTGCTTTCCTTTGAAATAACTGTCCTCCTTTGATTATATCGCTTCTTCTCAGTATTGATTTCCTTGTTTGATCTGTCTCCAGGATGGTGATTGAGACACGATTGCATCGTTCCAGCACGGGAGGTACTTCAGATAGGTCTGCCACCTCTCGCCCGGTTCAGCCAGGACCTGAGACAACAGCTTCCCTGGTACCTACTCATGTCGGGGTTTCTGTAGCCGACCCAGGTTATCCCAGATGTATTGCAGCAATAGCAGCCACCGACGGGATTGGTTGACGCTGCACACCTCTTTTTCTTCGTAGAGAGGATCTTGGAGTCACATCAGCAGCAGCAGCAGCAGCGCCAGACTGCTGACTTCCATCAGGGCACATATGAGGCCCACCAGCTGTTCAGGACAACCGTGGAGCGGGTGACTGTACAGCTGCGGGGAGGCCAGATCCAGCAGTATCAGCAGCGGACGCCAAGCATCCAGAAGTTCTAAAAGATGTGTCCTAGGGAGTTTCGAGGCACAGAGGGGATCTTATATGTCGATGATTGGATCGAGCATATCGAGGAGATATTTTGGTTGGCGGAGATACCATCCCGACTTCATATCGAGGTAGCAGGCAACCAGATGTAGGACCTGGCCCGCACTTGGTATCAGACGACCCTAGAGTGGATACTGAGGGACAGACTTGGGCAGCCTTCAAGAAGCTGTTTAAAGAGAAGTTCTTCCCAGATGTAGTACTGGGAGGCATAGAGCAGCAGTTCAAGAGTCTGGTTCAGGAGAACCAGATAGTCGAGGAGTATGCTGGAGAGTTCTGCCGGCTGAGCAGATTTATTGAGGATCTGAGCGAGAAGACGAAGGCGAGGAAGTTTCACAGAGGTTTGATCAGGGAGGTCCAGTCCTTGACCAAGAGTGACCGGGATGCTACTTTCGCGAAGATCTTAGCAGGAGCTATGACAGCAGAGGACGACCTAGGGCTGAAGCTGAAGAGTGGTCGGGACTTTCACGGAGCCATTAGCAGCGAAGGCCAGGCCAAGAGGCCCCAATTTCAGCAGCAGCACCTTCATAGGCCATTCCAGCAGCAGCTTCAGGGACAAGGACATGCACCTTTTCAGCAGGTGCAGCAGCAGCAGGCACCCAGGTACCAACAGACCACCGGTTGCACCTGCTGTAAGAAGCCAGGGCACGGGTGGAACGACTGCAGGAAGAGGCTGGGGAGGTGCCTGATGTGTGGTTCGTCGGACCACCAGATGAGAGACTGTTCCATAGCGACGATTCGTCCGACACCAGGAGGAGGAGGAGCTAAGGCTCCAATAGGCCAGCAAAAGGGACCATCGTTGCAGACACAACAGCAGAGGTTCATCCAGCACCAGCAGCAGGCTAGGGGAGGCCAGCAGGGGCAAGCTTTTGCCGTGGTAGTTAAGGATGCAGAGGCTATTGGAGAGCTGATTGCAGGTTCTGTTCTTCTCGACTCCTTTTCTGCTTTTATATTGTTTGATTCTGGAGCTTCCCATAGCTTTGTGTCAGTATCTTTTGTTATTAGACACCATCTTGCTTCTGAATCGTTGCCTAGGACTTGCAAGATCACGACCGGAGGTGGCATTATCCTCGTCAGTGATATTTACAAAGATCGGAGAGTAGTTTTGGGAGGCCGAGAACTGGATGTGAGTTTTTTAGTAATGGCACTATCGAACTACGATATAGTACTCGGGATGGATTGGTTGAGCAGCTACCATGCCAGTATAGATTGTCGCAGCGGCAGAGTTCTTTTTGTCTGCCAGGAGAGACAGAGTTCGAGTTCGCCAGACGGTAGGCAGAGCAGAACAACGGAGTCTTCTGAGAGTTTCAATTGAGGAGCAGACAGTGCCACATCCATTGATAGCAGAGTTCATAGATGTCTTTCCGAAGGACTTGCCAGGACTACCACCAAACAGAGATGTTGACTTCTCTATAGACTTAGTACCCCGCGCAGAACCGATATCTCAGCACGTCTATAGGGTGAACAACAACAAGTTGGTGGAGTTGAAGAAACAGGTGGATGAGTTACAGGACAAGGGCTTCATTCGATCTAGTTCTTCACTATGGGGTGCGCCGGTGCTTTTTGTACCAAAGAAGGACGGGACGGTACGGATGTGTATCGACTACAGGACACTCAACAACCTTACGATCAAGAACAAGTACCTACTGCCGTTGATCGATAATGTTTTTGATCAGTTGAACGAAACTAGGATATTCTCGAAGATTGATAGGAGGTCAGGCTACCATCAGGTGAAGGTAAAGAGGGAGGATATCTCGAAGACAGTATTTAGGATGCGGTATGGCCAGTTCGAGTCTATGGTGATGCCGTTTGTGTTGACTAACGCCCCGACAGTATTCATGAACCTGATGAACAAGGTGTTCCACCAGTACTTGGACAAGTTTATGGTAGTATTTATAGATGATATCATGGTGTACTCGAAGACCGCAGCGGAGCATGAGGAGCATTTGAGAGTGGTTCTGGAGACTCTCAGGAAGGAGGAGCTTTATGGCAAGCTCTCGAAGTATGAGTTCTTCCTGGATCTAGTTGACTTCCTGGGTCATGTTGTGACTGGAGATGGGATCTCAGTTGACCCGAGGAATATTACGGCAGTTGAGGCGTGGACAGCACCGAGTTCAGTTGCGGAGATCAGGAGCTTCCTGGGATTGGCAGGCTACCACAGGAGGTTTGTCGAGGATTTTTTTTCGAGTTACAGAGCAATTGACTAGGCTGACCCAGAAAGACGCAAAGTTTATCTGGTCAAAGGAGTGTCAGATCGCTTTTGATGAGTTGAAGAAACGGTTGACGACAGCTCCGATTCTGACATTGCCATCAGGATCAGGCGGGTTCACTATCTATAGTGACACCTCGGGAAAGGGTTTGGATTGTGTCTTACAGCAGCTTAGAAATATAATTTCCTATGCTTCCAGGCAGTTACGTCCGTATAAGAAGAACTACCCTACCCACGACTTGGAGTTGACGGCAGTTATTTTTGCCTTGAAGTTGTAGAAACACTATTTATACGGAAAGCGAATGGAGATTTTTACAGACCACAAGAGCTTGAAGTATGTGTTTACACAGAAGGAGCTCAACATGAGGCAGCGTAGATGGTTGGAGTTGATGAAGGACTTCGACATTTCACTACAGTATCATCCAGGGAAGGCCAACGTAATTTTTGATACTTTGAGAAGATATCCGACAACCATGTGTTTAATGGTAGATCGTTACTTGCTAGCAGATTTAGAGAGCCTGGGATCGAGGTGCTAGTGTCATGAATAGAAATACAAATGTGGGGTCTGCAGATTCAGTCGGACTTGATTGAGAGGATCAAGATGACTCAGTTCGACGATGTTGCTCTGTAGTGCATCCGAGAGCAGGCTCGAGCAGGATTGGTGGATAAGGAGTTCACCATTGCAGAGGATGGTGCATTGAGGCACGGTTCCAGACTGTATGTCCCCAGCGGAGAGTTTCGGGAGCAGGTTATGCAGGAGGCCCACCGATATCCTTACTCTATGCATCCAGGTGCCAACAAGATGTATAGGGATCTGAGGGAGCATGTATGGTGGTATGGGATGAAGCGGGAGGTAGCATGCTTCGTCGCTGGATTTTTGGTCTGCCAGCAGGTGAAGGCAAAGAGGCAGAGGCCAGGAGGTTTGTTACAGTCGTTGCCCATTCCGGAGTGGAAGTGGGAACACATTACGATGGACTTTGTTTCGGGATTATCGCGTACGCCAGGAGGGAAGGACGCGATTTGGGTCATCGTAGACAGGTTGACCAAGTCAGCTCACTTTTTTCCATTTAAAGTGGGTTTGTCTACCGAGAAGCTAGCAGAGATGTATATACGACAGATTGTCAGGATTCATGTAGTTCCGGTGAGCATTGTCTTGGATCGAAATAGTCGCTTTACTTTCTATTTCTGGCGGAGTCTGCATATTAGCTTGGGTACTCAGCTCAAGTTTAGTACTACGTACTACCCTCAGACGGACGGACAGTCAGAGAGGACTATTCAGACACTCGAGGACATGCTACGGACTTGTGTCATGGACTTTGGAGGATCTTGGGAGGATCATCTGTACTTGGTGGAGTTTGCATACAACAACAGTTTCCAGGCCAGCATTGAGGTGTCACCATTCGAGACGTTGTACGGGCGTAGATGTCGTACTCCCTTGTCTTGGGATGACGTTGGAGAGCTAGCTTTATTGGGACCTGAGATGGTTGTGGACGCAGCCGAGAAGGTAAAGCTCATCAGGGATCAACTTTGCGTAGCGCAGGACAGACATCAGTATTGGGCCGATAGCCACCGCAGGTCGTTGGAGTTCGAGGTACAACTTAGAGATAGGATTAAAAGTAGGATTGTTTGTTTTATGATTTTATTGATCATGTTTGATTATTATAGTTAATTTGAGACATTGTTTTTTATTGGATTGGAGATCTGGTTTTTCTGAGGATATCTCCGACAAGTGGTACTATACGCTTTGGTGGAGGTGGGAAGCTTAGCCAGCGCTTCATCAGACCTTTCGTTATCAGCAGGAGAGTCGGTGACGTGTCATACAAGCTAGACTTGCCACCTGTATTAGAAGGACTCTACAATGTATTTTATATGTCGTAGTTGAGACGGTACATGGCAGACCCTAGCCATATACTCGATCATTTCGAGATCGAGGTAGGACCTACTCTTAGCTATCCAGAATAGCCTATGGAGATTCTGGATCGACGAAAGAAGGTAGTGAGGGACCAGACGATATCCTTGGTTTACGTCGCATGGAGGCATCATTCTCCAGGAGAGTCAACCTGGGAGAGGGAGGATGAGATGTGCGAGCGATACCCTTATATTTTTGGACCTTGAGGTATGATTTTCTATCCTTCTCATCAGTTTAGTTTCACCTTTCAATTTCGAAGACGAAATTATTTTCAGGAGGGTAGACTTGTCACTACCATATTTTCAGCTTGAGGATATTTTGGTCATTTTTGACTTTTTATGAAATTAAATTTTTATTAATTAAATATATGCTAATTATTAATTGAGCCTTAACCTAGAAGTTAACATAATCTAGATATGACCATGAGGTTGGATATTTGATTAGAACATTCCTACTAAGTGCCAAGATTACTAATATCTAGATATTTGCTAGTGAGATATTTTTAGAGAGATATTTTAGAAGGAAACCCTAGAAATTGGTTAAGCCTTTGAATTAAGCTTTGTTTTCATTGTTAGAAGCCCATAGCCACCATTCCACAAGGCCCTAACCCTAATCTAACTATCTTGGCCAGCCACCATAGTCCTCCCTATAAGTATCAACACTTATTCATCTTGCCTCTTTTTAATACCTACATCAAACCCTAAATTAGTTCTTCCCCAATTTCTCCCCCTTTATCCAAATTGATCCCAAATTGAGCATAGACTCTTGCTTCGTCATCCCCAACAGTATAGAAGGCTAGTAGAGGCTTGCTAGCAAGGTTTTGGGAGCTTTGGACCATTGCAAATTGGAAGGAAGACCTCATTCTAGGCTTGTTCACTGAGATTTACTCTCAATAGGTAAAACCCTTCAAATTCATTCAAATTCCTATTTTTTTCATAGATGCGTTCATTTAGGTATACCCTAGCTGTAGACCAAGTTTGGTAGGATTTGAAGTCCATTTGATATGCGTATCGGACACGTATCAGTGTCCTATTTAAAGTGTTTGATGAAATGCTTGTGTAAAACTTTTCATTGTGTTTTCTGAAATAAATTACATGTTTGGATAGCCCTTGGCATGCTGATCACAGATCCCTAACTCTGAGCATGATTTGGATTCGTGTCTGTGTCCAAAATGGACACAAATGTGCTGCACGAGGCCTCGTGCGTGTGTCCTGCTGCTGCACGTTGATTGCTTGCAGCACAGGACACGTGGGCGCGTGTCACTTGGCATGGATGTAGGGGCAGTGACTGACGTGTCGTGTCGAACACGAATTCGAACGTGTATTGGATTTGTACTGTTCTGTGTACAGCGTGTTTCGACCGCTGATACGCGCTTCATGTCGCGTCCAGACACGTCATGGACGTGTGGCGAAGTGTCGAGTGGGTAGCCCTACAACTGGGCTAGGTGTGGACATGAGCACAGGGCTCCACGTGGCGTGTGGCGTGTCCATGAAGGCTCGAACACGCCGCACGAGCCACTGCACTGCACAGTTTACTGATACTCAACAGTTTGAGTATTTTGGAAACCTCGTGTCTAATTTCTTGGATACGTATACCCCCCTAACACGTACACATGTGTGTGACACTTATCCATGCCCGATTTAGGTTTCATTTGAGTTTTTGATTTCGAAATCGATGTGAACTTGGTGTTCACTGATATTTGCTAAAACTTAGGATTTATCTATCAGCTTAAATTTTTTTATGTTATTTAATTTCTTGGAAATTTCAGTAGGTTGTTTTAGTTGATATATTGATTTGGGTGTTGTTGATGCATTGGTTTTGGGTTTCGTATGGATTTGAGTTTTGAATTCAAATATTGAACTAAGTTACTGATACATGTTTAGTTACCTGAGCATGATTTGAACTATAAAACCTGAGATGTAAACTATGAAACTGAGTTTGGGGCTTTGATATATATGTATACATGATAACTGAGAATGAGATTACCTATAACTGAATATTGAATGTTTAAACTGAGAATTTAATTGATATACATATATGCTTACTGAAATGTAAAACTGAGATTACAAGGAATGTGTTAAACTTTAAATGTTAAAACTGTGAATTAGGTCGATAAATGAGGTTGTAACTTAATGTACAAAACTGAAACCTGAGATTGATATCCCTAACCTGTAACCACCACTTTTCTAAAATAAGGATAATTTTGAACTTTTGTAAAATTTTAGTTTTAAATATTAATAATAATGATTTATGGTAAATTTTAATTAATTTAATACTAATTAATTTGGTATGTTGTGATTTGGGCATTTTCAATAGTGTAATCTTAGACCTACTTAGCCTAAAGACTAACCATGACCACGGGGACCCATCCTATGTGATTAGATAAGCTAATTACCACTTTTTAGGCTAAGGATATTTTGGTCATTTTGTGACTTTTGAATTATTTAAGATTTTATTTTTTAGATTATTTTAGTATTATTTAAATTGATGTATTGTAATTTTGGTCATTTTTTATATTTTAATATTTTAGGAAATTTTATATTTTAATATTGATTTTATGGGATTTGTTTAGTCAGGTTTGAGTTTCGTCTCGTTCCGACTTGTGTTAGTGACCCGGGTAGCTTAGACACTAGACGGGACCCCAAGATTAGTTAGTCATGGCCCACAAATCCTACTAATTAAGTTAGTAAGTTTAGACTAATCCTACTTGTTAGATTGGTTAAGATTAGAGGCTTAAACTTAACCCTTTTGATCCCAAACTTGAACCTAACTTAAAATTATCCAAGGGGGAGTGAGATGTGTCTCTTTTGTCCAAATAATCCAAATTCGTCATAATATTCATCCATGTTTTTAGTAGCCATAGCAACTTAGAATTGTCATAACTTTTAACTTAGAACTCCGATTAATCTCCCATTTTTTTAAAGGAACCGTATCGAAGTTAGCTTTCCATATATATATATATATATATATATATATATATATATATATATATATATATATTAATAGGTCAAATGCATTCTAGAAACTTTCTGTAAAACTATTTGAGTGTCAGCTGTCTGAAAGACGAACGCGTTTCGGTGTTTTCGCGATTTCGGAAGCTTCCGGACACAAAAATACGATCTGTTTGAAGTTTCGAAAAGCTAATACGAAGGACTACAACATACTTTAATACTAGAATTTAGTGAAGGCCTAATTGGTACAGTATTGGTTTTAAGTAGAAAAATGACTATACGACATAGGCATTTTGTGTAACCTATGAGCCTATGTAGTATGGATATTAAGTGAATGTAGGTATCATAGGTTGTCGAGTATATGTATGATATAGTACGTATGTATATTATTGTTAAGTTATATATGTTAGTATATTTGTTAGATGTTGGTTAGTAGAGGGTTAGATATGTTTGAGTTTGTTATATGTTAGTGTAAGTTATATTTGTTAGTATGAGTGTTAGTTAGATAGTAGAGGCTAATATTTTGTTAGATATTTGATATGTTGTTAGATAATTTGATGTTAGATATCTAGTATGTTAGATATTGATATGTTGGTAGGTTATGTTAGTTCTAGATATTGGTATATTAGCAAGTTAGTCTCTATAGGTTATATGTTAGATATTAGTTAAGATGTTATGTTAGTACATTAGATAGTTAGTTAATTAGATATTTGAGGGGTATCTTGGTATCTCATGATACCAAGTTACTATCTTAAGGTAAATATGAATTACCTTTACCTTCAAGATAAATGATTAGTTTACCTTATGACCAAGGTATGGTATCAAGATACCAATGTAAGGTATCAAGATATCAAGGTAAGGTATAGGTTTACCCAAGTTAAGGTATTGGATTCCCACCAAGGTATTAGTATTGGAATGCCAATATGACCAAGGTTGATATGGTATCATAGTGTTAGTGGATTAGTGTCTAAGTGTTTGAGTTTAAGTAGGTGATGTTAGATTGTGGAAGGGTTATATAGATAGGTATATATATTTTTGGGTTATATAGTATCTAGATATATTATGAGAGTATATAGATATAGGTTATGGTTCATAGTGAGCATATGTATATACTTGATATATGATATTTATATGTATGTGTTATGGTGGTACTATATGGGTAAGAATATATGTGGTATGTATATATATTAATAATCCTAAGTATCATAGATGTTGATCACTAATCTAAGTTTGACCAAAACCCTAGAAGCTTGATCTTGACTCCTAGTTTGACCCAAGGTGGACCATAGTTGACCTAGAGTTGACCAGTTGACCAAAAGTCAACTATAAGTCAACCTTTGACCCATTTTGACTTGGTTTGACTTTCTGTGACCAAGTTTGACCTAGTGTGATCTTGTTTGACTTAGTTGGACTGAGATTGATCTAGATTGCATATCATACATTAGAAAATCATGCTTAACTCTGTTAAACCCTAATTAACTTGCAAAATCTCATCTTTAGGTCTGTGAGATCACTCTGAGCATCGATCCTACTTGACAGCTCAGGACAGCAGGCGAGTACATTATCTGATAATAGTTCTTTTTCTCAATATCTTCTGTATCCGATTCAGTTATAGTGTTTTACTTGATTCTCGACACGATGGTGCACGGACTAGTATATATCGGATTTCTGTCATGAGATGTTATTCCTAAATTTTTTTGGGATACTAGTACTTGCTCGATCTTATTCTTGTACTTGTATTGACACCGATTCCAGAAAAGGAGTAGCTACCTTCTTAGGAAATCCCGTGTCATGACGTGCTATGTCCGGATCCATATACTATTCGAGGATGGGAAGTTATTATAGGTTATGTGATCAATACCCCTCCTGCATTTCTGTTACTACTTGTTTCATAGCTCCACCCTCACCGTATGTGGGGTGTAGCCTGATCCGTTACTACTTGTTTCAAAGCTTTCCATTTTGGCCGGGCCGAGTTCCCGTACATGTAGTCGGTCATATGGAACAGCCTGATCCTGACCCATACCGATCACATAATACTATAATACTCGAGGCATATTTTATATTTATTACATCAGATAGATAGATTCCTACTCAGTTTTACTTTTCTGCATGATACACCTGGAATGATTTCCTGTTTTACATATCCAGTTATATTTTCATCTTGATATGTTCATCTTGTATTCTATTATGATTGTCTCTTACTACATTTGTCAATACTATAGAACTATTGGTGGTGGTTTGTACTTGCTCATTTTCCTGATAGGATAATCGTTGATGTTTACAGATGACTTAGATGTAAATTTCTCTACCTATTACGGGTATGGCTAGGATGGAGATTATGATGATACACTACCCCTGGAGCCCGTAGATGATATTTTACCTATCTAGATCTGCTAGTTAGGTTTGTCTAGACTGCGAGCCAGCTAGTTTAGGAGACTTATTATTATATTTGTGTTTTGGGATCTTATGTTATGTTTTCGACTCTCTACCGTGTTGAGACTTTGCATTCTATTTCCGTACTTCTATTTCCATCATATCTATATAATATTCATACTTATCTTTCCTAGATGTCTTTATGATTGAGTTGAGTTTATATACCTCCGTGCGGAGATGACAGGTACATTTATATTGTGTCTAGATGCTTTGCTTTCTAGGAGACCTATACAACGTTCTACCGTCGATTCTGCGGCGTAGGCTGGACAGACCCACGTGCTCGTGCCCCTACTCAGGGTGTGGATCGTGACACATTTTTGTGGTGGCCCATACAGGTTAGAGTCGCAACTAATGTGATTTTGTAGTGGTGCTCAACTTAGAGTACTGCTACGAGCCTGCAGTTAGGATATAGGTTCTAGGTTATGATAGGAGTTACTCAATCACAGTTAGGACTTTTGAGAGATTCCAGGGATGACCCTTGAGAATTTTGTTGGAAACTTCAATTTGAATTCCTTTCCTCTTATTTCTATTTCACCCTTACTCCTTATTTTTGAGTTGGATTTTGATGGAATCATTGTTGATTTTGATTTTCATATCGAGATGAATGTTATGGCCTGAGTTACGGTATCTTCTGATGACATATATTAACAAAAATAACAGGGAAGGTAAAACGTCTACTTGGTTATGTAACCTGGAGTTTATCACAGCTATATTAGCAGGCGTGGCAGAAACGTAGAGACCTGACTTTGGATGTATATATCTTGATTATGAGATTTGGGATTTCTCGCAGCTATACTAGTCGGCATTGCGAGGATTCCAGACGACATGATTATAGAGGTGCATGCCCAAGTTATAGACCCTATCGTTTATCGCAGCCTTGCTTACTAGCGTGGCGAGGATTCTGAGTATCATGATTTTGGACAAATACGTATTATTATCATATTGTATCTTGAGAAGGGTTCTAACATGTCATCTCTATCGTTTCATTCCTGTTATTATAAATTCTGTTCCGTTATCAATTAGCTTAGGAGTAAGGATACTTCCAGTTTTGTAGACCAGGTCCTTTTAGAGTCTTATTTTATTATAGGTTCTTCGTAGTGTGATGGCTTGGTGATTTGCAGTTGGTCTGTATCCTTGATTAATTGTGTTAATAATTTAGAGTATGGTTAGGAAGTAAGGTGTATGGGTTAATAATTAGATATAGATGAGAACCCTAGAGTGATTGATAAGTGTTAAGATAGGAGGTTCACCAGGAACCAGGATAGGAGGAGTATCCTAGTAGCCGGAGACAAGTTATCTCAAATGTTATAGAAGTTTAGGCACCAAAATAATTTAGTGACTAGTTGGAGAAAAGGCATGAACAACCTAGTATAGGGGTACCATCCTAGTATCATATAGAGGAGTTAGTGCCTTGTGTAGACAATGACCAGACTTGGGTAGACACCCTGGAGAGAGTATTCTAGATAGACGAGTATTCTTCCGTGACTTTGATTTCTGAAGCGTCAGATATGTCAAACTCTGGAAACTTTCTTCATGAGTTTGTAGTAGATAAGATTATCTTCATTTTGATATATAATGTCCCACTCAAACTTGTTCCCTTACACTAATTTTGTATCGCAACTTCCGGATCAATTTAGGCCATTTGACCATTTCCACTTTATTTATGAATATCATATGCACATTGCCAAGACTGAGTACAAGACTAGTTATTTTCTCAAAACCAACTTCACATGCATGATCTAGACATGACATCCTACACCCGTGACCTTCGTGTCCCACTTAGACAGAACATCTTGTGCTTTATTTTTGTCGCATGACTTTCCTGACCAAGAACTAATCTTGATTCACCCCACGGAGTCACTTTTATTTTTGAATCGAATTAGAGACACCATTTCGACCTAAATCTGTCGACCGAAAATATGAACACGACCCACATTAAGCCTACTACCCACATTTTACTTGTTGATCTTGTGTGTTGCTAGATAGAAGTTTTGACCTTGATTGTTGGGGTTTAACCTAGAAGGACTATGACCATCTTAATTTCGAGGACAAAATTTTTCTAAGGAGGGTAGATGTATAACCACCACTTTTCTAAAATGAGGGTAATTTTGAACTTTTGTAAAATTTTAGTTTTTAATATTAATAATAATGATTTATGGTGAATTTTAATTAATTTAATACTAATTAATTTAGTGTGTTGTGATTTGGGCATTTTGAATAGTGTAACCTTAGACCTACTTAGCCTAGAGACTAACCATGACCACGGGAACCTATCCTATATGATTAGATAAGCTAATTATCACTTTTTAGGCTAAGGATATTTTGGTCATTTTGTGACTTTTGAATTATTTAGAATTTTGTTTAATTGGTGAATTTTGGATTATTTTAATATTATTTAAATTGATGTATTATGATTTTGGATATTTTTCATATTTTAATATTTTGGGAATTTTTATATTTTAATATTGATTTTATGGGATTTGTTTAGTCAGGTTTGAGTTTCGTCTCGTTCCGACTTGTGTTAGTGACCCGGGTAGCTTAGACTCTAGACGGGACCCCAAGATTAGTTAGTAATGGCCCACAAATTCCACTAATTAATTTAGTAAGTTTAGACTAATCCTACTTGTTAGATTGGTTAAGATTAGAGGCTTAAACTTAACCCTTTTGATCGCAAACTTGAACCTAACTTAAAATTATCCAAGGGGGATTAGTAGGGGCCTTATTAGGCTTTCCCCAAGTCCCAAATAGAGTTTAATGGCAGCCACCTATAGGTAAGGTTAGCGTCCTTTCTTTCATTCACACTTGCCTCCTTTTATTCACAAAGTGTTCTTCCCCAAATTAAAGAGATTTCTTCTTTGATTTGATCTCCAAATCCTTACATCCCTCCATCAAAACTTCTATCCAACTTTCTCATACTACCAAGGAAGGGTGCTAGCAAAGATTTGGAGCAAAGTACAAGGAGGAGTGTCCTTTTTGGAAGGATCTTCGTATCGGAGCCGTGTCCTTGAGAGTATCATTGGAATTCCCCTCCCAATAGGTAAAACCAACCCTCTAAATTGATTTCCTATGCATATTAGTTAGTTTTGAATCCATAGGATCCACCCCCATGCATGAGCAACCTTTAGATTTAAGTTTGAGGCCATTTGGAGCTCTCTAGAGCAAGTTAGAATTGTGTCTTGTGTCCAACTTATTAGATCTCAAATTAGGACACCTCATGTGTTTGGTTTAATGTCTAATAGGTTTAATTGTATTTTAATTTCAGTTTTAGACATGTTAGAGGATGGATTGATGTTAGTTATGATGGTTAGAATGAGTTTCTTTTGGATACACATGGTTAGATCTAAGTGGTTTAGTCTACATGTCATATTTTTAGCCTCAACTTGTTATTTTAGTGTCCCTTTATATAATGGACTGTTTTGTATATATATAATATATATGTTAGATATATTTCATATATTTAGATGTGTGTGGATATGTTGTTAGTGGTATCCTTGTGTTAGAGGAGATGAGAGTGTGGTTTGATGTGTGTCTTGAGTGGTGTGGAGAGTGAGATGTGTCTCTTTTGTCTAAATAATCCAAATTCGTCATAATATTCATCCACGTTTTTAGTAGCCATAACAACTTAGAATTGTCATAACTTTTAGCTTAGAACTCTGATTAATCTTCCTTTTTTTTTTAAAAGAACCATATCGAAGTTAGCTTTCCAAATATATATATATATATATATATATATATATATATATATATATATATATATATATTAATAAGTCAAATGCATTCTAGAACTTTCTGTAAAACTATTTGAGTGTCAGCTGTCCGAAAGACGAATGTGTTTTGGTATTTTTGCAATTTCGGAAGCTTCCGGACACGAAAATACGATCTGTTTAAAGTTTCGAAAAGCTAATACGAAGGGATACAACATACTTTAATACTAGAATTTAGTGAAGGCCCAATTGGTACAATATCGATTTTAAGTAGAAGAGTGACTATACAATATAGGCATTTTGTATAACCTATGAGCCTATGCAGTATGGATATTAAGTGAATGTAGGTATCATAGGTTATCGAATATATGTATGATATATATATATATATATATATATATATATATATTTATATATATATATATATATATATATATATATATATATATATATATATATATATATATATATATATATACTATAAAATATATATATATATATATATAAAAAATATATATATATATATATATATATATATATATATATATATATATATATATATATATATATATATATATATATATATATATATATATATATATATATATATATATATATATATATTATTGTTAAGTTATATATGTTAGTATGTTTGTTAGATGTTGGTTAGTAGATGGTTAGATATGTTAGAGTTTGTTATATGTTAGTGTAAGTTATATTTATTAGTATGAGTGTTAGTTAGATAATAGAGTTTAGTATTTTGTTAGATATTTGATATGTTGTTAGATAGTTTGATGTTAGATATCTGGTATGTTAAATATTGATAAGTTAGTAGGTTATGTTAGTTCTAAATATTGGTATGTTAGCAAGTTGTCTCTATAGATTATATGTTAGATATTAGTTAAGATGTTATGTTAGTACATTAGATAGTTAGTTAATTAGATATTTGTGGGACATCTTGGTATCTCATGATACCAAGTTAGTATATTAAGGTAAATATGCATTACCTTTATCTTCAAGGTAAATAATTAGTTTACCTTATGACCAAGGTATGGTATCAAGATACCAAGGTAAGGTATCAAGATATCAAGGTAAGGTATAGGTTTACCCAAGTTAAGGTATTGGATTCCAACCAAGGTATTGATATTAGGATGCCAATATGACCAAGGTTGATATGGTATCCTAGTGTTAGTGGGTTAGTATATAAGAGTTTGAGTTTGAGTAGGTGATGTTAGATTATGGAAGGATTATATAGATAGGTATATATATTTTTGGGTTTTATAGTATCTATATATATTATGAGAGTATATAGATGTAGGTTATGGTTTATAGTGAGGATATATATTTACTTGATATATGATATCTATATGTATGTATTATGGTGGTACTATATGGGTAAGGATATATGTGGTATATATATATATTAATATATCCTAAGTATCATAGATGTTTACCACTAATCTAAGTTTGACCAAAACCCTAGAAGCTTGACCTTGACTCCTAGTTTGACCCAAGGTGGACCAGAGTTGACCTAAAGTTGACCAGTTGACCAAAAGTCAACTATAAGTCAACCTTTGACCCATTTTGACCTAGTTTAACTTGATTTGACTTCCTGTGACCTAGTTTGACCTAGTGTGACCTAGTTTGACTTAGTTGGACTGAGATTAACCTAGATTGTATATCATACATTAGAAAATCATGCTTAAATCTATTAAACCCTAATTAACTTACAATATCTCATCTTTAGATCTGTGAGCATCGATCCTACTTGACAGCTAAGGACAGCAGGCGAGTATATTCTCTGATAATAGTTCTTTGTCTTGATATCTTCTGTATCTGATTCAGTTATAGTATTTTATTGATTCTCAACACGATGGTGCACGGACTAGTATATATCGGATTCCTGTCATGAGATGTAATTTCTGGATTTTCTTGGGATGCTGGTACTTGTTCGATATTGTTCTTGTACTTGTATTGACACCAATTCCTGAGAATGAGTAGCTACCTTCTTAGGGAATCCCGTGTCATGACGTGCTATATCCGGATCCGTATACTATTCGAGAATGGGGAGTTATTATAGGTTATGTGATCAATATCCCTCATGCATTTCTGTTACTACTTGTTTCATAGCTCCACCCTCACTGCACGTGGGGTGTAGCCTAACCCGTTACTACTTGTTTCATAGCTTTCCATTTTGGCTGGGCCGAGTTCTCGTACTTGTAGCCGATTTTATGGAACAGTCTGATCCTGTCCCATACCGATCACATAATGCTATAATACTCGAGGCAAATTTTATATTTATTACATCAGATAGATAGATTCCTATTCAGTTTTACTTTCATGTATGATATACCTGGTATGATTTTCTGCTTTACATATCTAGTTATATTTCCATCTTGATATGTTCTTCTTGTATTCCATTGTGATTGTCTCTTACAACATTTGTCAATACTATAGAACTGTTGTTGGTGGTTTGTACTTGCTCATTTTTCGGACAGGATAACCGTTGATGTTTACAGATGACTTAGATGCCGATTGCTCTACCTATTATGGGTATGGCCAGGATGGAGATTATGATGAGACACTACCCCTGGAGTCCGTAGATGATATTTTACCTATCTAGATCTGTTAGTTAGGTTTGTCTGGACTGCGAGCCAGCTAGTTTAGGAGACTTTTTATTATATTTGTGTTTTGGGATCTTATGTTATGTTTTTGACTCTCTATTGTGTTGAGACTTTGCATTCTATTTCCGTACTTCTATTTCCATCATATCTATATGATATTCGTGCCTATATTTTCTAGATGTCTTTGATATTGAGTTGAGTTTATATACCTCCGTGCAGAGATGACATGTACATTTATATTATTTCTAGATGCTTTACTTTCTAGGAGACCTATACTGCGTTCTACCGCCGATTCTGTGGCGTAGGCTGGAAGTACCCATGTGCTCGTGCCCCTACTCAGGGTGCGGGTTGTGACACATTTTTGTGGTAGCCCATGCAGGTCAGAGTCGCAACTAATGTGATTTTGTAGTGGTGCTTGACTTAGAGTACTGCTACGAGCCTGTAGTTAGGATATTGATTCTAGGTTATGATAGGAGTTACTCAATCACAGTTAGGACTTTTGAGAGATTCTAGGAACGACCCTTAAGAATCTTGTTATGAACTTCAATTTGAATTCCTTTCGTCTTATTTCTATTTCACCCTTACTCCTTATTTTTGAGTTGGATTTTGATGGAATCATTGTTGATTTTGATTTTCATATCGAGATGAATGTTATGGCCTGAGTTACGGTATCTTCTGATGACATATATTGACAGAAATAATAAAGAAGGTAAAATGTCTACTTGGTTATGTAACCTGGAGTTTATCGCAGCTATATTAGCCGACGTGGCAGAAACGTAGAGACCTGACTTCAGATGTACATATCTTGATTATGAGATTTGAGATTTCTCGCAGCTATACTAGTCGGCATAGCGAGGATTCCAGACGACATGATTATAGAGGTGCATGCCCCAGTTATAGACCCTACCGTTTATTGCAGCCTTGCTTACTAGCGTGGCGAGGATTCTGAGTATCATAATTTTGGACAAACGCGTATGATTATCAGATTGTATCTTGAGAAGGGTTCTAACATGTCATCTCTATCATTTCATTCATGTTATTATAAATTCGATTCCATTATCAATTAGCTTAGGAGTAAGGATACTTCCAATTCTATATACTAGGTCCTTGTAGAGCACCATTTTATTATAGGTTCTTCGTAGTGTGATGGCTTGGTGATTTGTAGTTGGTCTGTGTCCTTGATTAATTGTGATAATAGTTTAGAGTATGGTTAGGAAGTAAGGTGTATGGTTTGACAATTAGATATAGATGAGAAGCCTAGAGTGATTGATAAGTGTTAAAATATGAGGTTCACCATGAACTAGGATATGAGGAGTATCCTAGTAGCCAGAGACATGGTATCTCAAATGTTATAGAAGTTTAGGCACCAAAACATTTTAGTGACTAGTTGGAGAAGAGGCATGAACAACCTAGTATAGGGGTACCATCCTAGTATCATATAGAGGAGTTAGTGCCTTGTGTAGACAGTGACCAGACTTGGGTAGACACCCTAGAGAGAGTATTCTAGATAGACGAGTGTTCTTCCGTGACTTTGATTTTTGGAGCGTTAGAGATGTTAATCTCTAGAAACTTCCTTCATGAGTTTGTAATGGACAAGATTATCTTCATTTTTATATATCATGTCCCACTCAAACTTGTTTTCTTGTACTACTTTTGTATTGCAACTTTCGGATCAATTTAGGCCATTTGACCATTCCCATTTTATTTATGAGTATCATATGCACATTGCCATGACTGAGCATAAGACTAGTTGTTTTCTCAAAACCAACTTCACATGCATGATCTAGACAGGACACCCTACACCCATGACCTTCGTGTCCTACTCAGACAGACCATCTTGTGCTTCATTTTTGTCGTATGACTTTTATGACCAAGACCCAATCTCGATTCACCCCACGGAGCACTTTTATTTTCGACTCGAATTAGAGACACCATTTCGACCTAAATCTGTCGACCCAAAATATGAACACGACCCACATTAAGCCTACTATCCACATTTTACTTGTTGATCTTGTGTGTTGCTAGATAGAAGTTTTGACCTTGATTGTTGGGGGTTTAACCTAGAAGGACTATGACCATTTTAATTTCGAGGACAAAATTTTTCTAAGGAGGGTAGATGTGTAACCACCACTTTTCTAGAATGAGGATAATTTTGAACTTTTGTAAAATTTTAGTTTTAAATATTAATAATAATGATTTATGGTGAATTTTAATTAATTTAATACTAATTAATTTGGTGTATTATGATTTGGGCATTTTCAATAGTGTAACCTTAGACCAACTTAGCCTAGAGACTAACCATGACCACGGAGACCTATCCTATGTGATTAGATAAGCTAATTACCACTTTTTAGGCTAAGGATATTTTGGTCATTTTGAGACTTTTAAATTATTTAAGATTTTGTTTAATTGATGAATTTTAGATTATTTTAATATTATTTAAATTGATGTATTGTGATTTTGGTCATTTTTTATATTTTAATATTTTAGGAATTTTTATATTTTAATATTAATTTTATCGGATTTGTTTAGTCGGGTTTGAGTTTAATATTTTAATAAATTACATGTTTGGATAGCCTTTGGCATGCTGATCACAGATCCCTAACTTTGAGCACGATTTGGATTCGTGTCCGTGTCCAAAATGGATACGAACGTGCTGCACGAGGCCTCGCGCGTGCGTCCTGCTGCTGCAAATTGATTGCTCGTAGCACAGGCCACGTGGGCGCGTGTCACTTGACATGGATGTGGGGGCAGTGACTGACGTGTCATCCCCCAAGTCTTGTGACCTATCGTGTCGTATCGGACACGAATTTGAACGTGTATTGGATTTGCACTGTTCTGAGTACAGCATGTTTCGACCGCTGTTACGCGCTTCATGTCACGTCCAAACACGTCGTGGACATGTGGCGAAGTGTCGAGTGGGTAGCCCGACAACTGGGCTAGGTGTGGACATGAGCACAGGGCTCCACGTGGCGTGTGGCGTGTCCACGAAGGCTCGAACATGCCGCACGAGCCATTGCACTGCACAGTTTACTGATACTCAATCGTTTGAGTATATTGGACACCTCGTGTCCAATTTCCTGGACACATATACCCCCCTGACACGTACATATGTGTGTGACACTTCTCCATGCCCGATTTGGGTTTCGTTTTAGTTTTTGATTTCGAAATCGATGTGAACTTGGTGTTCACTGATATTTGCTAAAACCTGGGATTATCTATCGGTTTGAATTTTTTTATGTTATTTAATTTCCTGGAAATTTTAGTAGGTTGTTTTAGTTGATATATTGATTTGGGTGTTGTTGATGCATTGGTTTTGGGTTTCGTATGGATTTGAGTTTTGAATTCAAATATTGAACTAAGTTACTGATACATGTTTCGTTACCTGAGCATGATTTAAACTGTAAAACCTGAGATGTAAACTATGAAACCTGAGTTTGGAGCTTTGATATATATGTTACTGTACATGATAACGGGGAATGGGATTACCTATAACTGAATATTGAATGTTTAAACTGAGAATTTAATTGATATACATATATGCTTACTGAAATGTAAAACTGAGATTACAAGGAATGTGTTAAACTTTGAATGTTAAAACTGTGAATTAGGTTGATAAATGAGGTTGTAACTTAATGTTCAAAACTGAAACCTGAAATTGATATCCCTAACCCTCACCCTTAACTAAACTTTTATACACACACACACACTCCCTTTTTCTATCTCTATATATATGACATATATTGTATACCTTAATTGCTTGTTTGCATGGCTGTCCCCTTGACAGCAGTACCCCCTCCCCTTCATCACATTCATGCACACACTCACATCCCCCTTTCACATCTTGCCTCTCTCTCTCTCTCTCTATATATATATATATATATTTTCTCTCTCTCTCTCTCTCTCTCTCTCTCTCTCTCTCTCTCTCTCTCTCTCTATATATATATATATATATATATATATATATATATATATAGCTACCATTCTTTATAAGTTTATATTTGTGAATGTGAATATAAGTGTATTATATTATATGTAAGGGTATACTATATTCATGATGTGGTTTAGCTTGTGGTATAGAGGCAATGTGATTTATAGGCTATATTTATGTTAGCTTTATATTATACTTGTATACATAGGCTTTGGCTTTGGCTAACCTAGATTTTACTAACCTAGACTAGTTTGACCATTGTTGACCAAACCCTAGATAGTTTGACCACAATTGACTATAGTTGACCATAGTTTGACTTGGTGTTGACCAGAGTTGACCAATAGTTGACTTTGGCCTAGAATGACCTAGAATCATATAGAACGCATTATAAATTTCAATATTACCTTCTTGGATACATTGTAACTTGTGTTGCTCTAATTAGGACTCAGTTACTCCGATTTGGACATCTATTCTCATCAGACGCTCAGGATATCAGGTGAATACATTTTCTGATCATTTTATACTTGCTAGGACTTATATTCATGCTCTAGATTACTTTACTTGATGCTGACACTTGTTATCATAGATTAGTACTATATGGATCTTTCATGAGATGTTATCTCCTCATCGGATACATCAGGTATTTCATGTTCGTTTACTTTATCATGAGTATCGTGTACTCCTTGTATTCGTGTTATTCGTGTACAAATCGTGTGCTCTCGTGTACTCTCATGTGCTCACATGATCTTCGTATACAAACTAAACTTTATGTACAATAACATAACTTGAATGGATCCTTGTGTATTGATTGGGGACTAGGGAGTAGAAGTGGTTATGTGATCATTCTTGTAGTTACTCGTGTATAACCTCTTGTAGATTACTCGTGTATAACATCGTACCGTTTACATAACCATCTTGTGCTCTGAATCACTAGTCACTTACAGTTCCTACTTATCATACAGATATTTTTAGTTTACCATATATCTCTTATCTTTCATGTACATTCTTACAGTTTATGTATCTTACTCTTTTGCATGCTTTATATTTTCTGTCATGATATGAACTGCGTGAGATATATTGTGCTCGTTCCTGTCCTGACTGGATATGTTAAAAATATTACAGATGACACCGAGGAGTTCTGCCCTACGTATTATAGAGCAACCTTAGATGACACTTGCGAACTGGACTCTCAGGAGGACCAAGCTCTAGCTGAGGATAACACCCCTACTGCTTAGACTAGTTAGCTAGACTGTCTACTTTATTTGTTGTCATGTCTTTATATTGATATTTTAGATGTATTATTTTTGGATGATGTTGATGTTGATGTTGTGTCGTATAGACACTTAGACTTTTTTTCTTCTATTTGTATGTTTTCTATTTGAGATTTCATATCTATCATATCGTGCTACTTCTACCTTAAAATTGTGATTGAGATGTACCTTCTATATTGTCCTCTGATTGGAGAGTATATCTTATGCAGTTATACTTATGCTATGTTAGATGAATGTGACCTAGGACATCGTTCTACCGCCGACACTGCAGCGTAGGGTGGACGTACCCACTTCTCGTGTCCCTACACTGGGTGTGGGTCGTGACAATTACATAGTATTGTCTTCATAGGTGAGTTGGTCCAGCACCGCTCACCAGTACAAGATGTTGTACTGACCCACGTTGTGGGCAATATTTCAAGTGCTCGTACATGGTAGAAATCGTTTGATCAGTGCTTGGCATTGATGAATCGAATGGGTGTGCAGAAGCTCTCCTTACAAGATGATGTCTTCTGCTATACGAGACATAATGTATGGAACAGTGTAACTCAGTTGTACCAGTGAGATTGGAAGCAAAGTCGGCATGTTCGGTTGTAAGCCTAAATGGCAAGTATATATATTCAGTTGGCTATTTAAGAGTCATGTAATCTGTTGTAAACTCTGTATTCAGCTGCAAGTCTTGTAATCTATTACAATTATCAATAAAGAGATACATTTCTTCAAATCTTGTGTGACTTCAATTATCTGCTTGGTTTTGCTGCGTTGTCGTTGTTTTCTGGGAAATATCAAGAACTGTAATAGTTTGCCTTGTACAAGTACAATCTATACTTGTACAACATCACGTCCAGTGGCTAGTTTTCGATCCTCCGGGATTGGGATGTGACATAATGGTATCAGAGCTCGACTTTACGTCCTTGGATTCTTATTCGATTTGTTCCAAATCAAAGTCGCTCTTATGATGATTCAAAGCTGCTTCTGCGATGACTCAAAAGTTGCTTCCGTGATTACTCAAAGTTGCTTTCGTGATAAAATCAAAGTTGCCTCTACAATGACTCAAAGTGCTTTCGCGATTATTTAATATTGCTTCCAAATTATTCTAAGTTGGTCCCTTGACTGAAAATTTGTTAATCATCCTGACCGCTCACTGGGTGTTCCATATAATAAGTCTAAATGTGTGTGTTGTGATATATGTGCTTTATTGAATTCCTAAAAGATACCAAAATGAATAACAATGATACGATGCAATGATAAGTTGGTAATGTGTGCTTGATGTCTTAAGTGTGGGATTCATAGAAGTCGATTGTTATATGGCAATCTTCAGTGGGTGATGGCATGGTATATTGGAACAGAAATTCTGCAAGACTTCAGTGAATGAGAATCGATATAAATATTTGAGTTGGCTTGGTTATGTTTCAGATGCGGATGCGAGGGAATTGAGTTGGTATTTATGGCCGGCAGAGCCACTGCGAGATGAATAGTCCATAATAGATGTTGGTTTGGTGCGAAAGAGGAATACTGTGTTGGAATGGTTTGAGCTCTGAGTGGTATATGGCTCTACCCTCTTAGTGATAAGATGTCCCTTGACCCTATTTATGGTATTGATGCTTTACTTATAAGGTATTGGGTAGTATCGAGTCGTAGCTGGAATTATGATTGATACATGACGGCTAGACGTGTCCTTTGATGATTGAGTTCAGATAAACTTGTTGCAAAATTTTGATGTGTTCGGATGGACCATTGCTAGACTATGATGGTTAGCATTATGTTAGGTAATGAGAATTAAGAATATGAAATGAATACCTTGGTTGGAAATGGTACAAATTATAGATTCAGGTGATAACTTGAATCAGTTGGATAAAAGGATTGTAGACTCAGTAACGATGGTGGGGTGTTGTTATAAAAAGATTTTTGGAGAACAAATATAGACCGAATATTGAATAATATTGGAATTGAGTAGATGGAGTTGCATGTTGGACATCGACAAATTGATGGTGTTGTTAGGCGCTACTTAAGATGTTGTAAATGATTTAGAAGATACAGAAAGTTGCATCAACGACCGAAAAGTTAGAGAATGGATTTGAAGAAATAGATGGCTATGCACGTTGTGCAGTTGTGCTTGAAAAAATTTGATGTGTCCCGAAGCAACAAGTTATGACCCTTGATTATTTTGAGGCATAGAAAATGAACACTTAGTCCCTTGATGCGTGAGAGATTAGATGTTCCTTATGAGAGTCTGATGGCTGGAATACAAATAAATATTGAGGTGCAGCAATATATAATAGACCCTCTCGATAGATGACGTTGTCACATGAATAACGAATTGGGTAGAATATAGAATTGATGGATTATGACTTAGTGTAATGTCCATATCTCGTATTACGTATTTGGAATACATGTACGTATTTTGACCCGTATTGCATGTCCCCCTGCTAAATTTATTTTGGTATTTCATTGATGGGTTTATCTTGGTTCGGTTCGGCTTGTTGGCTTGGTTCGGTTTTGTTGGAGAACCAACCCACATACCTACTACCACCATCACCATTTATTAACTCCCACTCCTCTCTCTCTTCTCATTAATTATTTTCTATTACTTCTTCTTCTTCACCATTACTTCTCCACTAACCTGAGAGTGGAGAGCTTAGGCAAGTGCATCTTGCTTCATGGAGGAACTCCATTTTTATTGTTCCATTGTTTTTCTCATGTGTTTCTAACCCACTTTAGTACTTAGCACTTTTTATTTCTGTGGTTAATTTCTTGTAGATCTAGTTTTGTGGTATTTTCGGTTTCCATGAATTTTGATCTATCAAACTTGCATATTTTTGCTAGTTGATGGTTCCATGTTGTAGAGAATTTCATTCTGCCCTAATTTGACTTATGGAAGTTCGGATTTGGACTCTGGATGACGAATTTATGGAACTTGGAAGCATGGCTTCATGGTGTTCTTCTTCTCGGAAAGTGGAGAAGAAGAACAGTTCTCTGGCCGCATGGCCATTTAATTGAATTAATTATTTCGACCGCATGAGCCTTTCCTTGCACAGCCGCATATGGCACTGCTTAGCTGGCATGGCCACTATTCATTTAAGGGCCATTTTATGGCATTATTTAATTTTCTTTGGCCTATGCAAGCAATAGCTTGCATGCATTTATTATTCTTGGCCGCATAGGCCATTCAGTTGAGCCGCATGGCCTTGAAATGCTGGCCTGCTCAACATTTAATGCATGTATATTTTATGCATGTAATTGCTTGCATGGCCTTTGCTAATGTGAGCTACATGCATTTAGTAATTAATTGCATGGCATTAATATTTAATGGCTTAGCTTTAATTAGAATTGTGCTGAGCTTTTAGATTCAGTACCTGCTTTAAGCTTGCTTGCATTAGCCGCATAAGCTTTTATTTAATGCATTGCCTACAAAAGTTGGCCGCATAGGCTAACCAATCCTGGCCGCATAAGGCAGAACATGCCCTGGCCGCATGGTAATGCATGGCTTACTTTGAGTGCATGCATTAATAATTAATGCATGGTTTACTTGATTACATGCATTAAATGCATGGCTTACTTTGCTTACATGCATTAAATGCATGGTTTACTTGATTACATGCATTAAATGCATGGCTTACTTTGCTTACATGCATTAAATGCATGGTTTACTTGATTACATGCATTAAATGCATGGCTTACTTTGCTTACATGCATTAAATGCATGGCTTGTTTGGAGTACATGCATTAATAATTAATGCATGGCTTATTTTGATTACATGCAGTAACGAATAATGTATGGCTTTCCTTTGAGTTCATGCATTAACAATTAGTGCTAGCCTGGCCGCATAGGCATACTTATATATTAATGTATTTGTATTTGCTAAGCAAATACTATCTTGGCCGCATGAGGACCATTGTCAGCAGCATATGAAATATTGTTGAGCCGCATATGGCTTTTCTTTATTATTTTGCTTGCACCAGCAAGTGCTTGCAAGGAAATATTTGATAGCCGCTTATGCACCCCTCCATTAATTGCCTAGCCGCATATGGCCAACTGCTTGTATGGCCAGTTAAATAATAATTTATGGCCGTATGATTGCTTGCATGAATAATTATTCCTGAGCCGCATGGCATATTTGTATTAATTACGGGTCCCACTATCTTTTGTCTTATTTGTCTTTACAATTATATTATTATGATTAATTATTGAGTGATTCTAAGTTGCTTCCCTAAACCCGAATTGTTAGTGTAATGATTGATAGTGTCTCCCTGGCCGCAAGTAATAATTTTTCGAGCCGCATGAGTCCCCACAGCCCTTGACCCTGCTAACATTTAATTACCACTTGTATGCTTGTGCCATTAATTTGTTCCCTGACACGATGGTGACCCGTTGTGGTGCACTTTTGATAATTGACATGACATGACAGTGACCCGTAGTGGTGCACTCTTGACAATAAACTTGACTTGATAGTGGCCCGACGTGGCGCACTCTTGACATGATAAACTTGACATGATAATTCTCGATAGTGGCCCGCCGTGGCGCACTCTTGACAAGTAAACCTGGCATGATATTTCTCGAAATGCTGTTACGACGGCTAACCCGACATGACAAGTATGAATAACCTGGACATCGTGGACGATTGTGCTTGTACAAATGAACCCCTCTTGTCTTGCATCATGTCTAGGACAGGGACCCCTGAGTACCACGGTCAGGGGTACCTACTGTAAATGGCTAAGGCTAATAACTAGAATAATACAGTAGTTCATGAAGAGACTTTTCGAATTACCTGTTGCCCCTTTGATCCCGGCCTTATATATATATACATGGGACTTGGAGCTATCTGTCATGATGAGCACATTTCCAGCCTGCCGTCGAGTGGGGCACCTCTTTAGGACACATGTATCTCACTGCAGTGTGTCTGCTATACTTATTTTCTTTTGCTGGGGTCACTCAGGTAGCAGCAGGCGGGTAACTGGACTTGGAAATCTCTTTGCGTCTTGCTAGTAACTAGGCCTGTGATAACCCTAGTTAGTTAAAGTATCAAGCCGTACTTATTGCTTGGCCGTGATTGTTGGATGGAGTTCAATCAGTCTAGTCTTGTCTTGATCCTGTACGAGATTGTTACATGTCCTGATTTCTTATTTTATCTTGCCGATAAATGGTGGGAGAAACCAAGTTCTGTTCAGACGAAGGGTTACAACCCCGGTCCTTGTTTGGTTTACGGGTTGTAACCTGGTTATCTGAAAAGTCCCATGGTTATCTCATCGTATATCACCTGTCATGCTTTTTTTCCTTAATTATTATCTTTTACTAAATAATTATATTCGTGTGCTAATTGTTGGTTTTAGTTCCTAAGTGAAGCCTCCTTTGTGGCACTTGCTCTTCCTGGGATCTGACCCAGCTGGTTTTGTATGGCCAGATTTTAGAGCAGCTCCAGAGGATCTACCGACTTTCCAGCCCGATGGTGACCACCAGGCGTAACCAGGGCAACGAGTGGGTTTATTTTGGCTCTCCCACTCTATTGTAAAATTATTCTTTTGAGGTGTTTAGCCGCCGAGCAAGTGTTAGCTCGTGTACATTTTTACTTACTGTCTGCCTACAGGCTGTAACATGATTGACAAATCCTAGGGTTGATCATGTATTAACTAAAACTCTTGCTAGTCCTCACATTTTGTAACGACTAGCTTCATGATCAGCTAAATATGTAATGTTTGGGATGCCTTACTATTGTATATTTGGTAATCTGACATCTTGTAACTATTATTGCTTGCTTGAGATTGAGACAATAGGCTTGTTCATGACCATAGGAGACTGTTGGCTTGTAGTTAAACCCTCATGTATCTAGACAGCCGTGACCGTATAGTGGAGTGGATCCCATTTCATTATACGTAGCTGGCTATGTCTGCCCCCGCTCTCCAGTGTTCTGGTTCTGGGGCGTGACACTTAGCTAAATGAGTTATGTCATATTCAACTGGATGACCGAGATATGAACGCTGGATGATTGGTGACATAGAGACAGGATTGATGCATGAATAAGAAAATCTTCTTATGGAATTACAAGGAGATGATGCAAAACGAATATTGATGGTTAATGTGAATTGCTAAGAGATGGTCGTGTTTGGTGCTAGAAAAACTCATAAAGGATGATTTCGAAAGAAATATGATTATATGGTTGCCTTATCGATTGGTTAAACAGTACAGACTGTACATATGATCTAGAAATATGATAATTGAATATATCGCTAAGAGACCGAAGGAAAGAGATAGTAAATAATAGACTATTGAGACAACAAGGTGGGATTATGACTCAGAATAGTTGGACCGATTGAATAGACATAATTTTAGTATGATATGAGAATACAAGTCGGATTATGCAGGTGATGTTGTGTCTATGCAAATAAAAACTGAAAGTTGGATGTTCGATTGATAAAGTTTTATATGACGACTTCGACATTGACCCGTAAGAATTGTTGGATAGATTTGTCGGTTGTGGGTAAGTCTCGAATAACTTCGTTGGGCATAAACCCGAGGGTGAATACGGTTAGATAGACTTTACCTTAGAGTATCGGTCCGTTGGACATAAACCCGAGGATGAGTACGGGTAGATAGACTTGACCCTAGAATAACATCTTGTTCTTAGTATCCGTTAGATGGAGGTTGGTTTTGATTAGGTGGGTTGGCAAACGCTTCCGCATGCGTCCAACAATTGATATCAGAGCTTTAGAGGTTCTGGCAACCATGTCTACGGAGCAGATGAACACTCATATGATCACCCTTACAGGAGGAAATTGAGCGATTTGGAAGCCAATGATGAAGGATCTACTCCAGTGTAAGGACTTGTATGGTCTATTGGAGGGCGACAGCACAAAGCCAACAGACAAAGCTGCTGAAGACTGAAAATGACTGGATCGAAAGGCCGTTTGATTCATCCGCCAATGGTTGGATGATTCGATGTTCCACCACGTGTCCATGGAGAGTTCGGCAAAAACATTTTGGAAGAAGATGCATTCGCTGTACGGAAGGAAGACGGCTGGCAATAATGTGTTTCTTATTCACCAACTCGTCAACTCAAAGTACACGGAGGGTGCCCCAGTGGCACAACATCTAAACGAGGTTCAGGGTATCATCTCTGTCTGTGATAAACATGGTGATTAATGATGAGCTTTAGGCCCTACTGCTATGGAGTTCTCTGTCAGAAAGCTGGGAGACGTTTATGGTGCCGGTGAGCAACTCCGTGCCTGATGTAGTTGTTACGAAGGAGGCAGTCAAAAATAACTTCTTGTATAAGGAGGTCCGGTGCAAGCGAGTGGAATAGTTACAGGAGTCCGCTCAGGTGGCTTCCTACTGGAACAAACGACCCAAGTCACAGGCGAGGACATGGAGAGTTCTCGAAATCTTACGATTGTGGACCCAAGGAGGGTTGCTATCACTGTGGAAAATGGGATCATATCAAGAGGAACTGCATGAAGCTCAAAGCTGAGAAGGCCAATGGCAAGGACGATCAAGAGAATCTTACAGTGTTTGGAGATATCATCATCGCAGCGACCAACGTAGAGAAACCTTATGGCATGTGTCATGATGGCGATTGGGTCATGGACACGGGAGCATCGTATTATGCCACTCAACATAGGAGGATCTTTACGTCATACCGCAGCAACAAGTTTGGATGTGTGAAGATGGACGACAAGGGGATGACTGCAGTTGTAGGCATCAGTGATGTGCACTTGACGACGAAGTTTGGTGAGAAGCTTGTCCTTAGGGGTATGCAACATGTACCGAGTTTGTACTAGAACATGGTTTCGATAGGGAGGCTGATAGATGATGGTTGTTGCAGTCTGTTTGGGGATAAAGATTGGATGCCCTCGAAGGTTTCCCAATAGCTAGCTCGGAAAGATTTATGTTATGGCATGTACAGGCTTAAGCCTCTAAGCTGTACAGGCAGACCATAGACACCGGATGGTGGCTCGAGGGGTATTCGACAGAAGGTGGATCGTCGAAAACTTGTTGAGGATGGGCTTCTAGACAAAGCGACGGATGGTGATGAGTCAAAGATTGAGGGTTAGTCTGTCGGTTCTATGACAGCTGGTCGGTCTCTAGGTGGGAATTGCTCTACAGATCCAGTTTTAGCGACAGGTGGTTTGCCAAAGCTTCACGGAGCGACATCGATTTCAGCAGTTCAAAACTATGGAGGAGATCAAGGTTTGCAGCAAACTCGATCTGAGGCAGGAGCATCATTATTCACACAGTTCAGGGGATGCTGTGGGTCATCGACGACATGCACAGTACGTGATATTCTGCTCGAGGACGCATGTATATGGGGGAGCTTCAAGTTCAGACACAAAGGTGGGCATATTCTGGTGTTTGAATCTCATGAGAACCGTACCGTCCTCTTGGTTGGGCCAGCCAAGGGTGAAGAAGCTCGTCGGAATGTTAATACTTTTCGGTGGAAGACAAAATTCGGGGACAGGTAACCGAGACTTACGATGAGGCTGATCGTCAGGGACTTCGGTCTTGGTCGTATCATTAATATCGACAAGATCCCACTGGTGTAGGAGGTGCTATGTATGGCAGCTAGCGTCGACGTGACGGTCGAGGAGCTGAAGACAAAAGAAGATGCAAAGCAGCTCTAGGAATCGGAGATCAGTGGCATGGGGGAGTAGAAACTCTGCCACGAAAAGACATGCATGGTGTCCAATTGAAGGGTCATAGGGTCAACACCCAATCATCAAACTGGAGGAAGAGATTGTTGGAGTCCAGTCTGAATTTGATAAGAGCAAAATTTGGAGCCCGAATATGGTAAAAGATTTATTTTGATATGATTTGAAAATCTACATTAAATGTCTGATTTAATTAGATTTATAAATTTGTATCAAATATTTAATTTGACCATATTTGGACGTCCGTAATTGGTGATGGGATAAAATCTACACCGTTGGTTATTGGTGGACGACCAGATATGATGGTGGAATAATTTTATGATTTTTTAACCCTAAAATTAGGTTTCTCATCATATTTATATGAGCTAAGGGTGGTGGCACAAAGAAAAGGCACAAAGTAGAGATTCGGCGTGCTCGTCCACAAAGAAATCTAAGAGAAAGTCCATACATTCCACTTATGACTTCGCCATCTAAGACAGAAGAAAGAAGATCTAATCGAGGAGTCGTCAACTTCGGTTAGGGAGATTGCCACGGGTTGGTGAGTGATCTCAATTGTAATATCATGTTTTTCTTCTTAAGAGTGGTGATGGGGTTGAACCTATTAGGGCAAAGGGTTAAACGTGAGTTCTGTCAATCTTGTAATTTATCTGAGTTATTAAATGTTAGGATTTGTCCAGGTGACATATGTCACAGCCATATACTTGTCTTCATCTTGTGCTTGGTGTCCGTTAAACGGAGGTTGGTTTTGATCAGGTGGGTTGGCAAACGCTTTCACACGCATCCAACATGAATGACGCATAATAAATTTGACTCCTAATATTTTTAGATTGGGTTGAACATAAATTGCAAAACCAATTAATAAACTATAAACCTTCGCAAAAACATAAGAGAAATAACAGACATCAACATTTGGCTTATGTAGTTTGTTAAAAAAACTAAATGATCAGTAGTAATCTCCAAAAATAATACAAATAGACACAATATCGAGGAAGAGCCAATATACATCAAGAAAACAAAATTAAAACTACAACTCAAAATCCATCAAGTTACATGAATGGACTTAGTGGTGAAAGCATTTATTAGAAGTTAAATTCTTCCAATTGTTTGCAAAAACAAAAGTTAATCTTTATTTCAAAAAACTTTGTAAAACGATTACAAGAATTCTGGGAAAGTACAACTATAGGAATCCGATCTAGATGATGATCGCTTTATCCCTTGGACGATGTGAACTTTGAAGACGATAGCCTCAAAAGTTGAAGGCGATAGCCTCTGAAGAATGCAGCAGCACTTGGGCACTTGGGCAAGAACTCCTGAACTCTCTGGTGATGATTCTGATCTCTGTATGTGTGTGATCCCCTGGAATGAAGACTTGAAACTCTATTTATAGAGTTCTGGAAATAACTACTTTTTAGTTATTCTGGACTGCGCAAGATGGATTGCGCTGCATTGGACCGCGTAGACATCAGACTGCACTGGCAGTTGCTTGATTGTGGGCCAACTTTTTTGGACACATGTCATTATTTGATTGAAATGCGCATGATCGTGTACAGACGGTTACCACGTAATGAGTCATTGATGGCATGAAGGCCACGGGTACTTTGTCATTTGTATTGATAGAGTGCACCACCTGAATTACGCTGGACTGGATTACGCTGCAGGCAGATTGCGCTGCATGTACAGCTGTCCTCGAACGCTATACTGTACGATAAACGAACAGTTTCCTCGTTCTCCGTGCTGTCAGCTGTCAGAAGATCTGATTCTCTGTCAGGTAATGATGACGTTGCCACGTCAGCTTGCACACTTGGATGAGTGCGCAGTTCAGTCTGCGCAATCGAGAATATGCGCAATCTGTCTCCTGCACAATTCAATTGAATGATGTATTTCTTGATTTTCATGACTTTGTTGATGGGTGCAACTTGATTTTTTAGGACCTACAAGACCCCCTTCAAAGTTTTCGAAAGTTGAATTTATTCAAAGTTTCGAAATACTTTGAATTTTGATTTAAAAATCAAGTTGCGCAAGTGATGACCTGTCTGCGCAATCGGATGAGGCAGCTCCTATTTATCCGGCGCAATTTGAGGAGTCTGTTCATTCTCGAAAACTATAAATAGTTCACTTTCTCTTCTCTGTCATTCTTTACTTGCTTCTAATCATTTGAAAGAAAGAATTTCTCGAGCTCTCTCGACTTTCCTTCTTCTTCTTCATCAACCTTAATGGCTCCAAAGCGCTCCGCCGCTGAGAAAGGCAAGGCCCCCGCCGAGTCTTCGGCTCGTGCTACGTTGCGCCCTTCTCGTCATGAAGTTGCACATCCATCAATGCGAGGTAAACGACCGATCGAAAAATCCTTTTTAGGGTTCTTCGACACTGTTGATCCTTTGAACCTGTCTCTTTTTAGAGATTTGGTCATACTGCACCGCCCTGTTTAGGGTTTCGGTTGCACAAACCTAATAGTTTTCATTTTTATGAAGACTATTTGCTTGCGCAATCGGTTAGAACGTGCTGGCAAAAGTCAGCGCAGTCTGCTGATTTGTGCACGGCTGTCCAGCACAAACTGATGCTTTACGCAAGTTATTCAGCGCAATCTGATGGCTTGCGCAAGTGGATTAGTTGGCGCTACTGGATAGTTTGTGCATAGAAGCTAATTTTTGCACAATCTGATGCTTGCGCAATTTGATGACATAATCTTTGATTTTACTTGTACTGAATTCTGTTTTTTCTGTTTGATGCAGTTAACATCAGAGATGACCCTGAGTATGAAATATTCACAGGGACCCTTGCTGAACCGGAATTTAAAGAAGATTTATCCAATGTGCTCTTTCCACAATATGCTCTGCCATCCTCTCGCCAAGCTATCTTGGTTGCTCAGGACAATGAGACTTTGTTAAGTCTGATGAATGGGCAGCCCCTGCAGTCTGCTGACGCCATCACCCACAAGAAACCCATGTTCTTATTCGGCGAAGCCATCGACAAGAGTTCTCAGCCAAGGCCCCGTGTTGAGCAGAGAACTTTCCAAAGGAAGGAGAAACTGATCCTGCTACCGGACATTGCTAGATGCCTCCCTCTAGCACGATATGCTCATGCAAGCCATCCCAGAAGGATGGACTGGGACATTACTCCCCTTCAACATGCAAGGACAGGAAAGATCTGTGTCAAGAAAGGCCCAAACAATAGAGACATGTTCTATAGCTCTTCTGAGCGACACAGCACTTTACTCAGAGGGTTGATGCCAGGCTGTATCCCTCCAGAGAACTCTTCTTTGTTTCTGCCGGTGAGGACACCAATCTTTGCTAATGAGTATGCAAAGGTTGAAGGCAGATATCCGGATCAGGACATCCGGCTGACCGGTCTAGTAAACCCGGAGAACAGGAGGTGGAACTGCATAGCCAACTGGGTATTGGCTCAGTTTGAAGACAAACTTAAAGAGATCGAACTTTATAATACGGTATATGCTACCGTGTATGGCTTCCATCCAAACCCTCATCTGTTTTTGGCCTTGGCAGAGAGGTATAACTATAGGACAGGGACGTTCATGACGCCCTGCGGGGAGATGGGATTGACCCTCCATAAGATGAAGTACATCTCATGTCTACCAACGGGAGACTTCCCTTATGAGGAGTATGTTCCCACCAACGACGAGTTAGATAGACTACGTCAAGAAAATACAGAGATGGTGGCAGTCTTCGACGAACTATTGTGCCATTACAATATACGCTTCCTGTACTATAAGAGCGGCTCTTCCGACACCTGTTATTCATCGAAGTGGTTGCCGTATCTTTTTCTTAACATATCATTGAGAAAAAGACTAAAGATCACGACACATGCAACCCGACTTTCTTCCAATCCCTCAGCCACAGTGAAGTAATAAGACTGATGGAAGAGAATAAGAGAATGGATATCAGAGTTAATGATGAACACCAATACCCTCCGCTCAAGACCGGAGATTTTGTTGAAAGCTTTATAAGAATGGGCTACAGGTCCATGTCAAGAGAAGCACAGCTGGCGGGATTCCTGACATACTGGCTCCGTCGATTCGTCGTGCCCGGAGCAAGCACCATAGACCGCTTCCACCGCGATGTACTCTTTGCTGCCGTCCGGTTAGTCTTCGGCTACCGGATGGATTTGCTATCAGTGATGACTTGTAGAATAAATGCAGGTCTTCGTCTGTATGTTGATTCTATGATCAAATGGAAGGGTGAGAAGGGGAACTTCCCTCGACTGGAGTTGCCTTACACCTATCTATTCGGGTGGTTGCTTCTGCACCATCCGTCTTTGATGAACCCCGCCATGGGAGCAGTCGGTGGTAGCTTTTTGCATAGATTCTCCCAGTGCAAGTGGATATACATTAGTCTGAAGGACTGCAGACGTGCCCTGAACCTTGGGAAGGGATGGAATTTTTACTGCTTTGCCCTTCCAGCTGGTTATGAACATATGTCGGCAAATTTAGTTGACCTCGGGAGGCAACCATTGGGTCGGTCAGCATTTGAATGGCTAAGAACGATCAGGCCGTCCCACTTGGTATATAGATTTGAAGAGGAGTGTTATCTGGAACCATATCTGCCGAGTCGCTTCGCTCGTCAATTTGGTTACGACCAGTTCCATGTGGGCAACGCTATAACTTGCCTACAAGGAAAGGGGTACCTGATTGATGGTGCCAGAGCATGGGCCTACTACAACGCTCGAGACACAAGGACAATGTTCTCGATGCCAAACAAGAATGATAATGGCCCTAGAATGTTATATACATATTCGCACTTTTATACAGCAGCAAATACCTTTGCTGAAAACTTCAGCCTTATTGATAGTTTTGCAACAGCAACACGTTTGAAGAAAGGAGCAACTGCTATACTAGCTCCAAATAATGATGAGCAGTATGAACCGGTGGATGATCCATTGGAAGCCTCAAGGGAAGCAAACTTTCCTGAGGAAGTCAATCAACCATTGAGAATTTCTCTGAAAGTTGTTAAGTCTCCGGCCAGGGAGAGAAAAAGAAGGATTGACGAACCTTCTTCCCCAGCTGCAAAGAAGAAACTTATTTTGGATCAACCAGAGAAGGTTACTACTAGATCACAATCTAGGCAGCTGGCCGAGTCAATCCAACGAGAAGAGGCAACCACGCCGACTTCTATTCCAAAGTCAGTTGACGTAGTAGATGTGGATAGCCCAGAAAGGCCTCTTCATAGAAAGAAGCTGGCTATTAGAAAAAAAAAGAAGGTCCTGTCCTCGGTGGTGGTGAATGCTGCTGCTGGAATTACTATGTCATCTCCTACTCCTGTCTCTGAGCCTAGTCCAGAACAGCGAGAGGAGACTGAGCAGAAAGAGGAAGCTGAACAGAGAGAGGAGGCTGCAGAGCCTAGAGAAGATGAAGCTTCACGATCTCCTTCACCAGCGGTAGACACGACTCAGCTTCCTGTCACACCAGGAACCATCCGCGAAGAAGAGGATCGTCTAATGATTGAGGCATTAAATGATTGCGACTTCGGTCTGCAAGATGATGTTGATAATGTCGCTGCAGCTGCCAGCGAGGAAGCTCTTGAGGATAATGAAAGTGAGGAGAGTACATCATCAGAGGCTGTTGATGATACACAGAATCCTGAAGAGGACATGGAAGTCCATATATCTCCCAAAGCCGCTGATGACACCCTGGATCCTGAAAAGGATGCTGAGGTGCAGGTATCTCCAGAAAAGATTGCAGATGAGGAAGTGGCCCTGGAGCAAACTCCTACTGTCGATCCCAAAGGAATTGAATGATTTTATTAATCTTCTTTTCATAGATTAATAGCTGACCACTTTATCTTTGATCCATGCAGAAATCGAGACTTTCCCAGCTCCTCCAGTGTGCACGGATATAGTGCCTGTAACGACGATGGCTAGCAGTAGTCATCATTTGTCATGTGGCTCCGAAGCAGGCAGTAGCCAGGCAGTTATGTCTGAGGCTACTTCTGCTAGGTTGGAATCTGTTCCAACAGATGATAGAATTGTTGCCGGACCAAGCCATGGTAAGACTGTTTTCACTTCTGATCCTCTTTGACAGTTGCCAATGACCGGCAAATTGACAATATTTAATTTTACAGAAGAGCAACCGGGAGGAACAACCAGCTCTACTTTAGTTCCCTTATTTAAAGAGCCCTCCGTCCAAGTACAAGAGACTGAACGTCCTGCCGCTTCATCATCAACAGGAGTAGCTGCTACTCCTGGTGCTCTGGCTACCAATCAATTTGTCATCAACTCATTTACCAAGTTTTTCTTTGATTCGTTGGGACCTTTAATAAATAGGGTGATGGAGAAGGAAGAGGCTGATTTCTTCACAGTTAGAGGTCCAACCTCTTTCTTGGTTAATGCCATCCGTAATCAGGGCGACGAGGCTCAGGATATTTTTCTTGATCATATATTAGATGAGCTGGAGACCTCAGTTAAGAGCTACAAAGAGCTAAATAAGGGAGAAGTAGAGCCTCTGGTGCAAGCTGAATTTGAACGGATGTCTCAAGAGGCCACGGTTGAGAAAGTTAATTTCCAAGTTCTCTTGGATACTTTCACTGCCAAGTCCGCTGAGTACAACTCCAAAATAGAAACAGTGGCATCTGTTGCTGGAGCGAAAGAAAGGAGAGTTGCTGAATTGCGAGCGAAAATTGCCCGTCTTCAGGAAGAGCTGGAAGATGAGTTTACCCAACATCAAAATACAATTCAACAACTTGGTGTCCTGACTCAAGAGAGAGATGAATATGCTGCAGCTCACCAAGCTGAAGTCACTCGCAGACTAATAACTCTGCCAACCTTCGATGATAAATCTGGGATGGAAGAAGCTAGGAAATGAGTGATAGAATCTCGTGAAGAGCGACTACAAATTTTGAAGCAGCAGATGACCAATTTGATGACACCACCGGCTGAGTAGAAAGATCTTTTGTATCTTCTTATTTTTTTTTAATGATATGGATCTTTGTAATGTCTTTCATCTTTAATCAATAAAAAGACATTTTTGTGGCTCTATTATTTGTTGCATATCTTATCAAGATATAAATAATAGCGATAACAAGTTGCTGATGTGGATGATAGATAAATGAACGAAAATGAATCGTCAAAATGTGTGAACGAAATGAATCGTCGGAATGAACGGGTAAACCGTCAAATAAATTGAATGAACGGGTGAACCGTCTGATTGATGTAATGAACGGGTGAACCGTCTGATGGGTGTAATGAACGGGTGAACCGTCTGATGGATGGAATGAACGGGTGAACCGTCAGATGAATATGATGAACGGGTGAACCGTCGGATGAATATGATGAACGGATGAACCGTCAGATGAATGTGATGAACGGGCGAACCGTCGGATGGATGTGATGAACGGACATATCGTCGGATGAATGTGATAAACGGACAAACCGTCGAATGGATATGATGAACGGACAAACCGTCGAATGGATATGATGAACGGGTGAACCGTCAGATGAATGTAATGAATGGGCGAACCGTCGGATAGATGTGATGAACGGACGAACCATCGAATGGATGTGTCGCTTCATTGTTTTAAGACCTTATGCCTATAAATAGAACAGAAATCTAGAAGGAATGATCATTTCCACTTTTTAACATAAAGATGTCGTCTGGAGATGCATCCAAGAAGGCTAAAATTGCCCCAAAGGTTGAAGAACTCCTGGAAGAACGTCCCGGCAATCCCCACCAGCCAAAGCAGACGGAAGCAGGCGAAGGTTCGTCTGTACCCAAGCCACCAAGGGACTTCCTGGATTTCCTGCTTGAACTCGAGACGACGAAAGAAAAAGAGGCCATGAGGATAGCTGCCTGCAAGTTCTTGGTGGGTTCGAGCAAGGAAGTTCTCGGCTCTTTTGCTGATTATGTCTTTGATAAGGACGGCAGTGGCCCACGTCCCAATGTTGAGAAGGATGATAATGACCTTCCTTAATATTATGTAATAACGTTTATGATGAAAATAAAATCAAACTTTATTTATGAACTGTCTGATCATATTTATATAAAATCTCTGTTACATTCATACATAGTACTTTTTAAGGAACTTACCATTGATAGGCATCATTGCAACTCGACCATCCATTTCTGTGAGTTGGTAAGCTCCATTTGAAAAGACTTTGCTGACAATGTAAGGCACTTCCCACTTCGTATCAAATTTGCCTTTACTTGAATGAGTCATAGTCATAGGACGTCTGACTGTTAGAACGAGCTCCCCTTGCTGAAAGGCTCTGACTTTAACTTTACGGTTGAAAGTCTTCGAGATGCGAGCTTGGTATAACTCAATATGCTGTTGAGCCATTAACTGCTTCTCGTCAAGCGCTTCTAATTCTTGAAGTCGGAGAAGATCATTGTTCTCGGTAGTGAGCTCATTAGCGATGGCAATCCTCAAAGACGGAATTTGGAGTTCTAGAGGAAGATCTGCTTCACAACCGTACACCAAAGAGAAGGGTGTACAGCCTGTGGGGTTGCGGACCGTAGTACGGTAGGCCCAAAGACATTTGCCAAGCTTTTCACTCTAGTTTCGTTTGTTAGTGGATACAAACTTCTTAAGGAGCTTGATGATAGTCTTGTTGAAAGCTTCAGCTAAGCCATTAGCAGCAGGGTTGTAAGCTGTCGAGGCGACATTATCAATCCGATGATCGTCACAGAACCTTGTAAATTTTTGACTGATGAACTGTGGTCCGTTGTCATGTATGATCCTTCGAGGTACACCAAATCTATAGATGACATGGTGTTTGACGAAGTTAATGACGCTACTGGTCTTGACTTCAGCCAAAGGTATAGCTTCAGCCCACTTGGAGAAGTAGTCGGTTATTGCCAATATGAACCGATGTCCTCTAGAAGAAGGAGGATTGATGGGACCGATAATGTCCATGCCCCAAGCTTCAAAAGGCCATGAAGCGGCAGTCGCATATAGGAATTCTGATGGTTGGTGAATGAAATCTGCGTGGATTTGACAGACGCGACATTTCCTTGCATATTCGATGACATCGGATACCAAAGAGGGCCAGTAGTAACCCATGCGTCGGATGCGATCTTGTAACTTAGGACCGGGTTGATGTGCTCTGCAGACACCGTCATGAGCCTCGCGCAATACTTGTTTTGCTTCATCACTAACAAGTCAGCGCAAGAGTAAGCCGTCATAAGTCCGCCGATAGAGAGTTTTGGTGGTCTGATTGTAGTAGAACCGTAGAGATCGCCGACGAATACTCGTAGCCTCTTTGGGATCTTCAGGGAGTATGTCGTGAACTACAAAGTCGATGAAAGGAGCTCTCCAATCTTCACTGATGGCATTGACTTCAGTAAGATTACTGAACTCAATATTACGATTGTTTTCGACACAAAACAATTCCCGATTAGAGATGACCACCACCTATTGTCTTTTGATAGGGATGGCTAAGACAGCTGCAAGATTAGCCAAAGCATCTGCCTCAGTATTGTAAGCTCGTCGAACATATTCGATGAAGAAGGCTTTGAATGATGTAGCCATGTTGATTGTTGCTTCATAGTAAGGCACTAGATCTTGATAGCGAACTTCATAGGTTCTTCTAACCTGGTTAACAACCAGCTTGGAGTCACCATAAACTTCAAGATATTCGACATCTAGTTGTTTAGCTAGCTGAAGACCAATGAGTAGAGCATTGTATTCTGCTACATTGTTGGAACAAGGTTCATCTAGGGAGTATGCTCTTTGAATAGTTGACCCGTCTGGAGAAACGAGAACAACTCCAACTCCTGCGACAATGGCACCATTCGGTCCAATCCTGGATGCACCATCAAAGAATAGACGCCAAGTAGGAAATTCTTTAGAGATTGTATTAGACTCCAAAGTCTTATCTGGAATTTCATCATAGAGTTTGATGTCTCTGGAACAGGATGAGCTGCTAAGAAATCTGCCAGTGCTTGACCTTTGACAGATTTTTGAGGAACATATACCATGTCATATTGGGCTAGCAGAATGGCCCATGTAGCCAGCCGAGAATTGAGTGTGTTGGGCTTCTTCATGAGGACCCGAAGAGGATTAACTCGGGATATGACATGAATAATTTGTCCAATGATGTAATGCCGAGTCTTTTGAACAGCAAACATAAGAGCTAGGCATTCTTTTTCGACCGGACTATAACGGTGTTCAGCACCAATCATAGTACGACTGAGGTAGTAGATAGCTTGTTCATGGCCTTCTTTGTTCTTTTGGGCAAGTAAAGCACCCAATGAATGATCCATAGCACGGACATACATTAAGAATGGTATGCCTGAGATTGGTGGCACCAAGACTGGTGGGTTCATAAGATACCGCTTTATGTCATCAAATGCTCGTTGACATTCTTCAGTCCAAATGAAAGATACACCCTTCTTTATTAGCTGAGTAAATGGTCTGCAGCGTCCAGACAGATTCGAAATGAATTTCCTGATGTATGCAAGTCGACCTTGGAATCCTCGTAGCTCTTTTAGGTTGCGTGGAGGACGCATCTCTTGAATGGCTTTGATCTTCTCGGGATCCACGTGTATACCCTTAGAGGTAATGACGAAGCCGAGAAATTAGCCACTAGAGATACCCAAGAATGACTTGGTGGGATTCATTTTGAGTTGATGTTGGCGCATGAGATTGAAGATTGTTCTCAAATCTTGGATGTGATCTTCTTTCAGACGACTTTTGATAGCAATATCATCAACGTAGCATTCGACAGTTTTACGCAGATGATCTCGAAATATGGTACTCATAGCTCGTTGATAAGTTGCACCAGCGTTCTTGAGACCGAATGGCATTACAGTGTAGCAATAGACTCCGCGAGGAGTACGAAAAGAAGTATGTTTTTCATCTTTAGGATTCATCCGAATCTGATTGTATCCGGAGAATCCGTCCATGAAGGATATTCGCTCGAACCCACAGGTGTTGTCGATCATGACGTCCGTGATAGGGAGAGGAAATTCATCTTTTGGACATGCTTCATTAAGATCCCGAAAGTCGATGCAGACTCGAACTTTGCCGATTTTCTTCAGAACTGGGACGACATTGGCTACCCAATCAGGATGTTGTTCTTCTCGGATAAAGCCACAAGCGATGAGCTTCTTGACTTCATCATCGATTGCGTCCATCATTTCTGGCTTGAAACGCCGTTGTTGTTGTTTGACCGGTTTTGCATTCGGCAAGATGTTCAGTTTGTGAGTAGCAACTTTGGGATCTAGACCTGGCATGTCTTCATAGCTCCAGGCAAAGACGTCAATGTATTCTTTAATAAGAAGAATTAATTCTTGCTTATCTACCTAGGGATGGTTCTTGCTTATGAATATTGGACGAGGTGACCCACTTTCCCCGACATCAATTTGAACCAATTGATCTTCAGTAGGAGGTTCCCTTTGTTCGAATCGGAGTTTCCATTGGGTATCCATTCGTTGAGCCCAAGGATCTATTTCAGAACTTTCTTCAATATCCTCGTCATAGCCTTCTGGAAGTTCGACGGAGACCATGTTAGAAGAGACAGTCAATCGTTGAACTTGACCGATGATGGTGTCAGAATCCCATGATCTGGAATCGGAAGAGTTAGAGCGCTCCTCACTATCAGATTCAGAGCCTGCTGGGGATAATACTGGAGGAGAAGCATATCCGATACCCCTTTTGGTCCTGTTGTAGTACATCTCTGACTTTCCTTTCGGAACAGTCGTACGGATAGGAGTTCTTCTACCTTTACCGTAGTTGAGGCCATTTTTGAAGTCATAACCCATCTTTCGGATGATGTCTTTTGATTGTTGACTATAACGACGGAGTTGAAGATGCCCTGTGTCGTTACTTTTGCTATCATCCGTATAGCTGAATTGTTGTTCCGGTCCTTTACTAAAAAGTATTGGACTCTCGTCTTTCTTACGAGCGGGAACAATACGATATGAATCTTTTGGATGTTCGAGTGAGACTTCTGTTTGAAGAGACTGCACAACTCCTATTGTAAATGACTGATAGCTATCTAACATATCCAAATAGCACTTAGCATGATAAATAACATCAGTATACTGGAAATTAGATGCTTTTTCATTAATTTGTACATCTGTATTTACAGCAGGACCTTTAGCCTTAGCAGACTTGGTCAGATTGATTACAAGAGGGGAGAAGAAGAACGTGGAGGAGGATTGGCTTTGTTACGACGGAGATCGATAATAAGCGGCTCAGAGGAGGTGAGCTCCCTTTTGTCCTTGTTATGAGTTAAATCGATAACAAGTGGCTCAGAAGAGGTGAGCTGTCTTTTATCCTTGTTATGACGTAAGTCAATAACAAGTGGCTCAGAAGAGGTGAGCTCCCTTTGATCATCATTAGTTAGTTGCTTCTGGACTGGCAAGTGAATAGCCAGTGGCTTGGAGGATTGAGGACGAGAGATACGCCCTTTAACAGGAATGATGAGGGTGTCATTAGGCACTGCTTCTTGCTCTTCTTCAGTATCCAGAGATAGGACCACCTTCATGAATTTATCCTTGTACATACGAGCATCGTTGCAGTATGCTTCAACGCCTTTGAAAGGATAGAGATCAGCAACCTCCTTTTGCACCTCTCCATTATCATTAACATATTTGAAACATTGATGGAGGGTCGAAGGAACAATGTTGTGCTCATGCAGAAATGGTCTTCCCAACAAAGCATTGTAAGAACAACCATGATTGTCAATGATGTAGAAGGTCACCTTTATGCGAAGATTGCCTATTTGGAGTTTTAGGCGAATCTTGCCCAGAGGTTCACTCCTTCCTTGGTTGAACCTGAGAATGGTGGTGATTGTACTGGAAAGACTATGCATTGGGATCTTCAGCGCATCCAACATTGTCTTTGGCATGATGCTGAGAGCAGACCCTGGGTCTATCAGAATACGATCGACTTTCATCGAATCGACATATCCTGTATAGTAAAGAGGACGGTCGTGCATGTTGTCTTCCATCAGCATGTCATCCTGTGTGAAAGTTATGTTTGGAATTAACTCCAACACACTATGACAATGAAGGCAAGAAACTGGCTCTGCTTTCGGCTTCTTCAAAAGGGCTAGACAAGTTTCAGCTTGCATGAGAGCCTCACTCAGAGTTTCCCGAGTCTCTTTGGAGAGACGCAAGAGCTCGAAGATTGACAGCCGGGCCGGTGTATTGGCTAATTGAGCCAGGATATCAAAGTTGTAAGGCTTTTTAAGTCCGGAAGGAGATAACTTCTTCAAAGGTTTGTCGAAGCGAACTTGTTGTTTGCCTTTGTCAGCGACCGCCGGCTTGGGAGGAATGGGTACTACAACCGGTGAGGGTGCAGAAAAAATATCCTCAGTGGAAATAGGCTGCACTGGAGCAGGCTCAGAAGAAGAGGCAGGATTTTCTTGAGCTTCGGGGTAATCCTTTAGATAGGCTTTTCCTGATCTGGTGCCCAACAAAATTTCTTCGTCAACTATGGGGTCAAAAGACACCATATTACAAGTCTTTGTCTTGCCCTTGGAGCGGTCTTTCTTCTTGGATGAAGAGGGAAGTTTGAACTCTGAAGCAAGATCTGGATGAATCCACATAATCTCGCCATTGTCAAGAGACAAGGGAACGAGACCTTCACTTCGTGGAGGAGGGAGGTTCTCAATCTCAAGAGTAGCTTTGGGAATAGGAATGACACCATGCTGTACCATTTGTGGTGGGAAGTCACCGAATTGAACTGAGACCATGTTTGCGGTAACAGTCTTCTCGTCTTGTTGTAGAGTGACAACGCCAGCGTTGACCAGCTCTTGAATTTTGCCTTTAAGCACATAACATGCTCGAGTAGGATGCCCAATGAACCTGTGATAAACACAGTACTTAGGATGATCAGTCTTACCGACTTCATCAGGCTTCTTTGGGTCTGGGAGTTGGATCTTATTGCTTTTAATCAAGCAATCAAAGATGCTCGCGGTGTCATTCTCGTCAAAGGAATACTCTACTTTCGGACGAGGTTCCCTTGCTGGAGGTGCTGAAGGAGTAGAAGTGGACATAGGTGGAGCTACGTTGACTGCCAGAGATTCTTTGTTCTTCAAGTTGATGTTCAAAGTTTCTTTTCCCTTGCGGTTGTTCTGGCGATTGCCACCACCTGATGTCTGGTGTTCATCCCGATCGGGGTTAGACATTTGTACCCCCAGCTGCTTGAATTTGTCGGTGCTAACTTCGGCTGCTTTAGCGTTGACAATGAAGGATGGCCAGTCTTGGAACTGAGTAGATCCTGTCCACATACTGATGATAGGCAAAAGATTTGCCTTACAGGTGTCTATGGTGACAACGGCCGGAGTTCCAGGAGGCATTTTCAAAGCTTCCCGACGGAACCTTTCAATGAAACTCTCAGCAGTTTCATTGTGTCTTTGTTTGATTTTATTGAGGGCTGACATGGTCATATCATTGATACCCTCATAGAATCGTTCCAAGAAGATTTGTTTTAGACCAGAGAAGGAGGTGATACAACCATCGGGCAAGCTTCTGTACCAATCGTATGCTACGTCGGCTAAACAGCCAACGAATACTCTGGTAAGAAGAGCGTCATTTGGTTGAAGTTGGACAGTTATAACCTCGAAGTGGTTAATGAACTGACTGGGAGAGGTGCTGCCATCAAACAGCGAGATTGTTAGGATTTTGTATTTAGGAGGAAATGGGACTTCCTTCCATTCAACTGGGTAGGGTTGCTTGATCCCCAACCTTTGTAAGTTGTCTTTCTCTTTGAAGGCCTCGAACTGAGTGCGCAGGAGCTTGACAGCTTCATTGGCATCTTCCACTGATGTAGAAGGAGCAGGCTGAGTCACAGTGTTAGGGGGAGGAACAGCGTGATAAGCACTACCTCCAGCGCATGACTGACTGGGTGTAGGTTGGATCTGTACAAGAGGTACTTGAGGGGCTGCTACCCCCAGTCCTGCATTGACAGACACCGACGATGCTATGATTTCAGAATTTATAGGAGGTACGGTCGGTGGTATTGTATGCTGGGCCACTATGATGGAATGCATACTTGCGACCATTTCGGCCATGGTCTTCAGTTTGTCTTCTAGCGCAGCTATTCGTTGTTCTTGACTAGCTGAACTGGAAGCATCTGGGTCTTCAGTGACAACATAAGCTGTCACTTCTCTAGGTACAGTGGAGGACACTGTCTGTTCCGAGCTTTCGCTATATGCATCATAGTCGGAGAAAGAATCATCTCCTGAGTGAGAAAGAGGAAGATGACCGAAGGGAGCTTGAAGATTTCTTTGACCGATTGTGTCCCGGCTTCGGGACCTGGTATGTTGGAATACTCCTTTAGAAGATTCTTGGAGTAGATCCAAATACCGCTGGCTGGGACGGCGATGTTTGCCGTGCTTAGAGCACTTCCTACCCCCAGTGTCTCTGGAAGTCATATTGACAGAAGCGTACAAAACTTCGTCTTCATCTTCTGACATAGGTTCAGAGGTTGTAAAGTTCAAACGATCGAAGACAGATCATCTTGTTGTCTGACAACAACACTTGATGACCACTTTGTGATTACAATGGTGTCCAAGTGGTTGTACTGGAAGTGATGAGATGTTGTCCCGTTTTTGTTTAAGGTGTTCTCGGAGATCAGGAACAGCAACGGGACGAGAAGAAGTTCGAGGTATGTGTTCTTTAACAACATTCGAAACATGGTTCCGGTTCTTCAGATGTTTTGTCCCTTGAGTGTATAGGTAAGTACTCATTTCATTGGCATAGATGTCAGGATTTTTAATCCTGGAAGTTTGCTTCTGATGCTGGTTCGTCTTCAGCATTGGCTGCTTGCGTTTCGCCAAAGTTGGTCGATTGAGATAAGTTCTTAGATCAGCAAACTCACCCCCAGGGGTTTCTGTCTGAGACACCAGCAATTTTCTCTGTTTTGAACGGGATATTTTGAGAGTTGGGAGATCTTGGAACTCTGCTACCAGAGTAGGTAGAATACCTCTTTGATCAGTACAAGTTCTTTTGACATGGAGAGAAGAATCCTTGTTGGAAAGCGTTCTTGTACTGACTGGTGTCGAGACACGTTCAGATTGATCTTCTACGGTAAATACCGAGGAAGACTGAGAAAAGACCAAAGGGCCTTTTTCCTTTGTTTTGTGAAGAAGGGTTAGCTAAAGAGCGTTTCCCTCTGTTGTCTTCCAAGTCATGAGACGAGGAAGTTTGAGAAAAGACTAACGGGCCTTTTCCTTTGTTCTGGGGAGGAGGAGGAATAGCCAAAAGACTACCCCCAGTGGATTGCGCAGGAGCAACAGAGTGAAGAAGAGCAGAGCTTTTCTCCTTGCTGTGAGAAGAGGAGAGATTAGCCAAAGGGCTGTCTCTTTTGGACTGTGCTGGCACAGCTTGCGCACTAGCTGATTGCGCATTAGGAGTTCTGACAGATAGCTTTTTGGTTCTGGCCACAGACACTGTGGTTTGCGCATCTGGAGTTCTGGCCACAGAGTGTTTGGGATGCACTCTGGTTGCTGGAGTAGTGGACTGCGCAGGCAAAGTTGCAGCCAACTGCGCCAGAGGAAGTGGAGTCTTGCACTTAGCCAGAGCAGCATAGGAAGTAGCTTGTGCACTGACAATAGCAGACTGCGCAGTTGAGACAGATTGTGCAACAGCAGATTGTGCAACAGTCTTGGCAGCAAAGACTTTAGACTGCGCAGCAGTCTTGGTGGCAGAATCAGCAGATGGCACAGCAGTCTTGGAAGCAGACTGTGCAACAACAGAGACAGCAGACTGCGCAGCAGTCCTGGGGACCCACACTGGGTGCACTTTGCTCGTGGCAGAAGTGGTTGCAGTGCGAGGAGTGGTTCTGGAGTTGATCATGGCTTCATAGGCCGTCTGGTTGACCTTCACAACCAGCGTCTTCTGCGTCTTTCCGATAGACGTAACGTCACATTGAGTTGTCACTTCCTCGTCGGAGGAGAAAGTCGTCCCCAGCAGAGTCGCCATTTTGTTTGCAAAAACAAAAGTTGATCATTATTTCAACAAACTTTGTAAAAAGATTACAAGAATTCTGGGAAAGTACAACTATAGGAATCCGATCTAGATGACGATCGCTTTATCCCTTGGACGATGTGAACTTTAAAGACGATAGCCTCGGAAGTTGAAGGCGATAGACTCTGAAGAATGCAGCAGCACTTGGGCACTTGGGCAAGAACTCCTGAACTCTCTGGTGATGATTCTGATCTCTGTATGTGTGTGATCCCCTGGAATGAAGACTTGAAACTCTATTTATAGAGTTCTGGAAATAACTACTTTTTAGTTATTCTGGACTGCGCAAGATGGATTGCGCTGCATTGGACCGCACAGACATCAGACTGCGCTGGCAGTTGCTTGATCGTGGGCCAACTATATTGGACACATGGCATTATTTGATTGAAATGCGCATGATCGTGTACAGACGGTTACCACGTAATGAGTCATTGATGGCATGAAGGCCACGTGTACTTTGTCAGTTGTATTGATGGAGTGCGCCACCTGAATTGTGCTGGGCTGGATTGCGCTGCAGGCAGATTGCGCTGCATGTACAGCTGTCCTCGAGCGCTGTGCTGTACGATAAACGAACAGTTTCCTAGTTCTCGGTGCTGTCAACTGTCAGAAGATCTGATTCTCTGTCAGGTAATGATGACGTTGCCACGTCAGCTTGCGCACTTGGATGAGTGCGCAGTTCAGTCTGCGCAATCGAGAATGTGCGCAATCTATCTCCTGCGCAATTCAATTGAATGATGCATTTCTTGATTTTCATGACTTTGTTGATGGGTGCAACTTGATTTTTTAGGACCTACACCAATAAAGCTATTTTTTTCCTACAAAGGAATGTAATTTTTTTTTTAATTTGAAAATTATTCCCGGAGTGAGCATTCGATTTATTTGGTTTCAACCCAACTGAAATAGTCAAAACCAGATAAACATAAATTCTAAAAATTCAAAACCAAAACTGTTAGGTGCCCAAATTCGCTCAGTCAATGAAAATAGAAGTTCAGCCAGTGAGCGCGCAGTTCGAATCCTTCTCTTTTGAGTTTTCCCACCAGATTCAGGTACATTTCAAATAACAATTGAGTGGCTCAGCAATTTACTGCCTAGTTAGAGCATCTCCAACCCTATTGTGAGTTTAGAAAAAATGGTTGCCACATAGGAATGACAAACTTTCATTCCAAAAATTCTTCTCCAATGCAAATGTAGAATAAAACATGAAGTTGACATGGCAATGACATGGCAAGGAGAATGTGAAGTTGGTTATCTAGATCTAGACAATGCACTTCACAATGACTTTGTCTCCACATCATCAATTATGAAGAGAAATATTTATAAAAAAGTTGAAGAAGTGGAGGAGTTGCCTTGGAAGTTGGAAAAAATATTTTTTATTGTCTCCTCAATACTTTTGCATTGGAGAGAGTTTTTCTTTCTCATTGTCTTTTGAGATATAATTTTGCCACATAAACAAGACATTGTCTTGTGGCTCATGTCACATAGGAGCCACCTAAGACTCACAACACTTAACAAGACAATAGGGTTGGAGATGCTCTTAGCACAAGTTGTTACACTCTGCCTTGTCAGCATAGCTGTTAGCCTATTCCACAAGTTACTCTGTATAAAAGGAGCCGGGATTGAAGAAGGGATATGGAAGAATTGAGTACTAATTTTTTTAGCCAGTAAAATTTTCCTTTTTTCTTCAATTCCAGTATTACATTTACTTGTACTTCCTTTACATATATTCAATGAAAATTTCCATTCCTAGTTGCAGAGCTTATTAATTGTTTTTCTTCCTTCTTCTTTATCTGTCAATTATTTACCCACTGCGGAGAACAATGGCAAACCCCAATCAAGCTGTTGCAATGGTGACATAGTTAGGTTGAGGACCTAACAATTGGTATCAGAGCGGTTTCGATTCCGTTCGTGAAGCATATGGAGAACCGATCTCGACCTACCATTAGTATCGGCAAGAAGCTCCATCGGGATCGCCATCACAGTTGTCGATCTCGACGAAGAAAAGATGACTTCAAGCTTTGGAAGGTATGGCTCTAACCCTAGAGAACAAATTGGAAGGTATGGCTCTAACCCTAGAGGAGAAATTGGATCAATTGTTGGATGAGGTGGTTAGGATAAGAAGGGGAGGGGGGTTTCAATTTTTCCTAAATTCCTCCGGCCATGGAACTACCACATCCGCCACTGCCGGATCTGTACGGCCACTATCAGCCGTCGCATCAGTACCCAATGTCGCCACCGCCTCCACCACCGCCTGATCCCTACGTCTATCACCCATGGTCATGACAGTAGGAGTACATGGTCCAACCGCCACTGCCGATGTGGAATTACTAGCAATACGCAACCCAATCGACGTCGTAGACGCCTCCATTGTCGCATCTCTAACAGCAGCAACAGTTGTTCCAATCTAGCCTTCTTTTTCCTTACAGTAATCAAGACGTGTTTGATGAAATGCCCATCATAAAAGAAGCATGTGGAGGTCCAAAGCGTAAGGTTTTGGTGTCTGATGGAATGCGTGAAAGAAATATATCGCAAATGGAAGAATTGAGTACTAATTTCTTTAGCCAGTAAAATTTTGTTTTTTCCTTCAATTCCAGTATTACATTTACTTGTACTTCCTTTACATATATTCAATGAAAATTTCCATTCCTAGTTGCAGAGCTTATTAATTGTTCTTCTTCTTTCTTCTTCATCTGTCAATTGCTTACCCACTGCGGAGAACAATGGCAAACCGCAATCAAGCTATTGCAATAGCAACACAGTTAGGTCAAGAATGTTTTGAAGAATGAAGGAACCACCGATTCTCCTACATATGTGCATGAAGTTGAGAAGGTTTTTTTTTCCATTGGAAAGGAAGTGAATGAGGAGGAAGTGCCACTGGAAAAATACCCTTTTATAACGTTTACAAAAAATTTATTATAATGATTTATATATAAACGTTATCGAATTTAAGAAACCCCACTTAATATGATGGTTTTGACTAGTTTTTGACTTATTATAACTTTTTCTACATATAAACTTTACATATTGTGTATATTTTCGGCTAATTATAAGGGCACAGCACATTTTGATCGGGGCTAGCCAAGATTAGGGCTAGCCAGGATTTGAGGAACTTTTACTCGGGCTATCAAAATATTCCACTCAGGGGGCTGTCCAAAGCCCACAGCACCCCCAAACCCCAAAAATCACTCTCATTTCTAAATTTCACTATCTCTCTTCACAAACCCTAGCTTTCTTCTTCTTCTTCTTCTTCTTCTTCTTCTTCTTCTATCCATCTTCTTCTTCTCCACCATTTCCATTCTTACATCTCCATGAAAATCCTAGTTTTTTTTTCTCATCATCATCATCTTCTTCTTCTCCACCATTTCCATTATCACCATCTCCATCAAAACCCTACTTTCTTTCTCTTTTTCCAATTTCGATGGCACCCAAAAATTTAAATAAACCCTAAAATGCATGGAAATAAAGGTTAAATAATTCTTTCCTCACAAAGAATACATGGAAATAAATCCTAAAATGCATATTTCACTCTATTATCAAGATTGAAATAAACCCTAACATGTTTTTTTCATTCGGGGATATCGACTTTAGGACTGCTAGAAATTGTGGCAGTCCTGAAAGGAACTTGCTATACAGCAAGTATCTTTCAGGATTGCCTCAATTTCTGGCAGTCCTCAATATGTCTAAGACTGCCAGAAATTGTGGCAGTCCTGCTGTAGAGCATGTCCCTTTCAGGACTGCCACAATTTCTGGCAGTCCTTATTACTTCTAAGACTGCCAGAAATTGTGGCAGTCCTGTTGTACATCGAGTCTATTTCAAGACTGCCATAATTCCTGGCAGTCCTCATTACTTCTAGGACTGCCAGCAATTGTGGCAGTCCTGTTGTACATCGAGTCTATTTCAAGACTGCCATAATTTCTGGCAGTCCTCAATACTTATAGGACTGTCAGAAATTGTGACAGTCCTGATATGAACCCAATTATTCTAAAACTAGGATTTCTTCCATAGTTTTCTTCTACAACTAGGATTTCATGCATAATTCTTCTATTAGTAAAGAAAAATTGGTTAATAGACTAATAGATTAATAGATTTGATAGATTTGATAACCCAATTTCTTCTACAACTAGGGTTTCATCCATAATGCCCAAACAAGAAGAAGAAAAATAAAGTAGGGTTTGGAGAAAGAGATCTGAGAAATTAGAAGAGAGCAAAAAATCAAAATAAACTAGGTTTACAAAAATTAATGTTCTTGTTCTTGTTGTTCTTGTTGTTCTTGTTCTTTTTCTTCTTCTTCTTCTTCTTGTGAGGAATGAAGAGTGTGAAGAAAACAAAAATTATAAGACTTATCTTTTATACCTACCACTTGGATAGCCCTGAATAATTTTTTCAGTGGCAAACTTGTAAATAATGGAAAACTACCACTTGGATAGTCCCGATCAAAATGTGATGTGCCCTTATAATTAGCCTTATATAACTGTTTTAATTACAAGCGTTACAAAATATTAAAAAAAAATTAATTAGCCCGCTCTCTTTTTTTGGTTTTTTCTAAGGGCACCACCGAATTTACTTGGGGGCAACCCTTACTTGGGGGCAGCCCAAGAAGGTGGAGCTTTTGCTGGGGGCTGCCCACAAGTTGCTTGGGGCTAGCCCAACCCCCAAACCCTCCTTTTCATTTCATTTCTTCTTTTCTTTTCTCTTTCTACCAAAATCTCCCCCAAACCCTAAAACCCTACTCTCTTCTCCACCACTCCTCCAACACACCATTCCAATTTCTTCCTTCAAAATTTCTTCTACATTCCAAAAGACTTCAAATCCAAGAGATGACATGCAATTCCAAACCATTATAGAGTCCAGGTATATTTTTCGCTAATTTCTTCTATATTTTTCTACATTATTTTCAAAACCCTAGAATCTTTCTTAATTCTCTAAAAAGTTTTGACAAATTAGGTTTAGAATCTCTTTAGGGTTCCTGAATGGATTTTTTGAACACGAAAAATCCTACATTTTTCTTGAAATTCTAACCCTTGAATACGACAAAGGATCGTGTCGTTGTGGCCGTTCGGCTGCTACAGCCGCTCCTGACAGCATTAGGACTGCCAGGGTTCTGGCAGTCCTCCTGTTAAGGAGGACTGTCAGGCAGCCGACAGTCCTCTTGTGAAAGAGGACTACAGGAAGTCTGGCAGTCCTCCTTTACATTTGGACTGCCAGACTTCCTGCAGTCCTGAAACAACGTCTGGCAGTCCAATATAATTGTATGATATTTTCTGTACTTGGAAATATATTATTTTTGTTACTTATTCTTTTTTTTTAAAAGTAAAACATAGATACTTTGTAATTCTATTGTTATTTTGTTTTTGGTGAATGCATCATGGTTTAACCATCTAACTTCATATTCAGAGATAGATTGGAAGGATATTTTCTCAAGTCCTAGAGTAATTTCATGGATGCCGTCATGGTCCATCCAGTACACAGCTCATCCATGTCTCATTGTTGTAAGATTCATTCTTGTGTCAAGAGGACACAACTACAACACCAAAATTCTGGAAGGAAGGGAGATAGAATCTAAGTGTCTAAGATACATAAACCCAAAAATATATCTCAAAACTCAAATACAGTAATCCACAAAGTAAATACAACTCCAGACAATGGAAATAACTATCTAAACAACCTCTAAAGTGTCTCCTCTAGGCTAGCAGGCAACCTCCAGGCTATCTGTAAAATTTATCAACAGGTCCAGTCAGGACTGGAGCGAGTACAGTACATCTCAACAGATCATAGCAGGTTAGAAAATATAATCATGCAGTAAAGTAAGATACAGGTACTGAAGGAATGTAGTATGTAAACAGAGAGAGAACTGTAATAGAAATATATACTATACATAGAGAACTAGCAGTGACTAGTGAGTCAGAGTACAACATAGACATGTAAATGGCCTGGGATGATTCTGATGCTACACTATGGAATGATTCTGATGCTACACTACTGGTGTATTATTCACATGTCCACTTCTACTCTCCCGTACCCCCAATCAATACACAAGGATCCAACCAGGTTATGTTATGATTTCATGTACAGCCCCCGAAGGGTGGTAAGCCCCCGAAGGATGATAAGCCCCCCGAAGGGCGGTAAGCCCCCGAAGGGTGGTACATAATAGACCCATAAATGGGATAAGCATTCCAGGAAGACTCTGTGATCATAAGAGTATATGTCACAAGTGATCGAAGAACTAACGAAGCATAGTGATACGCCATGTAAGTGAAACGCACAGAACATAGAGTACCCGATGCTCCCTAAGGATAACATCTCAAGAAGGGATCCATATAGTACCAATCCGTGTGACCAACGTGACAGTACAAGTAAAGTAATTTAATACAGGAAATAATTCTAAGCAGGATATGAAATGATCAGAGAATGTACTCGCCTGATATCTGAATGTCCAAGGTAAAGATACTTTTCGAGGAGAGGTGTCTGGCTCCTAATTAGAACAGCACAAGTCACAACATGTCCAGAAGGGTAATATAAAGCACTACAATGCATTCTACATGAATCTAGGTCAAACTAGGCCAAAGTCAACCCTTGGTCAACTCTGGTCAACTGTACTAGTCAAACTAGGTCATGTCCTAACCCAGCAAGTCTTACTAGGCCTAACCAAGACTATCCTAGCAAGTACACATCAATACAAGGCTATACAAGCCAACATACACCCAACTCTATATAGCATGCAATTATTCAATACTCAAATAGGCAAGAATTCACATTGGATATACACTAGGTAATCTATTACTTTAAGCTATTTATGTCTACACATATATACACATGCATATATTGGTATTCAACATTAGGTCTATAATTATGGCATTTCAAATGGTTATATAAACTTATATATTACAACACAATATGCTAACATATATATAATATACATACATAGCTAAGTTAACTATATTCATAAATACTTATTTAAGAGGCTATGTGTGTGTGTATATGAACATGACAAAGGGACAAGTGAGGGTTAAATGGGCATACATAGTGTATACATATCAAAGAGTGTCAAAGTGTAAGTGAACAAAGTGTCAAGTGTGATAGTGTCAACATAGTGTAAGGGGTACATGAGGTAATATAGGATTTATGTTAACATAGAACATTACATCTCATTAACTTGTATATTGCATACATTACATCTATTATTATATTACATTCATGCTTGCATTCATTCATCATTCATTTATTCTCTTGCTCTACTATATGCACCATACATTACATACTATGGAACCTACATATTCATTACAAGCCATACTTATACATGCTTACATTAGATAGGATACTTACACCTCATACATCATTTATTTAACCATTTACTCATGCTTGCATTCTCTATTTAATTACATAATGTATATACATTAACATGGGTTAAAATCAAATAGAACATTATATTACACACAAGGGTGCACAAAATGCATATGCCGAATAGTAACTCCTACTAATAATCAATATTGTACCATCTCAGCATGAATCAAAATCTAGGATTAAAGTATGTTATAGATCTATGTGTTAGCTTTCCGAAACTTCAAACGGATCGCGTTTTCGTTTCCGGAAACTCCCGGAATTGCGGAAACACCGAGAACGCATTTGTCTTTCGTACAGCTGACACTCAAATAATTCTCCAGAAAGTTACAGAAAGAATTAGGCCTATTAATATATGTTTTTGGAAAGCTAACTTCAATACGCTTCTTTTAAAAAAAAAGGGGAGATTAAACCGAGCTTTGAGCTAGAAGTTATGACATTTCTAAGTTAGGGCTGAAATTAAAAACGTGGATAAAAATCATGACGGATTTAGATAGTTTGAGCCAAAAGAATACATAATATATATCCTAATTATCCACAACAATAATGACAATAATAATATGAGGAACCACACTCACAAACTTGATTATATAATCATCATGAACCATTTATTACATATATAAATATAGATACACTCTCATTACAATATATATATATATATATATATATATATATATATATATATATATATATATATATATATATATATATATATATATATATATAACATGAACACATCTATAAGAGATACATGAATGAAATGTAAAGTACTCAAGAACACATCTCTACATATTCAAATCTGAGATTTAATATGAATTAATTCATTTAATCAATATTTTAAATATAAAGTGTGTCCAAGTTTGGGGGTTTTCTCCATGAACACAAGACACAACAATAATACAATAGAAATCCCTAAAAGACACATAATGGACACAAGAGGACACAAAATAGGGACACAACAATGGGGGTCATTCCTATGGTTAAAACTTTTCTAAATACAAAATGGAGAAATAAAAGAGAAGGAAATATTACCTAAAGGAGAGAAAATCCAAGGAGAAAGGCTTCTTCCTTGGGAGAGCTTGAGAGCACTTGGGAAAGAAGACTTCTCAAAGAAAGGAAATGAGATGGGAGTCCTATTAGGGCCGGCCACAATGGTTATCCCCCCCATTGAATATTACAAGTTTGTCCCTCCCTTAGTTACAAGTGTTTAAAACAATTTTGGTTAGGGTTTGGGGGTAAAAGGGTCAAAATAAAAACTCTAAATGGTTAACCTAATAATTAGGATTATGACTAATCTTTCTAACATGACTAATTAAAATGTGGGCCATGGCTAACTAATGCATGGGTCCAACTAGAGTCTAAGTTACTCCGGGTCCCCGTTACAAGTCGGATTGAGATGAAATTCGAACCCGACTCAAATAATCCCAAAACAATATCATAAATAATAAAATAATATCAAAATAATTCAAAGAGGTCAAATACAAAATATCCTTAGGCCAGAAATGACATTAAAATATCATAATCACATGGTTAGGCTCTAGGTCAAACAGTCTCTAGGGTTTCACTAGCAAAACGTCAAAACCACAAGTCATTGATTTAAATAATTTTAAAATGATTTAAAATCACCAAAAATCATATCATGAATTAAATATCATTATTAAAATAATTATAAACAAGAAATTTTAAAATTACCCTTATTTGAAAAACTGGGTGCTACAACTGCCAGGGTGCTGGCAGTCCTAATCCAAACTCTCTGTGAAGAGAGTTTGGATATGAAACTCTCTTCACACACAGAGTTTGGGACATGACTGCTAGACCCCTGGCAGTCCTTCATTAAATTAGGACTGCCAGGGTGCTGGCAGTCCTAAGCCAGACTCTCTGTGAAGAGCGGTGTTCAACAATGGCTGCAACTCTCTCCTGGATATGACTGCTTCAAATTTTTGAAATGAATGAAAAATCACCATCAAAATCAATTTGAAATGAATGAAAAATCACCATCGACTTAACCCTTAGCCTAGGGCCTAAACATAAACAATTCATACTAGAATTTTTACCCACAATCTTCACAAAATGTAGGTTGGGAGAAAAATTTGGGCTAGGACTTAATTCTATGACCTAGAAATGTTGAGGGAGAAAAGAAAAGAGTAGAGGGAGAGAAGAAAAGAGAAGAGGAAGAGAGGAAAAGAAATGAAAAGTTGGTATTTATACCATTCTTTGGACTAGTCCCAAGTAAAAAAAAATGGATGACAAACTTGTAATTTTTGTGAACATTTTTGGGCTAGTCCCAAGTAAAAGTGGTAGTGCCCTTAGAAAAAAACCCTTTTTTTTCAGTTGCTCGCTCTCTCATCTCACTTCTCCCCTGCCCCCCGAAAACCCTCCCCCTCCCCCGAAAAGAACAAACGAACTAAATTCTCTCTCCCTCTCTCCTTCTCCTCCTTCCCCTCTCCAGCTCTGCCTTTTTTGGGACGTCACTGCCTTCAAGGAGGGAGAGGCCCAGAGTTGGTGTAGCTGAGACCGAGCCCTATCCATAGCCCTCATTTCCAGATCTCTATCACGTTCTTCCTTGGTGATATTTTTCTCCTCTCATTAGATCTAGGCTTCCCATACTCTAATTTTTCCTTTGTACTTCCTCCAGCTAGAACCCTAATTTTTCGATTCCGAACATCATGGGGATCTCAGTACGGGAAGGAAGGAGGTGCAGAAGACGTGGAGTCCGGCTGGCGCCCGTTGTACCCGACGATGCTTAAGGCGCGGGACCTGGATGAGGTGAGGTTCATTGTGAAGGTTAACCTCATGGGGACGTTCCATTTGATCAAGGTTGCGTTGCCGACGATGAAGAGGAGGGTGAAGAAGACTGGCCTGCCGGCATCCATAGCCATTTTGTCGTCGCAGGACCGGCAGGTGAGGCTCTATTCTCTTTCATTTTGTAACTATTTCTTGATAACTCACTGCTTGAATTAAAAAAAAGATTGAATCTTGTGTCCAGAACCTATCAAATAATATAGATCAATCTGTAAGAAATTACATTTCAGTAATTGTGTCTTGCAAATTACTATTTTATTCTTGAATTTTGGTGAAAGCTGAATCTTTTGTTTCGGTTTCTTAGAAAGACGGATTTGTCTCTGGAGCATATAAAATCATAGACCAAACTCTTGAGCTCTAGCTATATATTTGTATTATGTAATGTTTTCTTGATAAGTTGCTGAAATTGTGGTAATTTCTTCTACTTTGTTGAGGAATTTGGTACATAGTTAGACTTCTTATTCAGAGTATCTTATTTCATGAATAATAGCTAAAAAATACTCTATTTTTTGGTTATTTATAGAAAATTGCTTTAAAAAGTTGCTACATGCTTGCTTTACTGACAAATAAACATGTATGTTCAAATATTCTGTAACTAGGTTGATATGTTGGGAGAGATGAACTAGGTATGACAAGTCAAATGTTATTTTTTTCCTTTTATGTGAGTTGAGTTATTATAAGATATTTTCTCCTGAACTATGGTGGCAAGTTGAGGTTCACCAATACTTTTTTGTTTTGGTTGAGTGATTGGTTGGTTGAAACTCGTAGAATTTATGCATTTAAATTACCATTGGAGTAAATTAGAAATTTGTAGGTTTCTACTTCATACTCCATACATTTTAGCCTACACTACAGTGGCTGGAACTACCTACTTCTTGATTGGGAATCAACACTAGTTTAATGGTGAAACTGGTTAAAAGATTTTCATATGTTTGGACTTCTCAGTTCTGCTTATCACACACCTGCGACTTTGCCTGTCAAATAATCATCATTGATACTTGTACCTCTACTTCAAGTATTCAATCCTTATGTTTAGGATTAACATAGATCGATGCTACAATCTTGTTACACGAACTTGTCGAAATGTAATTTAAGTAAGCAGATTTCTTGTTCTGTTTATTTGGATGCTTATTCCGAATTCTTTCAAAATTTCTTCAGATGCTTGTATATTTTATAACTAAATGGACCATCGAAATGTTGGTTATATTTTACTTAATTTTTAATTATTTGGGTGTTCATAAGGAAGATCTATGCTATCCTCGTCGTCTAGATCCTCCTTACCCAGGCCAACGTCTTCCGGACATTCTTCCACCATTCAATCCGCGTTCGCACCTATGGATCCACCAGATTTGACTAATTCTAGTACTTGAGCACTGCTCTCGACTCCGGCCAGTACCGATCCACCCCTCCGTCGTCACTTTCCCGCATGGCTCCACCACCGGAGCAATGCCTTTGCTCAACAGCGGAGCGACGCCTTCTGTGAAGAAGTTACATAGACGCGGGATTTTACAAAAGTCTTTATTGGAAAGGTAGGGTATGTTCAAGAAAAGACAACCCAACAAATTTTCCTATGTTGCCAAAGTCCGATCTATAGCAGAAAGTTAGAATAGGCCTGCAAGCATAATGTTTGTATGCATGCTTTCTCGTGCTAGTGCAAAAGGTGTAAGTTATATTTATATTTAAATTATTTTTATGCCATTTTATATATAGCATCTCACAAGTGGCATGGGCTGTCTTTGAATGGGCCTTCGACCTTGAAAAAAAATGAATTCAGATCCTAGTTGCAACTCCATTTTGGTGCACATGAGACTAAATTCTGGGAGAATTAGTGTCCTGCAATTTGTTGAAACAACTCCTAAAATTTAATCCTATGTGGATCGATGACGATGGAGTTACAAACTAGGCTATACATCTCTATATTATATATAAGTTATTGAGAAAAATAACAGCCTTTTCCATTTTTGTCCTTATCCCCACGAGCCTGAAGCTTGTGTGAGAAACAAGCATCTTCGGTCTACTTTATATCTTTAACAAATTGCTTGCACAGCTTGAGCCTTTTACCTTTCTTGACTAGTCCATTATAGAATGATTTCAAATTGTATATATCTAATAATTTTTATTTTATTAATGTCATAACCTAAATATATATTATTTATTAATATTCCATAACCTATATATATATATATATATATATATATATATATATATATATATATATATATATTCCATAACACTAAATAAATTTATTTAGCCTTTCCCCCTAAATTTCCAAAAAATAATACAATTCTTTTCAGACCAATCCTCATCGAAAACAAAATTTTGCATTTTTACCCGCTATGCTACTTGTCACAAATGAAGGGGGAGTTTAGACACTTGTCCTCATGACTCATCATGGAGGGTAATATGGACTTTTTACCCTATTCTGAAATAAATGAATTGATAAGCCTCTTTCCTTCTCCTTCCCCAAAACTGTCTCCCTCTTTCCATTCTTCTTCTTACCTCCTTCATTTCTCCCACCACCACCACCACTATTGCTGTTGCAGCTGCCGCCGCTGCCGGACTACCGCCGCCGTCGCCGCCGGGCCCCCCTTCGACCTCCTCCTCCTTTCAACTTCAATCACCACTTCCTCCACCTTATTTTAATTCTAGGTATAGCTCTCCTTTTCCCAATTCATTTTGATTTTCTTTTCTTTCTTTCTAGGTCAAGTTCAACACTTCTATATATAATTAAATTTATGAAATATAGGTTGGAATTTGGAGTTAAATTAAGGAATCGAAGACATCGATTTCGATTCAGAAGTCATATCTCCAAGGCAAGTCTTCCTAAATCTTCCAGTATCTTCCAAATTATACCAATGCTATTAGAATGAAATTTGGGCATAACTTTGGAGGATATTTTCTGATTTTTAATAATATGAAATTTGGGCATAATTTTGGAGAATATATATATTCTGATTTTCTTATATAAAAATTAGGGCCAAAATATATATACAAATATAGGTTGTTTGCTCAATAATTAACTTTCTTAAACCTATTTTTAGATAGTTAGCCAAGGATAGGGATTCAAAGATTTCGGTTTCGATTCGGAAATCATATACCAAGGCAAGCCTTGTCATCCTCTTCTTGAACCATTGTTATCATATATATATATATATATATATATATGTTTTTTTTCCTGTGTAGTTTAGCATAAATTATTCTAGAACTTTGGTTATGTTGTTGTGATTAGGTTTTATGATAAGAACACATCAACATGGAGTCGGACACCAACCATGCAACCAACTCCAATGCGCCAGGAAAAGCTCAGACAGATACTTGGCACAGCAAAGTACAAATTTAAGGACATTCAAGAGAGGACTTTTATTCATATGAAAGTTTATTACATGTCTAAAGAAAAGATTTACAAAGGCGAAATTCTACAAAGAAGGAAGATCCTAAAGCTACAGCCAGATGCAGCAAACTACCATGCACCATCTGCTAGGCGCATCATCTGTCAGGTGCATCACTCTGATGTCTCGTCTAGGCGTATCATTCCAGTATCTCAACGTATGCGCATCTTCGTGCATAGTCAAAGCGAAGCTCGCTCTCTCATCAACACCAATCAGCCTTTGTGTAGCAGGAGGAGGAGCTCTTCTAGCTCGACAAGGATCGCGGCACGATGTCCCGATCTTCGGAAGCAACAGGCACACTCGGCAACCTGTGGCTCTGCCAGCATAACGAAAGACGGAGCGCGGCCGCCTCGATCTTTAGATGCAACAGGCACCATCGGTCTGTGTCGGGACTCGACGATCCCGATATTTGGATGCAACAAACATTATCACAGAAGCTCAGAGCGATGGGAAGACTGGGATAGCACATCTTTACCCTCGAGAAGAGCTCGAGTTCGGAAGTTCGCCAAAGCAGAGCTCCGGCCAAGTTCATCTTTGGAAGAATGAAAGCAAAGTTTTCCCTCATGCGACTATTTATAAGCACAGGCAGCCTACACCCGAGTGCCAAATGGCCAATGTTCCAAATTTCGTGCAATGAATCTGCATTAATAGCAAATACATTCGTTGCCTCGTATTCGGCTAAGTCAAAGCAGCCATTGACGTCTCGGAGAACTCAACAGGCGGGCCAAAGAGGATGCGACATATTGGCAGATTCGCCGTCGATATCATGCGCTTCCCATGGATGCGCCCAGCAGGTCATAGAATCATGCACCCAGATTGGCAATAACCGATGCACCCTCTCCAAACTTATCTCCATCAAACATTTAATGTTGAATGACAAAGGGCGGCTACACGTCTTCCGAAGATGTCCAATTAGCAGCCCTTGCAGAAAACGAAGCACCGCTGATGTCAGTACTATCATTACACCTTGGGTCGGCAACAATTGCCACATTGCAGGCCGATCATTTGTATGCGCCTCGTGGCCATACGCCCAGAAGGCTGCATGCGCCCTAGTGGTCATGTGCCCCCCCGGCTTACTTCTGATTCCAAGCAACAGAAGACTAGGCCATACATGCGCCTCAAAAGCCATGCGCCTGGACTTGCTCATGGCACCTAAAGGTCATGAGACCAGTCGTCTCCTCTGCGCCTGATCCTAGGCGCTCCTTGATGCAAAGCTCTGCATGGACCTCAAAAGCCATGCGTCCAGACTCGTCTATGATGCCTAAAACTCATAGACTAAGTCGCCTTCATGCGTCCGATCCTGGGCGCACCTCGACAGATCTCTCTCCTCCAAAACCGAGATCTTTTGAGCCACAGGCATACGCCACGCGTCCCTTGACTCAGTTCTGTTCAAAGAATGGGTGCTAACCACCCAAGATCTCAGCAACAACCAAATCTCCGCGACTACCATGTGTCAGCTCCATCGCAGCCCAGCGTAGCATTCCAGCAGATTCAACTTCAATTCAGGGTGCATCAACCATGCGCTCCCACCAGCATCAGCCACGTCGCGTTCCTACGTCCAGGCGCATCCGACATATGCGTACATGAGCAGCCAGCCTGCTATCTATAAATAGAAGGATCATTCCTTCACATGGGGAGGAACATATACACACACAGACAAGGACATACATACATACTCAGAGCGAAGTACCTCCACAGAGGCCAGAAGAGACACTTAACGTCCGCTTCTCCTCGCAATGCTCCGGCATCCAGAGCAACCCAGACCTTCAGAGAGTTCAAGATCGTCATCATATCGTCAACGGAGTCGATGTATTACCACTCGCTCCACCAACACAGTTCTCAGATAAAAACAAAAGTGTACTTCTAGGACTACGTCTAAGTCCTACATTGTATACTGTTCTGTTTGTAATTGAAATACCAAAGTTTTAGTCAACAAAATCTTGTCGCATTTTCGATGGCAAACAAGCTGGCGACTCTGCTGGGGACCTCTTTCTCCTCCAACAAGAAAGTTGTGTCGCAATCTGACGACATCAAACTCCCCTCCTCCTACAAAACACTTGTGGTTCGCGTTAATCAACAGGCGTATGAGGAGTTCGTCTCTGAAAGCAGTACGAGTCCTTCGAAGCGGCTGTCAAAGCCGAAGAAGACTCGCCAAGTCTGGGTGCGCAAGGCAGATGCGCCTGGCACTATCACTGAAGGGGACGCGCCACCACAGCTGGCCCTTCCTGCTGACGCTCTCAGCAACAAGGATGCGCCCACTGGTGCCACACGTCTATTTGGGAAGCGCAGTGTTGACTGCATTTTTAATCCATAAAACCTTGTCGTATTTTCGATGGCAAACAAGCTAGCTTGTTTTCCATTGAAAATACGACAAGGTTTGGTTGACTAAAATTTTGGTATTTCAATTACAAACAAGCTGGCGACTCTGCTGGGGACCTCTTTCTCCTCCAACGAGAAAATTGTGTCGCAATCTGACGACATCAAACTTGGCTCCTCCCACAAAATACTTGTGGTTCGCCTCAATCAACTGGCGTATGAGGAGTTCGTCTCTGAAGGAAGCGCGAGTCCTTCGAAACGGCTGCCAAATTCGAAGAAGACTCGCCAAGTCTGGGTGCGCAAGGCCGATGCGCCTGGCACTATCACTAAAGGGGATGCGCCACCGCAGTTGGCCCTTCCTGGTGACACTCTCAGCAACAAGGATGCGCCCACTGGTGCCGCGCATCTGTCTGGGAAGCACATTGTTGACTGCATTTTTAATCCACAAAACCTTGTCGCATTTTCGATGGCAAACAAGCTGGCGACTCTGCTGGGGACCTCTTTCTCCTCCAACGAGAAAGTTGTGTCGCAATCTGACGACATCAAACTCGGCTCCTGCCACAAAACACTTGCGGTTTGCCTCAATCAACTGGCGTATGAGGAGTTCGTCTCTGAAGGCAGCGCGAGTCCTTCGAAGCGGCTGCCAAAGCCGAATAAGACTCGCCAAGTCTGGGTGCGCAAGGTCGATGCGCCTAGCACTATCACTGAAGGGGACGCACCATCGCAGCTGGCCATTCCTGCTGATGCTCTCAGCAACAAGGATGCGCCCACTGGTGTCGCGCATCTGTCTGGAAAGCGCAGTGTTGACTGCATTCCCCAACCGTCTTCTTCCCAGCCGAAGAAGATGCGCAAACGGAGCAGAGGTGCAACCAATCTCCAGCGTATGTGCTCTGGTGCGCAGGAGAGAACGTTTGTCTTCAACAGACTTACTCATTGTCATGGCGAGACACAATTGGATTCTGAGTACTGTGCACCTTCGCGGGCTAGTACAAAGAAATCCAAGGCAGCATAGGCCATGCGCCACGAACGTGCTACGCCAACAACAAACCAGAAACATGTACTCAAAATTATGCGCGCTGAGTAACCCCAGCGATCTTGTCGCATTACCTGCTGATGTCGTCAGATTGTGACACAACTTTCTCGTTGGAGAAAGAGGTCCCCAGCAGAGTCGCCAGCTTGTTTGTAATTAAAATAGCAAAGTTTTAGTCAACAAAATCTTGTCGCATTTTCGATGGCAAACACACACCTTCGAATTCTTTACAATAATTATATTTTAAAAACTGATCAGTTCCTGTTATCGGCATCCATACGGCCATACGATGTCCCAGGTAAGGTTTAGCTCACTTTCCTGTTTCTTGTTTTCCATTGGATTTCGAGTCCCCGAATTCGGTCCTGTAATATCCAATGTAGCCTGGTTCCGATATTCTTAAAAAATTTTAAGTCATACGACAATTGTTATGATACTTGATTTCGATAACTCGAAAAATAACTCATGTGTTATCCTGATTATATCACATCATTATGTGATTCCTGGTACTAATGAGACGAATAAATCTAAGCACCGCCTATTAAGTATAAGCCTGATCCTGGGTAAATGGGATTATTGTTGAGATAATAGAAGCTGTGTGATCCAGAAGTGTTTCTCTAAATATTGCATTTGCATACATGATTTGTCTGAGGTTTACACATTTATACCTGACACCTAAATTCCTTTGGGAAAAGATGCAATTACTATAAAAAAATTTTATCAGTAAACCTACTTTTAAAATTATCCTTTTCTTCGGTTCAATTTAGATAATTTTATCATCATACCTTACCTACTTTAGTCCTTTGACTGAGGGCTTGCTCGTCGTATTGACGACCTAGTTTTGTTCACTATGTTTTGATGAAGGTCACGAGAGAATGCAAATGCACACTGAAGAGAAGCTAAATGAATAAGACAAAGAGGAGGTCGACCTGGTATCGGCTAGTAAAATTTTGTAGCTGGTAATGTATTTTATGTATTGGGTTAATGGTTGTAATCGGGTAGTATAATAAAATTTTCTATTTATACTTTAGAATGTCCTGAAATAAATTGTTATATTATTTGTATTATGTACCTTGAGACCTGTGGTAATCCTATCCTAGAGTTGTACGGGTGACAATCGCAAATATGGATAATAGAGTATTCGTATGGCGCGTAGCCTGGGGATGATATTACGTATTCGGCTCGTCGTATTTTAGGAGCGGGGCGTGATAATTTTACTAACTTACCGTAATTCAAGCTTTTAAAGTCCCCTTTTCCCCTTTATTTGATTTTGTCTAATAATATTGAGGAGCTTTCAATTTGAAGTAGTAATGTAATTTTTGTTTTGTGCTAAGTCCAGGTGGTCCTGGCCGAGTACTTACCCATTTGTCTCAAAAATGTTTTAGCGAATATTTTTCCCCTATCATTTATTATTATACGAAACAAACTATGTATGTTTCACTAAATCTGCAGACGGGATAAGCATTGTGTTCCTTATTCCATTTTTGTCACTTGATTTTAGGATGCTGGTGCAACCTTAGTTATTTGTCAATGGGGTTTCGATGACGAAGCAAATCATTTATTGATGCATCAGAATTTACCTACTGTTAGATGGGTTGGTGTCGTTGAGTTGGAGTTGATTGCAATAGCCACAGGTTTGATAAATACTGTCAATGCAAATGACAGCTCATTAAATAATGCTGCTAATTACAATCATTTCTTTGTTTGTAGGTGGAAGGATTCTTCCAAGATTTCAAGAACTGACACCCGAAAAACTTGTTAAGGTATGATGTAATATATTCATGTCTCAAGGTTTAGATCTATATCTGTAAGATCATTATTTGCTTCTACACACATCATGCATTTTGGAGCTTGTATATGAACTTGCATGTTTGTGTGGTAAATTGATCTTTAGTAGAAGTATGATATAAATTAGACTTGCTAATGGTGTATTTCTTACTGGTATATACTTGAATAGTCACTGAAAAAAATATTGTCTGCACTAAACCTAAACAGGCTGGTCTCGATAGAGAAAATGCAGTTGGAACTACAAAGGATAGGATGCTATACCTAGAGCAATGTGCAAACTCAAGGGCTGTGACAATATTTATTCGTGGTGGTACGTTTCGCACCCTTCATTTCTTCCTTGTTGATTGGAGATTTTGCTTCTGTATGAGTCATGTCAAGTTACATGCTTATTGTTCTAAGCAATTGATTATTGAATATGATGATAACCTGGCATCAAATTTATTAACTTAATATGTTCATCCTAGAAATGTTTTACATTGTATTACCAATTTAAATAAGTTGTAAGTGTTACAGTACTGAACTTGTACCAAATTATACTCTGATGGAATTAGTTTTGTTCTATCTTGCATGGACACGGGAAAATGGTTTGTATCATGCAACGTAGGTGATTACTTATTGTAGCTAGTTGGGTATGTCGGTATCTACTATCCTATATCCATGTGTCATTATCCATGTCCAGTGCTCATGCAACGTAGTTTGATCATATTTCATGACATTTATATCTAGTACTTAGAAATAGCATGAATATGACAATATTCAGCCCATCAGTATAGTGAGTAGGAACATTTTGGATGGTCAAGTCCTATTTGCATGATTGCAAGTACCATCTAATTCATATGAATGAAATTTGAATCATCATATCTTTGACAACATACATCAAAGGGGGTGATCTTCTTATGATTGTATTAAATGGTAACCAATGTCTATTTGATAGTGGTCTCTCTTGGCCTTTTGGTTTAGGCCTGTGGCATTGTTTGCCTTAATTTGTAGCTGAACTGAAGCCTTTCATTTTTTATGCAAAATGTGCTATTACCATATTCCAATTTCCAATTGGTCACAATTCATCATTGACCATCCTAAAGGGTAAATAAGCGGTTTTAAGCCTTGTTAGCAATTCGGCAAACGGAAAAAATTCGGGACGACAAAAGTACGAGTATAAATCGGCTCAGTACAAATAAAAAACGTTCAAAGATTTGTTCAAATATTCAAAAAATGAAAATTTTGAGGTTGGAAACTTCACATTCTTAAATATGTTGTCAAATTTGGTTAATTAAACAGGTTCCCGGCAAATTTTTTGTGCCAAATTTTTCAATAATTTATATGGAACACGTTTAAAACATTGCATGCTTAGAATTTATGTACTGATTTGGATCTATCAAAAGTACGCAAGTATTATACGCTTATGAAAGATACGAAAAAATTTACATATAATACGAGTTTTATTCGGGTGATTGCTAACAAGGGTTTTATGGGCCTTTGTAAGTTTGTATTACTGAAAATCAGTCGCAAGACAGGTTTAAAGGTGGGTCAGAACATGCTTCCAACCTGGCCTATCTTGGCCTAATAAATATAGTGGGTTTTTGTTTGATGTTTTGTGCAATGTCATAATTAGTTGACTTGTCTGACTTGTTCATTTAACAGTCTGCTCCAGTCTTCAACTGCTTTTATTAGAATTTCTTCAATTCTAAGATATCTGTTGGTATTGCACAATTAAGACCTGAACCCAAGATCAATAATTTGATCATAATATTATATGAAACTTCTTGGCAAGCAGGTTAGGGTGTATTTTTTCTGTTTTATAGTGGTCAGAGTTGGATGCTCTGCCTTTGATAGTGAAGAAGCATTGTATCCACTTTCCGGTGTATGCTTTCTCGTGTGTGCAGCGGGTACCAGTGTATCCCTGCAGCAACTATGAGTGACATGGGGGTCATAACAGTAGATAGGTAGTAGAAATTGCGGGAATGAAGCAGCTGCAACAGTAATCATGCTCGAGGCTGGAGTTGGGTTTTAACGCAGCAATTCTTGCATTTGTGTGGCTAGTTTTGGAAGAGACTTTCGTCTCAAGTTCCAAATATTTTGTATAAATTTTTGTAGTCTACTTCTCAGGTTTTTGGACTGAACTATTATTAGAGGGACTGAACTATTATTAGATTATAACTTCTCACTTTTTTTGGATAATTTCTCAGGGTTTCTTTTCTCCAGTTTTTTCTCACTTAGGTCTTTATACCATTCTCCTTATATTGGATAATTTTTTAGTTTTTTTTTTTGCAAATGCAGATAGTATGCTATAGGAGACGGTGATTTTGGTACTCCAGGTACGTAACTTTGCATGTCTTGTCTTTTGCGGTATTTGAACAAATTTTGTTGCTGAAGTTTATAGCATTTTATTGTACCTTTATTTGTTGGTTGTAAATTCGAGGATTCTCAAGTTTCTCCTTTTGACCATTTTGAGGATTGTACGTGTTGTCAGTTTTGAAGGGATGTTAACAATTTTGTGTTGATATAGCAAAAGGAATGTTAGGGTACCCTGAAAAAGGAAATATTAAGATGTATATATACATATATTTGGATATTTTTTTGAAAAAATGTAATTAAAATGGTGATATTATGTACAATTTGGAATGTAATATTTTAATTCAAAAGTAATGTTTCAAATATATGTTAATTTTATAATATATGTTGTTTGGTTCGAAATGAATGTTTTGAAAATGGTCAGTATTACCATTGCTTTTTATAACGCTTTGACAGGTGATATATATATACATATATATATATATATATATATATATATATATATATATATATATATATATATATATATATATAGGGGACGCAGACATCAACTCTCCCTCCATCAAATATGACGACAACGACACCTTACTCAAAGACCAACGGAACATACAGGCGGCCACTGCTAACTTCTACTCCAAACTCTTCACCAAAGATGCAGTCGTTAAGGATGAGAGCTTATTAGCCAAAATCCCCCCTTAATCAACGAGCTGGACAATGAAACTCTGTCAGCACCTCCCTCCGCGGATGAAGTTAAGGCTGCGGTCTGGGCCTTGAACAAAAACAGCGCCCCAGGCCCAGACGGCTTGTCAGGGGTCTTCTTCAGAACCTGTTGGAATATCATCCAGTATGACGTGACCGAGGTCGCGATCGCCTTCTTTCAAGGTGCTAGCTACCCCAAATCTCTATCCCGAGCCAACCTCATCCTGATCCCCAAAAAAGATAACCCGGAGACCTTCAAAGATTTCAGACCCATCAGCCTATGCACATTCGTCAACAAAATCATCTCCAAGATTATAGCCACCCGTATGGCTCACATTCTCCCCAAGATCATATCTGAAGAACAAAGTAGATTCGTCCCGGGTCGGAATATTACTGATAACATCCTCCTAGCCCAGGAGATGATCACTTGCATGAAATTTTCGTCTAGGGGAGGGAATATTGCCATCAAGCTCGATATGGAAAAAAGTTTATGATCGTCTGGACTGGCAATTCATGATATGGGTTCACAAGGCATTTGGTTTTTCCGAAGCATGGATAGACATCATTTACAGATCCATTAGCAACTCTTGGTTCTCCACCGTCATCAACGGCCAGGCGGACGGATTCTTCAAGTCTAGCCGGGGTGTCCGCCAAGGGGACCCCCTTTCCTCCACCATCTTCATCATCGCCGCTGAAGCCCTCAGCAGAAACCTCAACTACATGAACAATATCCCTAGATTCCATCACTTTCACACCACTACCTGCTGTCCTATTATCACTCACCTGGCCTACGCTGAAGACATCCTCATATTCTCCTCCGGGGACGTCGGATCTGTGGAGGTGGTTAGCAGCGTCCTAGATCAATACACCAGATGCTCTGGTCAACGCATCAACCGCAACAAAAGTGTCATCTATACCCATCACAAAGCCGACAGGAGCAACTCGACCAATCTCACCAATCTCACTTCCTTCTCTACAGCTTACCCTCTGTTCACCTACTTGGGATGCCCGATGGTATACGGCAGATATAATTCGAGCATTTTTGAAGGGCTTGTGAATAAGATTAGGAAAAAGATTGAGGGATGGCACAACGCGACTCTCTCTCCGGACGGCAAGCTCATCCTCATCAAGCACGTGCTGTCTTCCATCCCTATTTACACTCTAGCCGTCTGCTCTCCTCCGATAAAGGTCCTATCCTCTCTAGAGGCTCTCTTCGCCAGCTTTTTCTGGGGTCATCAAGATGGCAAGGACAAGCACCACTGGGCCAGCTGGGACACGATGGCCTTACCAACGGATGATGAGGGGGGGGGGGGGGGGGGGGGGCTAGGATTCATCAAATTAGCCCAAATCATAGACGCGTGTTCCATGAAATTGTGGTGGAAGATCAGAACACGACTCTATCTGGACTTGGTTCATGAAAGCCAGATACTTCCCTTACTCTCATCCAACGACCGTGGCTGCGAACAGTCGTTCCTCTGCATCCTGGTGCGGTATTCTCCGTGGTCGTCATCTGGCCGAACCCTTTATCCGCCTGCAGCTCAGCAAAGGCCTCTCGCCTCCTTCCTACGAGCGATGGATAGGTAACACGGTCTACCACCTGTCTTCTAATGCCCCACCTAAGTGCCTGATCCGAGACTTATGGGACCCATCATCGGGTTGGAGATGGGAGCAGGTTAGAGAATGGATCGGGCAGGAGGCCACGACCAATCTTGCAGCCGCAGATGTTCCGATCAACGACTCACCGGACATCTTGATTTGGACACCCTCCGTCGGAGGTGCATTTACGATGGCCTCCGCCAAGTGCAAGCTTAGGGACACCAGAGTTCCATACCCCCAGACCTCCCCTTTTTGGCAAACTTGCATCCCCATAAAGTGGTCATTTCTGATCTAGCGCGCTCAGCGCAAGAAGCTATTCTGATCTGGCGCGCTCAGCGCAAGAAGCTACCAACCGACGACTCCCTAACCAACATTGGGTTTAGCCTTGCCTCTAGTTGCCATTGCTGCACCTCCCACCAGCCGAAAATAGCCGAACACATCCTGCTATCCGGGGACCTGGCTGACCAGGTTTGGCAAGATCTGGCGCGATGCTGTAGGAAGAGGCATCGTCCCGGGGGCCTCAACGATCTCCTGCTCAACTGGGGTGAGTCCCATAGTCACCAGATCGCCGCGGCCGCCGGTATTTGGGTACTCTGGAAAAACAGAAACAAATTCAGGTACGAAGGCCGCCAATACACTCGGACCCAACTGATCCGCGAAGTCCTCCGTCAAATTCTTAAAATCAGGACTCGTTGCTCCCACTCTCCAGAGCAGTTTTGACAGGCCCTGCTTTTTCGTTAGCAGCTCCCTCCAGCACTTGGTGTTGGCCCCTTCCTTTTGTTTTGTCTTCGCGCGTGGCGCGCTTACTTGTATAGGTTTCGACATTTTGCGCCTGATACATAAATAAAAGCTCCCATTGTCCTTAATATATATATATATATATATATATATATATATATATATATATATATGTGTGTGTGTGTGTGTGTGTGTGTGTGTGTGTGTAAAACCCAGAACAGTTTGAAAAGCAATATATATTGCTATTTATAACGCTTTGAAATAGATGAGTTATATATATGAAACATATTTATAACATTTTAGAAATTTAGTGTTATATATAGTTGTATTATTTATAACATTTTCTGGAAAAAAAAGTGTTATATAAGAAGAGGTTATTTATAACGGTTTTAGTAAACATTTATAACACTGGCTTCCATAACCGCTACGGTCTTACAAAAAAGCGTTATAAAATATCATTTATGACAGTTTTTAGCCGTCATAAAAAGAACTTTCTCTTGTAGTTAAAGTTCCTGGTGGTATCGAGGAAGTGGTGGTTATTCCAGTTTCATGTAGTATTGTCTAGGAAGAGGTTCATGAAATCATGTATCAGTTGGGATTCCTGACCATTATCGAGATGGTTGGCCATTTAGATATATTAGATACTGACCCAGAAGTGGTTAAGAATAACGAAAAATTGGAGAATGTTGATCTTAGCTTGCTACTCAGACCCATAGTTAATAACCGTCCAGAAGCTGTCCAATATTGCATCCAGAAACAGGAGCGTGGTCTCGAAATGACTTTGGATCAGGATTTGACTTCCTCATCTAAAGCTGCTCTTGGGAATGGTCTTGCTGTTTATATTGAGATGCCAGTTAAGAATGTGAATCATGTTGTGGTACCATTCTCAGTATTGAAGTTGCCAAGTGCTATCATATACAAGGGCTTCCAACTGATACTAATCATTTAAAATTAAATTAGTGCTAGTCAGAGCCTTGTTCCTTGCCCAGGAATTATTCTCGAAGGAGCTATGACAATGTTAGGAAAGGTTTATTTGGTGACAAGGTGGTAGTTTATCCTCCAAGGGAGAGCCCAATTGATCCTGAGAAGCATATAGATGCATATTTGCCTGTTCGGGTCATGGAGCAGGGAGTCACCAATCTGCTGCAGTCTCTCCTAGTCGCTGGTAGTTTTGAAGATATGCCCATTATCGAGAAAATTCCGACATCAGTTCTCTAGGGGTACTTCACTTGTATGGTGTGGGATCCAGGTATACCTATTCTTTTTTGTTCTTACATTTACAATCTGCCAACTAGGATCATTTGAGCAGATTCGACAGTGTAATGTTCTTTGAACTCTTTGCTATCAGTATCAATAATTGATATCAGTAAATGTAGCCTTCGCTTTCCAATAATTGCTATATATATATATATATATATATATATATATATATATATATATATATATATATATATATATATATATATATATATATACTTGTTTGCATGTTTATATATAAATATATATAGTATTATGTCTATTGTTAATAATTCATAGATAATACAATGTGTGACATAGGTTTTTGACTTGGCTAGGTGCATTTAAGCTAGTTTAATTTTAGCCTAGTTATGGTGGTGCTAGTGACTAGTGTAGGCCACCCAAACCTATCCAAATCAACTCCGATCAAGCCCAAACTTGATCCACACTTGTACAGGACTTAGTAGACCATAACCAAGTCCTTACTTGACCCATGTGTTGCACACACAAGTGTGTGGACAGCATAAATTTTTAGCTTATATGTATTTCCGGAATTAAGTGGTGACCACCACTTTTAGTTGCCAAAACCACCTCCCCACTACCACATTTTTCCTAAAACTTTGCCACAACTTTCCCCTCTCAACCCCCTACAGCCTTATGGGTCATTTTCCCCTCATTCCATTCATTTCTATCCCAAAACTCCCTCACAAACTCGTTGGACTGAAGGTGATTTTAGAATAGGACTGCTGAGTAGTGCTAACTTCAACAACGTTTTGCACCACGAAAACAATAGGTACGAGGCTCGAGTCTTTTACGAAATTTGTTCCTCTATCTCTTAAATTTTATTTCCATATTTTTATATAATTTTTCATGAAGTTTTGACATCTCAAACCTCTGTCGTACGACGATGTGTCAAAAAGAGAGTGTTGTCCACGAATTCTATTCAAAGAATTGGGTGTGCACACCAAACCACTTAGTAAACTCTAGGAAACTTTTTCTGTTACGAACTTCTGTTCGTTCCCGTCGTTTTGGTATATAATACTCTATATGTTCTGTCCATATTTTCCTCCATACAGACATCTTCAGAGGAGGTGCACAGACTGAATTTTGCGACACACAAGTGGTCCACGTTCTGTACATAGGTAAGTACCTTTATTTTCCGTCGTATATTTTTATATGACATAGGTAATAAATAGATACAACATCTCCCTAGGTAGAAACCATAAATAATAGTATCTAAAGGTTTGGATTCATGATAAACGTTACCCCAAATTATTTTTCCAAAATCATGTTTTCGTCTACTTTGTGGTAGTGTAACTTTTTGCTAGACCATATTTTACGATTCTAGAAGTATGTATACAATTCTGAATATTTTGTCTACAAAATTTATGTTGGAGTTATGCCCTAAATATTTCGTTTGATTAGTACAAATTAGGCTCAAATTTGGCCTCGTAAACTCTGAATGCAGAAACTGTGGTTTTCTTCCAACTGTGAACATGCATAACTTTCTGTGTAATAATTATTTTCCAGAGCCGCTTGTTGGAATGTAAAGTATGATATTTTGTCTAGCAAACGTCATGTCCAGAATAATTAGTTTTACTTGTGTAAAATAAGACCAAAGTAGGCATCATGAGCAATTTTCTGCACAGTTTTTCTGCACACTGAAATTATTTTGTCTAGAATTATTTTTACCAAGTTTGGACATGCGTTATTTTCTGTGTATACCATATTCTTATATTTTAGTGTCATATATGTATTTTTGGTTACGTTTTGAATCATTTCATATAGGTTTTATGATTTAACTACTTGTTTTGGGTTATGTAAATTGAGGACAAGGTGGGCCCCATGAACAATATTTCAGCATTTAAGTCTGAAACTGTTTTTGGAGGTCACTATGAGCTCAATTTTTCGAAAATAAAACAGTTGGATTTTTGTGTAGTTTTTTCATAGTAAACTCTAGTTAACTCTATATTATTTTCTGAAATTAGAGCCACCAATAACATTGTTTGTTTACTCAAATGTTGCTTCCAAAACTGAATAAATTATAAAATTTTGCACTCAAATTATTTTCAAGTCTGAAATCAGTTTTTCTTGCAATTCTGTGCTTCGATTCTGGAAAATTCAACCGTTCGATTGTTTTGGAATTTTCTTCTTCGGTTAGACAAAACTTTATTCTTCTGAATCCTTAAGTTTGAACCGTTCATCGTTATTTATGACCACTTATTCACTAGCCTAAATTCATGATAAAGTGAACATTTGAAAACTTCTTTTTGGATAAAATATGAATTAGAAATTGTAGGAATGTGTACTCTCTATCCATATCAACTTGACATTAGTGTTATATGGGTTAGATAGAATAATTTTATAGGTTAGCTTGTATAGTTTGATGAGGTGCATTCATAATATAGGTCTCGGACACCGATACAGACTTAATTATTACTTTCTGCTCAGGACTGCATACGAGTACATTCTCTAATAGTTTTTATTACTTTGACGCTTTCTAAAATTCAGTTGTAGTATTTTACTTGATTTCTGACACGAGGATACATGGACTGGTATACATTGGATCCCTCATGAGATGTTATTCCCGTTTTATCCTGGTATATTGGTACTTGCTTGTTATTGTTTTTGTACTTGTATAGATTCCGATTTGGAAGTGGGTTGGCCCCTTGCTTCTTGAATTTTGTGTCATAACAGGACATGGTTGGATCCATTATACTATTCGAGAGATTGGGGAGCTATTAGAGTTTGTGTGATCATATCCAAACTACTTGTGTATAGCTCACCCTCAACACACGTAAGGTGTAGACTGATCTTATACTACTTGTGCATATCTTTCCATTATGGTCAGCCTGATCTATTATACTATATTTGTGCATAGCCGGTCGTATGGAATATCCTAATCTTGATCCAAGACGATCACATAACACTCTAATATCTTAAGGCACCGGTTATATTACATATTATATTCAGATTATCTGCCACACCCCAGAACCAAAATATGGGAAAGTGGGGGCGAAACAAGGCCAGCTATGCATATCAGAGTACGTCAGTACCCCAAGATACGATCACAGCTGTCTAGAAGACAAGTGGGCGGACTCTAGCATGCCACTGACGACTCATACGGTCAAACAAATCATATCTCAATCTAATCAATACAAGAAACAATAAAGAGTAAATCACATACGAGAAGGGTAAGGTGTCTCAAACACAAATGCATACATAATCGTGAGAGCTGACATAATAGAAAGATACATCAACTGAATATACAAAGGTACATAAATGTACAACTAGTCGCGATCCAGAATATACATCCATGCCATCTAGAGACGGAGGAAACAAAACCCAGATACAAGGATTAATACATACCCTTGGCTAAACACCACCAAATAAAAGTACAAAAATGGAGTGGGAGATAAAGTTAACCCGCTCGTTAATCCGTGTCGGTCCTCTGAATGCGAACCATCATAAGAAGAAGACAGTAGATCCTCGAGATGAACTGTGGAACCTGGCCATGCAAAACCAGTAGGGTCAGACGCCAAATAGCAAGTACCACAAGGAAAGCTCGAGGTGAACGACAAAGTCCAACAACGACACAACAACATAATGACAAAAATAAATAAATGCAGGTCGAGACCAGTGCGGTACCAATGCACGTATCTCGAGAATAAAAATGACTGAATGAAAAATCTAAACAATATAGCAATAGAGAAGAATAAGCCGATGAGCAACAAGGGACTTAGGAACTACTTGAAGTCAGAGCCACAACCCTTAAACGAAATAAGGACCGGGGTTGTAGATCTTTTTTCGAGTAGAACTTTGCCTCTGGCCAGTCATCGACACAAAGAGCATATAGAGTAAAGCATAAACAAATTGTACGACCAATCAATGTCTACGACTTGCTATCATTAACAAACTAAGGTTGTCACAAACCTAATTACTAGAATGCAAGATGAGGAACTTCACTACCACCTATGCTGCAGTAACTCGGGTGGCCAAGGGGGCGACGACGGTAGAAAGAAAAGAAACACAAACAACCAATAATCTCTATCAATAGTAGATAAACAACTACATATCAATAGTAGATAAACATCTACTCAAAAACATATCAATAGTGCTTTCAACACTCGATCAATAGAGGTTAGGAGCCCATGCCAATTGGGACTATCCCTGCCACTATGGGGGGCCCATAGCGACCTGAGTCGCGGTAGCATGAAGTGTCCTTCCCTCCCAATGATCTATATGAGTTTACTAGTCAATTACCTATAAGATTCATTTTTTACTTCTCAAGTTGTGGACACTGAAGAATCGTCCTATAATGATGAGTCATGGGTACGGTTCATTTGTAAGATATCTCTGACAAATGTTCTCAGTACACATTATACGCGATACAATGGACAATACTCGCACTCGATTGTCCACTGCCAAGATGCAAATAGATTAGACATATAATAAGTTAATTCCACGGTATCAATAAAGAACATGCCTTCAAATCTCAATCTAAAAGCTAATCAGACATTCAAATCTCAATCTAGAAGTCAATCGGGAAATCAGTATAGCAGTGCGCTACTACGAGCCACTATCTAGAATCTAGACATAGAACAATACGTGAACATAAGCATCTGTCATGTATATAGGTTTGTAAAATCACTTTCTAACTATACAACAATACTAGAGCATGATAAGACATCATTTCAATCGAAGAAAATAGCAAAAAGGGGCAAAAATGGACAAAAACGGACAAAAACCGACAAAAATAGCCTATTCGGATCATCCAGCAGATTACCGACGGGTTTTTTCGAACTATCACAACAAGTTTTTAGAGCAATTTTGAATTTTTCGACAGATTTCTGCGGATTTTCGACAGATTTTCGGAATCGTCACAGAAAGTTGATTTTTGAAAACTCCAAACCTTGTTTTGGCCATAAAAATTTCGTTTTAAATCGAAATTGTAATTTTCAAAAGTCAAAATCGCATAGAATTGAATTTCCTACAACATAAAATCATTTGTTTTTACTGGTTTTGAAAATTGAAAGATGAATAGCTCAAAATACTCAAAAAAACTATCTAGAAACTCAAATCTACACAATACCATCGATATAAAACAAAAGTGCTACATATTTAGGATGTTAACAATTTAGAGAAGCATATTATATAATAATAAAACTTTAAATTTTATGGAAAATTAAAAATGAAGCATGGGCATATCACTTTTGAGCAAGATGTACTTGCCTAGGTTAAACTCCATGCCGAATCTTTCACTCCACCACCAAGAGGTATTCCGAAACCATACTCTAGGCCTCAAGGCTGAGCTTTCCTAAGCTTAAGGAAGATGAATGAAAGAAAGAATGAAAAGAGAGAGGAGAGAGAAAGTGAGACGGTGTATATATATGTAGAAAGGGGAATTAAACGTGACCATTGGATTGTGATCCATATCACAATCTAAATCAATCATAACCATCCAACGAAAACCAAGTATTCATTGGATAATATGATGCATCTACACTATTCACAAAAATATCTAAATACTATTCATCAAAATATCGAAAATACTATTGACAAAAATATCAGAAACACTATTCATAAAATATTTGAAATCAAAAATATCAAAAATGTGGAAAACCTATCCAGACGGTATGCCGTCGGTATACACCGGTACACCGTCAGCATGTCGGTCAAGAAGAAAATCTATAATTTGGAAAAAAATTCAAAGCGTTCCAAAAATCAATAGAGTATGAAATACACTACAAAATACGTATCCGTATATAAATATTGATACTGTGAGACGAGTCTCACAACTCTCCACAACTTAGAAAATTTTTGTCCTCGGAATTTTCTAAAGCCATTCGTGCAAAAATACGCATGCTAAAATAATATAAAATCATAACTCATCGAAAGAAAACATCCCGTGTACAAGTGATAATTGAGATGAAAAATTTAAATAAATACAGAAAATAATAAATACATACATATATAATACAAGAAAAGAATAGAACTATGTGTAACCCCACTTTTCCAATCTTTTAAATTTCTTAAATTATTTTTTAAATTTTATAAATACCAGTATAAAATTATTAATATTTTCAAAGGTTGTGAATAGTGAAATCTATATAGCAATAGATTAAAACTGTTTAAGAGATTGCAAGTAACATTTGGGTCGGCCTAGTAGCCATGACCAGTTAACCTTCACTGTGGCTTTGAAGAATTTTGGGAATTTGAAAATTCCCTCCAAAAATCTTCCTCACTCAAACTTTCCTAACGGCCAACTGCCTATATAAACTTCAACCCACGAATTTCTCTTCATTCTGTTACAACTTCAAGAACAGGGCTCCCCGCTCATTCTTCCTTCTTCCTCGATCCAAGCCTAGAAATTCTTGAGCCCGGCCATGGTAGAAAGAGGCATCACAGCAGCAAAGGTCTCATCTAGCAGCGCACGGTGATCGGGATCATCTTTCCAAAACGACGTCACTCATCTCCGACGAGCTGAGCCATCCTTCCTCAGGGTGAACGACGAGTCCCGGTGGAGGTGGCGTACAGTTCGTTCCATTGAGTGATACCTGCGTCGATCACCGATCATCACCTCCTCCCTCAGAGTTCGTTCTAGATCATGTAAGTTGTGTTGAACCTTTGGATCCGAATTCTTGACTATAGAAATTAGATTTGGATTCTTTGCTGATTGAATCCGTTTTCTTGTCGTTTGGATTTTTACACCTGGCTGAATTGATTAGATCCAAAGTCGGAGGACTAGATCGATCTAGATTTTCTCAATGAATTGGCAGTTGATCCTTGAGTAACTGACCTCCTCTTGGTGAGTTTGATTCTGAGTTTGTCTTTAAATTTAGTATGATATTTCGTTTGTTCTTGATTGAGGATTTCTCTTGTTTGAATTCAAACAACGGTTTCTAGGACAAACCGATCGTGGTAATTTTTGACGATGGCAGTGAAAGAATTTTAGGTGTGTGTCATGCGTTCTTGATACGTTCACATTTCAGCTCTATTGACTATCATTATCGATTATTGCTCTGTTTATTGTAATAATCCTATTTGTTGGAATGCCCATATGGATTCAGATGGGCTATAGGACACGAGAGGCCGTGTCAGACTCGTGAATTTGTGTCTGCTAATTGTGTGAAACACTCCAGGTAAACTTCAGACTTCTTATATGCGGATTGTTATCCTTTACTTAAATTTTGATAGGTTCAGTAGCTATTGTAGAATAGTTGTGACTAATTTTAGGCGTGCCCTGTCGAAAATTTTGGTTTTACGTGTCCAACCCGGGGTTCGTGTCCTGCTGAGCTAGGTGCATCTCTGAGAAGTTGATGTGTGTTAGATATGCAGAGTCGATGTTAAATTTTTGCAGCAGCAGTAATGTTCTAATTTTAGCATGTTGAATATTGATGTTTGAACTTAAGCAAGGATTCAACCTATGGGAGCTTGGCAGCATTAGACTTTTCTCAAGCAATTGTCCCTCAAATTCTAATTTCTGTTATGACGAGGGTTAGTTAGATTGAGTTCGGATGGGCTTAAGTTATGAGTACCAGTTGTGTTTTAAAGTTACAGCTCCTTAGTTTTGATGTTGCAAAGTTAAATTATAGTATAAGCGTGAATCCATTTTTTTTAGTTCAGTTCCTTTTAACTGAATCATCCTTGTGCAGTAAATGATATTGTTAGTTAACATTATGGAAGTTATTGTTCAAGGTGTGGGTTGAATGGATATCCAGTGTAGTCTGACAGTGATACGAAGCTTATAAGTTTCAATCTGAGAATTAGAACTAATTGGGAACAAGTCTGGGTTATACTGTAGTGGTAGGGTTGTACTGCCATAGCCAAGGAGTCAGGCCAAGTTATATCCCTCCTGAACATGACTCTGTTGATATGAGAGCAGTAGCTAGGGTTAATATTATATACAAGAGTATCAGAAGGGGAAGAATACAAGTAACCTTCTAGTTAGTCTATCCAGGATACTAAGAGTTGGTATCAGGAATGGAGTGTTATGACAAGTTATCAGTCTTCGATTAATTCATCTTATGATGCCAATGTCAGATCATGCAAGTTGTGTTAAATTTCACTTATGAGTGGTCAAAATTATTCTTGTTTAAGACTGCTTATTTAAGCATGTGGTTTGAGTTATATAATAACAAAGGAACATTAGAAAGGTTGGATAGTGAACCAGTGATAGGTGGATAAGCTGAGAAGTAATGCTAGACTTGAGTGTCTAGTGCCCTAATGTGAGTTTATGAGTTAGGTTATGGGGTTCTTAGATGAATTGACACTGTTTTGAGATCTAGTATCTCATGAACTTTAATTGGAAATAGAATGACTAAGGACAGTAAGAGGAGGATAACTTGTAGAGTTTAGTCAGACTCCACTAAGATTAAATTGGAACAGTATAGCAATTTCTTGGTTTAGGGTTAAGTTGTCACACTAATTGTTAGTAGTAGTCAGATTACTAAGTTAGCTAGCTAAACTTATGATGTATTATTGTTGAATCTAGTTATTATTAAAATTTTAACCAACTATACTATACTCCAGGTGGACATTCAGATCTACTTCTTTTTTTTCGATCATCTGGAGCAAGGCAAGTACATTCTATGGTCTTGTGCATTTACATTCATATCTTATACTTCTCTTGCTGACACGATGTGACACAATATCTTGTTCTCTTGTACTTTCATGTTCTTGTACTTACTTGTGGCCGGGAAGGGAAAATACACTAGCTACGTGACCAAATCCGAGGAACAAAAATTCAGGTTGATAGCTTAGGCTCGCACCGTGCACGCGGGCCTAAGTCGTACCCATTTCATGTGCTTACTCCTGTGCTTATCCTAGCCGGTCACATATGCTAGATGTATTTCAAATATTGTGTACATGTCATGTCTTGTACTTCAGGTTCAGGATTTACTTCTTGTACTTTATTTTCTGTACTTCATGTACTTTATATTTCTGTACTTTCATATTCTTTTCTTGTACTTTACATTCCATGTTCTCTTGTACTCTTTTTCATATCATGATGTTCTTGTCCATTACCTAGAATAGTACTTTGCTCCGCTCATGTCACTCCCCGTTCCCAGAATAAGTATTTTATATGTATACTTCTTGAATGTATTTATTCAATATTTATCATGCATTTATTTTGTATTTAAATTCTTCAATTTCACGCTTATTAATTTTCTTGTATTTTATTTTCTGTTTTTTCTTGGCTCTTGGTTCATTTCGGTTCATGGTAAACCAACTTGGTTCGGTTTGGTTCAACATGGAAAGGAATGGATGACTTGGATTTGGTGGAGAGAATGAATGGTGGAGATCCACTTGACCTTGATATAAAAGTTTTTCTTCCACTCTCTCTCTTCATTCATTCACATTTACTCCTCCACCAAACCCTAACCCACTTGTGAGAGGCAAGTACATCTTGCACACCATGAGGGATTTCATGCATCCCTATTTATTTTTAGTCTATGTTGTTCATCTTCTCTTCCTCTACAAGTTTAGGTCTTGAAGTTCTTGATTTCCATGGATGGTTGGGTGTAGATCTAAGTTTTAAGTTTTGGTTTTCATAGTTTTGGTTTTTCATATGAATTTAGGGTTTTGATCTATCAAACATTGTTGTTTTCAAAAATAAGTGGTTCCATGTTGTAGAGAATTTAATTCTACTAAAGTTTGGCTTTTGAAAAGTTAGATTTCGATTTGTTTTGTGGAAGTTATGGAAGAAGCATTTTGTTCGTTCTATATTCATCTGCAGCAGGAGGCATATGTCGCAGTAGGCGCATATGATGTCGCAGTAGGCGCATGTTGCATGAGGCGCATGTCGCAGTAGCCGCATATCATGTCGCGCATGAGCCGCATTAAGGCGCATGTCGCAGTAGCCGCATATCATGTCGCGCATGAGCCGCATTAAGGCGCATGTCGCAGTAGGCGCATGATGATGTCGCGTATGAGCCGCATGAGGCGCATGTCGTAGTAGGCGCATATCATGTCGCAGTTGAGCCGCATGAGGCGCATGTCGCAGTAGGCGCATATCATGTCGCAGTAGGCGCATATCATGTCGCAGTTGAGCCGCATGAGGCGCATGTCGCAGTAGGCGCATATCATGTCGCAGTTGAGCCGCATGAGGCGCATGTCGCAGTAGGCGCATATCATGTTGCAAAATAGGCCGCATATGCCTATTTTGGTTGTTTCTAACTATCATATGTTCTATTTTGACTGAATTGTGGCTAGAATTTCTTCCAACTCCCAACATGAAATTTGTAGATCTTTTCCTTGGCTTCAAGAATATGTTACCAACTATTTTATACTAGTCATGGACTCGACCATGCTTAATACTAATTTGACCTTTATGCCTTGTCATGAATTGACCCCGACTGTTACTTGACTAATAATTAATCATGCGTTCCTAGTTGGAACTAAGAGACTGGCTAGTCGTCTTATTGAATTGAATGAATGAGACACGTTCATATTAACTATGAACTATTATAATCGATTGGCCGATCCCGAATATTGACATACAGGCACACATGCAGGCTTCAATTTATTTATTTATTTTTCTACAAAAGCAGCATGTGTACTTGATGGTCAAGGCATGATTATTCCGTGGTTAGTTTTGATTGTTGCATTACGCTATGTAAGACCTACAACCTAACCGCACGGGTATCGTTGTAGAGTTGGGCATATCGTACTTGTACGGAAGTACTCATTCTGAATGACCATGATCTACGGCATGGGATTTCACTCAACGTAGAGACTATTAAGTTAAATAAAATAATGATTGCATGGAGAGAATGGATTCTCGAGTTCTTACATGGCAGCCCTCTTGGGACTAGTAGTGCCCGACAGGCCGGTTGGTCCCCACAGATACTGTAAATCTGCCACACGGGCAGGGAGCGGTATCTGGTTATATTATTATTGTATATTGTATATTGATGACGGGCGTCCCGCTGGGACTCGTCTAATTCATGATTGGCGCAATTGATTGACTGGGTAAACTAGCCTTGCTTGCACGTAGTAAGAGCTGAGGAGTCCTTTATTGCATAATTCCAGGATAACTTGGAACTCACAATAGCAAGCCGTAGTAGTTGCGTGGCCGTTTAAATTGATTTGTTTGTGTACTGTACCTACTCTGTTACCTAACTGAGATGATCAGAATGTCAGGGCATGACGGGCCAACTTCTGTCCTTGTTTGGTTGGGAGGTTGGTTCGAAGTGTCGTGATGTTATGTGAATCCCAGTGGCAAGCAGAGATCTACTTATCATATTCTCTTATTACTGGTTTTAATCCCTCATATCGTGCTTCCTTGTGGTACTTGCTATTAGAGGTCTAACCTCTCTGGTTTTGCATGGCCAGATTTAGAGCCGGTTCCCGAGGACTCAGCTTACTTCCACCTCCAAGATGGTCAATACTAGAGGGATGATCGCAGGAGGACTCGAGTGGGTCCCTTACCTCCCCGTTCGTTTTGTTATTTACTTTATACTTTGTCGTTTGGCACCGACATGTTAGTCGGATTGTCTTGCACTTACTTTTGCATAATTGTAATTAAGTCAGACTGCAGCTGACAACAATTGTGTATACTTTGCTACATCATCTGGCTATGTTTTGTAAAGCCAGATATCAAGAACATTTTGACTGAGCGTTTGGGACGCCTTACTGCTTTATTTACATGTTCTCTATTTCTGTTTCTTATTTGAATGATTGAGACAATAGATGTGAAAAGACCATAGTGAGACTTTCATGTAGTATGCACCCCCTCGTCTTTTAGACAGCATTGATCGTATTATACGGTATTCATCTACCCGTAATACGTAGCTGGCTGAGTCATTCCCCCGCTCTCTAGTATTCTGGTTCTGGGGCGTTACAAGGTTTTAGTGGTGGCCCATGCAGGTCTGATTTCAGACTTGTGGGGTGTTTTTAATAGGATGTCTCAATCACACATGTTCCCCCTTGATCTCATAATTCGTTGCTTCTCAACTCCAGCTTGACATTCCAGTATCCCTTGACTTCATTGATCTTTTCTGTCCGGTCGTTTGATTGTTCTCTTGTCCCTTTTCTTAGGGGCACTTCGTCCGCATCTGCCAGGACTGGACAACAACAACAAGAGCAACACGGACAACCTGACCAGGTTGGTCAGCAACAAGGGCCGGTATTAACTCAAGAGACTATCCAAGAAGAAGTGATAGTGGAAGCAGCAGCTGGGTCGCAGTATCCGGATGTTCCACCACCACCAACAGTTCCACCTACCCCTACGGAAATGGACACACCGGCTCTTCTGGAGATCATGAGAGGGATGATGGCTGCTCAACAACATCAGATGTTAGCCCAGCAGCGCATGCACGCTCAGTTGCAAGAGCAGAACGTATTACTCAATCAAGGGTTGCAGATAGCTTTGGAAAGAGGGGCAAGGCCAGATTCAGGAGCATCAGCCAGGTTTTGTAAGTACAACCCCCGCCGTTTCGAAGGAACGGAGGATGCCATCTCAGCAGATGCATGGCTTAAGGATATTGAGGCTATTCTGACAGCAGCTAAGGTGCCGGCAGAAGAACGTGTGGATCAAGTGAAGTTGTTGCTTCAGGATCTCGCACGTGATTGGTGGGAATCAGAGGAAGTAGGTATCAGACGTCCTGTTGCTTGGGACGATTTTACTGCAAGATTCAAGACGAAGTACTATGGAGTTGTGGCGCAGTTTGAGCTACAACAGAAGTTTATCAACCTCAAGCAGGCCGGCAAGACGGTAGATGCCTATGCAGCGGAGTTCTGCAGATTGAGCAGGTTTGCCCCAGAGATGGTAGCAACAGAGAGCCAGAGGGCTATGAGGTTCCAGCAAGGGTTTCACCTTGAGCTCTTGCAATTGATAGAGGGGCACAATTACCAGACTTTTGATGAGGTATTGACGGCAACCCGAAGGCATGAGATCACCATTCAGAGGATCACAGCAAGGACTGGAGGTCAGAAGAGATCTCACAGTCAGATTGAGGGAGGAGGGGGAGCAGCGCCCCGAACAACAGCACCATCCCTTGGCATTCGCATTCACGATGTGGCAATGCGAGGGCCAGCACCACCACCCAGGCAGCAGCAACAACAGAAGAAGAATCAGCAACCCCCAGCGGGCTGCACTTATTGTGGGAAGATAGGGCACACTAGAGATGTGTGTCGGGCATTGAACGGACTGTGTTTGATATGTGGAAATCCAGATCATCGGGTTACCACATGTCCCATGAATTCGAGGTCAGGAGGACCCGTGCAGCAGTTTCCTGCTCTGCCAGCACCAGGGGCAGGACAGTATCGAGGACCAGCAGTGGCAGTGAGACCATTGGCCCAGCGTCCGTTAATGCCACAGGCTCAGATGTTTCGGCAGCAGGGACCGCCGATGCAGCAACACCAGCATAGACCACCCCAGCATCATCAAGGCAGGGGCCAGCAGCAGCACCAGGCTAGGCCGCAACATGGGAACCAATAAGAAGGTCGAGGGCAGGCATTCACTCTGTCCTTAGAGGAGGCATTAGCATCGGAAGATGTTGTGGCAGGTAATATTCTTGTCGCCTCATATCCCGCAGTAGCATTGTTTGATTCAGGAGCATCACACTCATTTATATCTGCACAATTTGCGACACGACTAGGAATGGAGTTCGAGGCATTGCCAGGGAGGTTGAATATACTCACTGGCAATGGGCTCGTAGGAGTTAGTAGAGTTATTCTAGCGTGTAGCGTTGTAGTTTGTGGGCATTCCTTACCCGCCCGGTTTATAGAATTTCCTGTTGGAAATTTCGACGTTATCTTAGGCATGGACTGGCTGAAAGACAGTCATGCGACAATAGATTGTCGTAGAGGGAGTGTATCTTTTGATATTCCAGGCATGAAGAGATTCACCTTAGTCAGATCAGAGGCAACTCAACAAGAGCAGGGAGTAATAACGGCAATGGAAGAAGTTCAAGTTCCGAAGGTAGTTGAAGAATTTCTAGACGTATTTCCCGAAGAACTTCTAGGGCTACCACCGGTTAGAGATATTGAGTTCAGTATAGAATTGGTACCTGGAACTAAACCGATATCAGATCGAGTTTATAGAATGGCGGATTCAGAGCAGGCCAAGGTATATCAGCACATAGAGGAATTGAAGGAGAAGAAGTTCATCCAAGCTAGCGTGTCACCATGGGCAGCACCAGTGGTACTTGTGGGGAAGAAGGATGGGTCATCCAGATTGTGCATTGACTACAGGAAGCTTAACGCGGCAACAGTAAAGAACAAGTACCCACGACCCAGGATCGACGACTTATTTGATCAGTTGAGCAAAGCTAGAGTTTTCTCCAAGATAGATCTTCATTCAGGGTATCATCAAGTGAGGGTTCAGAAGGAGGACATTCCCAAGACATCATTCAGGTCGAAGTACGGGCATTATGAATTCTTAGTAATGCCGTTTGGTTTGACCAATGCTCCAGCAATGTTTATGGATTTGATGAACCGCATCTTTATGCCGTACTTAGATCAGTTTGTCGTGGTGTTTCTCGACGACATTCTCGTATATTCTGCTAGTGAAGATGAGCATGAAGACCACCTCAGGAAAGTGTTACAGGTTCTGAGAGAGAACCAGTTGTATGCCAAGCTCAGCAAGTATGAGTTTTGGTCGGATCACATTTCATTTTTGGGTCATATCATATCAGGAGCTGGAGTAGCAGTGGATCCCAAGAAGGTAGAAGCAGTAGAGAGTTGGCCAGTACCCAAGACCGTAGCTGATGTGCGGAGTTTCTTGGGATTGACAGGATATTACAGAAGGTTCGTATCAGACTTTGCAAGGCTTTCAGCACCTATGACCCGCTTGACACGGAAGGATGTACCATTTGTCTGGTCGGCAGAATGCCAGGCATCATTTGAGAATCTGAAGCAGAAGTTGATATCAGCGCCTATTCTTACATTGCCAGTTGGACCCGGAGGTTTTACAGTATATTGCGATGCGTCAGGTAAAGGACTTGGATGTGTCCTCATGCAACACGGGAAGGTGATAGCATATGCATCTAGGCAACTTCGAGACCACGAGAAGAATTACCCAACTCATGACTTGGAGTTGGCGGCAGTAGTATTTGCTTTGAAGCTATGGAGGCATTACTTATATGGTGACCGAGTGGACATGTACACAGACCATAAAAGTCTGAAGTACATCTTTAATCAGAAGGATCTGAACATAAGGCAGATAAGATGGTTGGAGTTGATCAAGGATTATGACGTGGAGCTTCAGTATCATCCAGGCAAGGCTAATGTGGTAGCAGACGCTCTTAGCAGGAGAGGCGGCACATTTATGTTGACAACGCAGAAGCACATCTTAGAAGACCTTCAGGAGATGGGCATCGAAGTTATACTTCCTAGTGATGTAGGAGTTCTAACAAGTTTACAAGTTCAATCCGACTTGGTAGACAGGATCAAGGCAGCTCAGGCACAGGACCCAAGGATTCAGAAGCTTAGAGCAGAATGTGAGTCAGGACTCAGAAAGGAGATGCAAATTCATGAAGATGGTACGCTTAGGTTTGGATCACGCCTATGTGTGCCTAGTGGAGATATCAGACAGGAGGTTATGACAGAAGCTCACAGTTCTCAATATTCTATACACCTTGGAGGGACCAAGATGTACCAAGATATCAAGCAGCACTTCTGGTGGAACGGGATGAAGAGGGAGATAGCTAGATTTGTTTCCCGTTGCTTGGTATGTCAGCAAGTGAAGGCAGAGCAGCAGAGGCCAGCTGGATTATTGCAACCACTTCCTATCCCGGAATGGAAGTGGGAACACATCACAATGGACTTTGTGACCGGTTTACCGAGATCACCAAGTGGTAAAGATGCTATTTGGGCGATAGTAGATCGGCTTACAAAGGTGGCACACTTTCTTCCTTTCAGAGTAGGGCAATCTACGGAGAAGTTGGCATAATTGTATATGCAGCAGATAGTCAGACAGCATGGGGTCCCAGTCAGTATTGTGTCAGACCGAGATACCCGTTTTACATCACATTTCTGGAAGAACTTACATCATAGTCTGGGTACCAAGTTACGATTTAGCACGGCTTACCATCCCCAGACAGACGGTCAATCAGAAAGAACAATTCAGACCCTAGAAGATATGTTGCGAGCTTGCACCCTAGATTTTGGAGGATCTTGGGAGAGCCACCTACACTTAGTTGAGTTTTCTTATAACAACAGTTATCAAGCCAGTATCCAGATGGCGCCATTTGAAGCACTATATGGTAAGAAGTGTAGGTCGCCACTAGCGTGGGACGATATTGGGGAGAGAAAGATGTTAGGCCCGGAGATGATTGTTCAGACAGTTGAATTGGTTAAGGGAATTAGAGAGCGACTTCGAGTTGTGCAGGATCGGCATCGTCATTGGGCGGACCGGCATCGTAGGCCACTAGAATTTTCTGTTGGGGACCACGTGTTCTTGCGGATCTCACCTACCCGTGGGGTCATTAGATTTGGCGTTCGCGGGAAGTTGAGTCCGCGATACGTAGGACCATTTGTTATCCTTGATAGGATAGGCGATGTTGCTTATCGTTTATCCCTTCCACCTTCGTTACGAGAGGTGCATGACGTATTTCATGTATCTCAGTTGCGAAGGTATGTATCGGACCCAAGCCATGTCCTTGATCATTCTGAGCTGGTTGTTGGTACCAACCTGTCTTACGAGGAACAGCCTGTGTCCATTTTGGACCGAAGAGAGAAGATACTCAAGAACCGAACAATTAGCCTTGTCCGGGTTGCTTGGGGTCATCACTCATTAGGAGAGTCAACGTGGGAACGTGAGGATGATATCCGATCACGGTATCCGCATCTGTTTGACTCACAAGGTATATCTCTCTCTATATACCTTGATTGTTTTAACTCCTCATGCTTGCCACCTTATGAGTAGGATTGCTTGATGTCATAGATTGTTAAACATAGATATATTACTTGCTATTTGACATTGTAGAATAGCTACTTGCTCCAATTACTTGTGCTTAGATTAGTCTAGCTCTGACATTTCTGTCCTGCTTGGATCTGAAATTCCGAGGACAGAATTTTTCTAAGGGGGGTAGAGATGTCACTCCCCGTTCGCAGAATAAGTATTTTATACGTATACTTCTTGAATGTATTTATTCAATATTTATCATGCATTTATTCCGTATTTAAATTCTTCAATTTCACACTTATTAATTTTCTTGTATTTTATTTTCTGCTTTTTCTTGGCTCTTGGTTCATTTCGGTTCATGGTAAACCAACTTGGTTCGATTTGGTTCAACATGGAAAGGAATGGATGGCTTGGATTTGGTGGAGAGAATGAATGGTGGAGATCCATTTGACCTTGATATAAAAGTTCTTCTTCCACTCTCTCTCTTCATTCATTCACATTTACTCCTCCACCAAACCCTAACCCACTTGTGAGAGGCAAGTACATCTTGCACACCATGAGGGATTTCATGCATCCTTATTTATTTTTAGTCTATGTTGTTCATCTTCTCTTCCTCTACAAGTTTAGGTCTTGAAGTTCTTGATTTCCATGGATGGTTGGGTGTAGATCTAAGTTTTAAGTTTTGGTTTTCATAGTTTTGGTTTTTCATATGAATTTAGGGTTTTGATCTATCAAACATTGTTGTTTTCAAAAATAAGTGGTTCCATGTTGTAGAGAATTTAATTCAACTAAAGTTTGGCTTTTGAAAAGTTAGATTTCGATTTGTTTTGTGGAAGTTATGGAAGAAGCATTTTGTTCGTTCTATATTCATCTGCAGCAGGAGGCATATGTCGCAGTAGGCGCATACGATGTCGCAGTAGGCGCATGTTGCATGAGGCGCATGTCGCAGTAGCCGCATATCATGTCGCGCATGAGCCGCATTAAGGCGCATGTCGCAGTAGCCGCATATCATGTCGCGCATGAGCCGCATTAAGGCGCATGTCGCAGTAGGCGCATGATGATGTCGCGCATGAGCCGCATGAGGCGCATGTCGCAGTAGGCGCATATCATGTCGCAGTTGAGCCGCATGAGGCGCATGTCGCAGTAGGCGCATATCATGTCGCAGTAGGCACATATCATGTCGCAGTTGAGCCGCATGAGGCGCATGTCGCAGTAGGCACATATCATGTCGCAGTAGGCGCATATCATGTCGCAGTTGAGCCGCATGAGGCGCATGTCGCAGTAGGCGCATATCATGTTGCAGAATAGGCCGCATATGCCTATTTTGGTTGTTTCTAACTATCATATGTTCTATTTTGACTGAATTGTGGCTAGAATTTCTTCCAACTCCCAACATGAAATTTGTAGATCTTTTCCTTGGCTTCAAGAATATATTACCAACTATTTTATACTAGTTATGGACTCGACCATGCTTAATACTAATTTGACCTTTATGCCTTGTCATGAATTGACCCCGACTGTTACTTGACTAATAATTGATCATGCGTTCCTAGTTGGAACTAAGAGATTGGCTAGTCGTCTTATTGAATTGAATGAATGAGACACGTTCATATTAACTATGAACTATTATAATCGATTGGCCGATCCCGAATATTGACATACAGGCACACATGCAGGCTTCAATTTATTTATTTATTTTTCTACAGAAGCAGCATGTGTACTTGATGGTCAAGGCATGATTATTCCGTGGTTAGTTTTGATTGTTGCATTACGCTATGTAAGACCTACAACCTAACCGCACGGGTATCGTTGTAGAGTTGGGCATATCGTACTTGTACGGAAGTACTCATTCTGAATGACCATGATCCACGACATAGGATTTCACTCAACGTAGAGACTATTAAGTTAAATAAAATAATGATTGCATGGAGAGAATGGATTTCCGAGTTCTTACATGGCAGCCCTCTTGGGACTAGTAGTGCCCGACAGGCCGGTTGGTCCCCACAGATACTGCAAATCTACCACACGGGCAGGGAGCGGTATCTGGTTATATTATCTATTGTATATTGTATATTGATGACGGGCGTCCCGCTGGGCCTCGTCTAATTCATGATTGGCGCAATTGATTGACTGGGTAAACTAGCCTTGCTTGCACATAGTAAGAGCTGAGGAATCCTTTATTGCATAATTCCAGGATAACTTGGAACTCACAATAGCAAGCCGTAGTAGTTGCGTGGCCGTTTAAATTGATTTGTTTGTGTACTGTACCTACTCTGTTACCTAACTGAGATGATCAGAATGTCAGGGCATGACGGGCCAACTTCTGTCCTTGTTTGGTTGGGAGGTTGGTTCGAAATGTCGTGATGTTATGTGAATCCCAGTGGCAAGCAGAGATCTACTTATCATATTCTCTTATTACTGGTTTTAATCCCTCATATCGTGCTTCCTTGTGGTACTTGCTATTAGAGGTCTAACCTCTCTGGTTTTGTATGGCCAAATTTAGAGCCGGTTCCCGAGGACTCAGCTTACTTCCACCTCCAAGATGGTCAATACTAGAGGGATGATCGCAGGAGGACTCGAGTGGGTCCTTTACCTCCCCGCTCGTTTTGTTATTTACTTTATACTTTGCCGTTTGGCACCGACATGTTAGTCGGATTGTCTTGCACTTACTTTTGCATAATTGTAATTAAGTCAGACTGCAGCTGACAACAATTGTGTATACTTTGCTACATCATCTGGCTATGTTTTGTAAAGCCAGATATCAAGAACATTTTGACTGAGCGTTTGGGACGCCTTACTGCTTTATCTTACATGTTCTCTATTTCTGTTTCTTATTTGAATGATTGAGACAATAGATGTGAAAAGACCATAGTGAGACTTTCATGTAGTATGCACCCCCTCGTCTTTTAGACAGCATTGATCGTATTATACGGTATTCATCTACCCGTAATACGTAGCTGGCTGAGTCATTCCCCCGCTCTCCAGTATTCTGGTTCTGGGGCGTGACAGCTCATTGTCACGCCCCAGAACCAGAATACTGGCAAGTAGGGACGGACCAGGCCATCTACGTATACCAAAGTACTCCAGTACTCCAAAATAACGTATAAGCTGTATATATGGGGGTTACTACTACAAGCCAACAGTCGATCCTAGGTCAAGCAATCCTAGGTATCTCAATCACAGGCAGTAAACAATGTATAAGAAGTAAGATCAACTGGAATATAAAATAGTAAAGCGTCCTAAACTATTATATATCAATGATCACGAAGCTAGTAATACAGAGTGAAGACTAGCAAGAGTAGTAGTCATACATGATAAGCTCTAGCTATAGTCTAGAATAATGCAAATCATGTTCTGGCCCGTAGGCTAATTGTCAAGTCCAAAACACGAGTTAAACACGTGCTCGGAGGCTAAACGCCAGAAAATAATAATGTACATAACTAGTGGAAGAATGATATAGGAAACCCACTATGGTACTCTGGTGCTCCGGGTAGTCACCGTTGAGTAGATGGTACGGAAGATCCTCCGGGCTCCTCTATCAGATCTGACCAAACAAAACCAGTGGGGTCAGACCCCCAATAGCAAGTATCACAAAGGAAGCCAAACTATGAACTAAAACCAGCATGCAAATCATAGCAACGGATAGAGACAGAAATAAATAAAAGCAAATCGAGACTCGTGCACTACCAATGCACTTACCTCGAAAATAGGAAAGACAATAAGTAAAGCAACATGTAGCATAAAGTAAAGGTTATGTGACAGAATATAAATTGTGTACATGTAAGGAAAATGAAGCATGTGAACATAAAAGATAAACTAGACATGTGAGCTTGTTAAGTATTCGGGACATGCGAGCATGTTAGATAACTGGAACATGTGAGCATGTTAGGTAACTGAAGCACGTGAGCATGTTAGATAACTGGAGCTTGTGAGCATATTAGGTAACTTAGACATGTGAGCATGTTAGATCTATATAGAACGACAAATGATAAGATGACTTAGGAACTAATCAGGAATCCAAGTTACAAACCGTAAACCAAACAAGGACCGAGGTTGTAACCCTTCTCCTGAACAAGACTTAATCTCTAATCATTTACCGGCAAAAGTAAAGCATAACAATGATGTACTGAAATAAATAAATCCAGACACTGCCTAGACAAACTAGACTCCATACAACCAACACGGCCAAGCAATGAGTACGACTTTATACATTAGCTAACTAGGGTTATCACAATCCTAATTACTAACAAATGTAAGTTTGAGAAATCCAATTCCAATTATCTGTCTGTTGCTACCTGAATGGTCCAAGCCAAGGATGCAATAGTATATAGTGGATACATCGTCCGGGAGACAAATGTATCCTATAATAGTGGGTACATCGCCCGGGAGACAAATGTACCCTAAGACATATAATAATGGGTACATCGCCCATGAGACAAATGTATCCGGTGCAACACTTGACGGTGTGCTGGAAGTGTGCTCATCATGACAGATAGTCCAAATCCCATGAATATATATATAAGACCAAGACCGAAAGGGCAACAGGTAACTGGAAAATCCTCAATGATCTAAGTAATCAATCTAGTTGTTTAGTCCTTAATATTTTCTTGTTGGATTCTGAGTGTGGCATTCCGCAGAATCCATCCTAGACATGAGACATGCAAGACTGGACAAAAAGCGAGAATGTGCACCATAACAAGTCACAACAAGAAAATATAGTAAATTGGAAGCTAGGAGTGCGCTACGACGAGCCACTATAGGGAGTGCGTCATGACAGGCCACTATCATGTAAGCAAAGAAGGACATGTAAGAAGAGTGCGCCACGACGGGCCACTATCTAGTAAGCAAAGAAGACATGTAAGAAGAGTGTGCCACGACGGGCCACTATCATGTAAGCAAAGAAGGCATGGCAATAATTATCATAGCTTGTAAGAAAGAATCTATCAAAAAGACATATAATGGCATGTGAGAAAGAATAATTAATGCTAAGTACATTTCATAGAAAATGATTGGACATGTGCTAGTGTCAAGTGTATATAGGGTGTACAATCATTCTCTAACTATGCAAGATCATCTTATCATGTTAAAAAATCATTATAGTCGAAGAAAATATAAAAAACGGACAAAAATTGCAGAAACGGACAAAAACGGCATACCAGCGGTATACAGCGGCATACCAGCGGTATATGGCGGCATACCGGCAGTATTCCGACCTAAAGACGGAAAATTTTTGGTGCAAAAATCGGCATATACCGTCGGTATACTACGGTATACCGGTTTTCCAAACAGCAACAAAATTCAGATTTTCGCCAAAACTTTTTTCAACCATAAAAACTTTACTTTAAATTGAAATTCGGATTTTCAAAAGTCAAAATTGCATAGAATTGAATTTCCTACAACATGAAACTATTAGATTTCACAAATTCAAAGATTTGATAGATCAATATCTCAAAATACTCCTAAAAATAGGTTCTCGGGACACCGAAACGGGTTCCGATTGCCACCAAACTGAAAATCCATGTATACTAGCTAGGTAAGGACCTCATATATGTATATGTGACCAAGATCCATGATGGTAACACTAGTATCACTCTTGATACCAAGTTTTCTACTAAGTCAATATTGGGTTTTAACAAAAAATTAAAACCTTGCTTAAACAAATTTTGGAAACATGCATATATACGAGAATCATAAGGAAAACGTATTTAACAAAATGAGTTTAGAACAATTCTAAGTATTTACTACCAAGGAAAATAAAATGACAACAAAAACATTTTTGTTCAAGATTTTGGCAAGATGTACTTGCCTAGGTTAAGCTCCAAGCCTAATCTTCTACTCCTTCTCCTAGGGGGATTAGACACCACACCCAAGTCCTCAAGGCCAAGCTCTTGGCAAGCTCCAAGGGGGAGAGAAGGGAAGAAGAAATGAAAAGAGATTGAAAAGAATGAAAAGGGAGAGGAAAAAGAAAGTGAAATGGTATATATAGAAGGGGGAATTAATCTTAGCCGTCGGATGGTGATCCATGTGAAGATCTAAGTCAATCCTAGCCATTCAAACAAAAAAAATTATCCATTGGGTAATAGGGCGCATCTACACTATTCACGAAAATATCTAAATACTATTCATCAAAATATCCAAAACTCTATTTACGAAAATATCGAAAACACTATTCATAAAAATATATGAAATCGAAAATATTTAAAATGTGGAAAATCTGTATGGACGGTACGCCGTCGATATACACCGGTATACTGGCGGTATGCCGGCTAAGAAGAAAATCTATAAGTTAGGAAATTTTTTAAAGCATTACGAAAACCAAGAAAATATAAAATACACTACAAAATACGTATCCGTATATAAATACCGATACTGTGAGACGAGTCTTACACTCCTGATTGGATATATTACAGGTAAGATGTAGGCTATTTGTGACACGTACTACGGGCGGGAGACTGCTGAGGTAATTGAGCCAGCTGGAGTTGCTTAGGACCTAGAGGCCGGGGAGGCCTAGTTACTTTACCTTAGTTGTTCCATTTTTATTGTACCGGAGACTTTAGTCAGACATTTACTTGCTTTTGTTGAGTGAATGTAATAATGCTTAGACATATGCTCTGATTCTGGGATCGTTTATAGATGCTGTGATTGTATATATTCTTAATGTCTTGTTAGATTCCCTAGTTTGGTACAGCTTACTTCGTCGTGTCTAACGACGAAGGCTGGGCATGTCTGACTCATGTTCGATTATTTGGGAGTGGATCGTGACACTATGAGACATATGGAATAATATATCCCTGAGTTAGTTGAGTAGGGTTTCATCCTCTTTTGCCTACGCTGACTCACAATGTAGACATGGATCAACTCTCGAATTAAGTCGGTACCAACGACTCAGTCGAAGACATAACTCTAATCTAGGATGCACCTACGTAGTCTAGATACATGATAGATATCGCGTATCACGAGATACAAAGGCGGAAGAGTGGTACAAGAAACTCGCCTTTACTTGTTGAATAAGTCGAGGCGACCATTGCACTCTGGGTATAAGTAGAATACAAGGCTGTCGACGAAATCCAAGAATAATAATGACTGAAGGAACACCTCAGAGGCCTACCCACAATCTGACTGCCCTCAGCTAACATCTGTTCTATGATAACAAACTCTCTCTGCCCATGCATCGGGTTGCTACTCTGACCTGCTTTACCTGACTTATTGGACCTTGGTTAACTGCGCTGGATGCTGACAATGAAACTGCTGAGACTGCGTCGGAAGGGGATGCTGAACATGGGATCAGGCCGACTCTGCTGGTCCTCTCTGGCCTCAATCACCAGCACTAAGCAGCTAACGAAACCTTAGGATATAAAAGTAGGCAAGACCCTATCTGTGATCAGACGTTCCACACCTGGGATACTTACCATTGTCCCTCATGTACTAAGATGCAACGTGCCTCAGGTTCTCATAGTAGGTACACCTTGACTACTACACCGATACTGCCGTTGGAGCTGATAGTACTACCTGACTAAGAGCTCAATGATCTGGAGCTGTAACTGCTAGAGCTGTAGACTGGTTAGTAATGCCCCTCATCATCTCGAGCATAGCCTGTTAATCTCTCTATGCTGGCTGAACTAATGGAAGTGAAGGAGATGGCTGAGCTGACTAAGCTGGCTGAACTGACTGGAATGGAGTGAAGTAAGCTGCCAATAGATGCTGAGATGGTACTGGCACCTAACTCTGCGGAGACAGAATATGATGCCAACATACTGCCTGAACCATGGAAGAAGATGGAGCAATAAAATCCTTAAAAAGAATAAGATAAGAATGTAGGGTACCCCTGAAGGATAAGGACATGTGATATCAATAAGGGACAAGAATAGAGCAAAGACATATCAAGCACGTTCACAATTTAAGGAAAACGATATGACGCGATAAGCAATAGGAGATCAAATGAAGACAAATATAGGATTAAGATTCTAACAAGATGAATCCCCCACAAGTCTTAAGATAGACCTGCATGGGCCACCAAAAAACCTTGTCATGCCCAGAACCAAAATAATAGAGAGCGAGGGCAAAATAAAGCCAGCTACGCATATCAGAGTACGCCAGTACCCCATGATACGATCCCGGCTGTCTAGAAGACAAGTGGATGGACTCTAACATGCCACTGACGACTCCTATGGTTGAACAAATCCTATCTCAATCCAATCAATACAAGAAGCAATAAAAAGTAAATTGTTGGCCCATTGGTCATATGGTCAACCTGATTTTAATAATTGATCAAACTCTGTCTGGATATACGAAGCTAGTCGGGACATCTCGGATTCTTGGACATGATCAAGATTGGCTATCCACTCCATTCAAGACCGAAGATCTGTTTGCCTACTCGAGTCTGTAATTTCTTATGCAATGTATTTTTCATTTTATTTGAGTCTAGGAATATGTTGTACACCGAGTCGTACTGGCAAATAGGCTATCCCTAAATGAGTTCAAAATGTTTTTTAAAATGACCTCTCAAAAAGGTTTACAAAAAGGTTTTCAAAAAGGTTTTCAAAAATCACCAAAAGCTTTTTCAAAAACCCTAACTAAATCCTGACTTAACCCTGAAAGAACTCGGACCGAGTTCGGCCAGAGTTCGGTTGGTGGCCGTTGTGATTTTGAATCTTTGGAACTTGGTCCTCCTGCAGTTGCGGATTTGACCGAGATTTGCTCAAAGAGTTCTGCCCGAATTCTGCCCGAATTCTGACAGAAGTCTGTCTTTGGAACTCCTATAAATAGAGAAGGATTTCGATCATTTCAATTCACTCATTCACTTTCAATCTTCTCTCTATCTAAAGCTTTCAGTCTTCCAAAGAGTTTTCTAGAGCTTTCAATTTCAGATCCCAAGCCAGTTACAATCCTCTAGTCAATTTGCCAGTACGGTACGGTCTAGAAGTTTCTGAGAGATTGTAATCAGAAGGCTTGATTGAAGAATACCTCTTCACATTTGAAGTTGGAAGAGTTCTTCGTATCAAAGCTCGCGTTGTAGAAGTTGCAAGGACTTCGTAAGAAAACTTGCAATTTTTCCAATAGTGGATTCAACTGGTAGCAAGAGTTCTACCGACTGGATTAGTCCTCAACAGAGGGATACCAGTATACATCGCTGTTTTTGCGTTTGCTCTCTTAACTTTGCCTTTACATTATTTTAGTTGTGATTAATATTCTGTGATTGTGCTGCTAACTTTTTTAATTAGCATTATTCCGCTGCCAACTCTATTCACCCCCCCTCTAGAGTATTACGCTTTACTATTTCGTTTCTACAATTGGTATCAGAGCGGGTGTTACAGGTAAAGCAAAGGTAACAGTGCAATTATTTATTCATTTTAATTAACTGTTATATAGATCACAGCACAACACATGGCAACTGTGAAATTCACAAGTGAAGGCCAGGCCACAAACAGACCCCCACTGTTTGATGGTACGAATTATACATATTAGAAAACACGGATGAGTTTCTTCTTGAAATCTCTTGATTTTGATTTATGGTCCATTGTTCTTGATGGCTATCAAAAGCCACCTCGTATAAATGTTGATAGAGTTTTAGTTGAAAAACCCCATAGCAGATATACAGAGGAAGAAAAGAAAAGGGTCAGTCTTGACGCACGTGCCATTAATGCTCTCTTTTGTGCTTTAGACAGAACTGAATTTAACAGGGTGTCTATCTGCACAACGGCTAATGAAGTATGGAAGCTACTCGAAGTCACACATGAAGGCACGACTCAAGTCAAGGAATCTAAAGTCAACAGACTTACTCAAGAGTACGAGGCGTTCAAAATGAAGCCCAACGAAACAGTTACACAAATGTTCGAGAGGTTCTTGGATATTGTAAATCCTTTGTCATCCCTAGGCAAAGATTACAGTAACCATGAAAGATTCGCAAACTCCTGCGAGCTCTCACCAAGAACTGGATTCCAAAGGCTACTGCAATAATTGAAGGGAACGACCTCACAACTATGTCCCTCGAAGTACTCATGGGTAAGCTACTCACTCATGAACTGGAGGTACAAGATTTTGAAGAGCCTGCACCAAAGGAGAAGACTATTGCCCTCAAGGCTCAGCACAGAAAAACTGCTGAAGATGACTCAGACAGCAGTGGATCTGACGCTGAAGATCAAGCACTCATAGCAAGGAAGTTCAAAAGATTCATGAGACATGAGAAGAGAGTCAAAGAAAACAACAGCAACAACTGGTACCAAGAAGATGCTGTCTGCTATGGTTGCAAGAAGAAGGGACACATGAAGAAGGATTGTCCCACAAACTCATCATCAAGCAAGAAGAGCAACAGGTATGAAAAAGGGAACCTGAAGAGATCAACATCACGGAAATATGCCAACGCCAGCATATGGCATGAAAGTGAAGCCAACGACTCAGAAGATGAACAATCAGAAGACGCTACAAACGTATGCTTTATGGCATCCGATCAGGTACCTACTGAACCTGTAGTTGATACTTATGATGACTTCACCTTTGAGCAACTAGGAGATGTCTTCAGTGACCTGATGACTGATTACAGGAAACTGTGTAGTAAGTATCAGACCTCTAAGAAGGTACTCAAAGAGTACAAAGGTGAAATAGGTAGACTTACCGACCTACTAGCTGAGGTTAGAAATAATGTTAGTGAGTCTGGTGAGCTTTCTTCAATAAAGCTCTTATTACACGAGACTACCAAATCATCTGAAGAGAAAGATAAAATTATTGACCAACTCAAGGAAGAACTTTCTATAGAGAAGAAAAGTCTTCAATATGCACAAATCAGAATGGAATCACTTACTTCTGATTATACTAAGTTGTATGACACTTCCAAAAGATTGGAAATTAGGTTAGGAAAACAGCCTGAGCCTGCTGCTTCCTACCCTAACACGTGTCACTTATCGAGAAATCGGAACATTCCCAAACCAAACACTGTCAGACCTAACCCTATCAAACCTTTACCCCAAAAGGTTAAGCCCAAACAAGATTATAGGTATGCTTTCTTCTATACTAGAAAACCCAAACCTACCAACCATGCACACCACTCAGCTTTCAACACTCGACATGCACAATGTTATTATTGTGGCCTCATTGGTCATATATCATCTGCATGTAGAATGAGAAAGCTTGTAGATTTAAATGTTTATACTTGGATACCTAAAGCTAACAATTCAGGACCCTACAAGAAATGGGTACCAAAGGTTTCATCTGCAAACTGTTTTGTTGGTGGAAAACCCTTCACATGCTAGAAGCAAATGGATCCTCGACAGCGGTTGCTCACGGCATATGACCGGTGACGCTACCCTATTTGCAACACTGTCGAAGAAAAAGAAGGAAGGCTATGTCTCCTTCGGTAATAATTTGAAAGGGTACATTATTGGTATCGGTGATGTTGGTAAGTCTCCCTATCCTGTAATTAAGGATGTCTGTCTGGTTACCGAGTTGAAACATAACCTACTCAGCATAAGTCATCTAGCTGATCATGGTTATGGCATCAACTTTGGCAAAGACAAATGTACTATAGTTGATAGCTCAACTGGTAGTACTATCTTTGAAGGTATCAGGGAAGACAATATATATGTTTTCTATTTGTTAGAAGAAACTAACATTTCAGGTAGATGCTTAATGGCCAAGAGTGATGAGAGTCATCTGTGGCATATGAGACTCGGTCACGCTAATATGGATACAATATCACGATTATCCATAAAGAAGCTAGTACGCGGTTTACCGGACATTACATTCAAGAAGGATTCGGTATGCAGTCAATGTGAAAGGAACAAAGCTACCAGATCCACTTTCAAGTCAGTAAACGCAGTATGTACTACTAGACCTCTACAAATGCTTCATATGGACTTATTTGGTCCTAGCAGAGTTGCTAGCCTCGGAGGTAAACTTTATGCTTTCGTAATTGTAGATGATTTCTCTAGATACACGTGGGTATATTTCTTGACACGCAAGAATGATGCATTATCCGAATTTGTCGCCTTTTGTAAGAAAGTTCAGAATGAAAAAAGGTTACATGATCACTCGCATTAGAAGCGATCATGGTGGCGAATTCGAGAATGCTGATTTTGAGCAATTTTGTGACACACACGGTTTTATTCACGAGTTCTTCTGTCCTAGGACTCCACAACAAAATGGAGTTGTGGAACGTAAGAACAGAACTCTAACCGAAATGGCCAGAGTAATGTTAAACCAGTTTAGTCTACCCAAATATTTCTGGGCTGAAGCTGTCAACACAGCTTGCTTTGTACTCAATAGAGTTCTAATTCGACCCAAATCGAAGAAGACTCCATTTGAGTTGTGGTTTGATAGAATTCCATCAGTTTCATACTTTAGAATTTTTGGTTGTAAATGTTTTATTCTTAACACAAAAGACAATTTGGAAAAATTTGATGAAAAGGCCAATGAAGGTATATTTTTAGGTTATGCGGCCAAGAGCAAAGGATACAGAGTCTTCAACAAACGTACCATGATCATCGAAGAGTCAATCAATGTCACTTTTGATGAATTGAATCAAATGACAATTGATGACAATGACGAAGATACATCTGTACCAAGCTCAACTTCAGCTGATTCTCAACCAAGCTCTGCACTAGCTGAACCTCCTAGAGAAGATCCATGAACCAGCTACCTTCAGAATAAAGCGAAAAGGTTGAAATTTACAGCTAATCATCCAAAAGATTTGGTAATTGGTGATATTACCAAGGGAGTAAGTACTCGTACATCCTGTAGAGATATTGTTTCTAGTGTTGTATTTATTTCACAGCTAGAACCCAAAACTATTGATGAAGCATGTAGTGATAATTTTTGGATAGATGCTATGCAAGAGGAATTAAACCAATTTGAACGGAATTAAGTTTGGGAACTTGTTCCCAGGCCTGTTGATCATCCGGTCATTGGCACCCGTTGGGTATTCCGAAACAAACTGAATGAGAATGGTTTAGTGACTCGTAATAAGGCTCGACTCGTAGCTCAAGGATACAATCAAGAAGAAGGTATCGACTACGATGAGACTTATGCCCCAGTTGCGAGATTAGAATCCATTCGCATGTTATGTGCATTTGCATGTTTTCATGATTTCAAACTTTTTCAAATGAATGTGAAAAGTGCTTTTTTAAATGGATTTATAAAAAAAGAAGTTTTTGTAGCACAACCTCCAGGTTTCACAGATTTCAAAAACCCAGATCATGTTTTCAAGTTGAAGAAAGCTCTATACGGTTTAAAACAAGCCCCTCGTGCTTGGTATGATCGTCTAAGCTCTTTTCTACTTGACAACTGTTTTTCAAAAGGGAAGGTTGACACTACACTGTTTATTAAATCTTTTAATGGCAAGCTGCTTTTAATTCAAATCTATGTTGATGATATTATATTTGGATCTACTGATGAATCTCTATGTCAAGAATTTTCTAAGTGTATGCAGAATGAGTTTGAGATGAGCATGATGGGAGAACTGAAATTTTTTCCCGGATTGCAAATCAAACAAACTGATAATGGGACATTCATAAATCAAGCCAAGTACACAAAAGACTTGCTAAAGAAGTTCGATCTGGACAATGTCAAACCTATTGGCACTCCAAGGGCAACTTCAACAAAGCTTGATTCAGATGAACAAGGCAAGCCGGTCGACACACGTAAGTATCGAGGTATGATTGGTAGTTTACTTTATTTAACTGCTAGTCGTCCAGATATAATGTTTAGTGTTTGCCTGTGTGTACGTTTTCAAGCTAACCCAAAGGAATCACATCTGTCCGCAGTTAAGCGTATCTTTCGATACCTTAAAGGCACTTCTTCTGTTGGCTTGTGGTATCCCAAAACTAAGTCCTTTGACCTTATTGGTTATTCGGATGCAGATTTTGCTGGATGCAAAGTTGATAGAAAAAGTACAAGTGGCACATGTCATTTCTTAGGCAAAGCTTTAGTCTCTTGGTTTAGTAAAAAGCAAAATTCTGTAGCCCTATCAACAACAGAGGCTGAGTACATCGCCGCAAGACGTTGTTGCGCTCAGATTTTGTGGATGAAACAAACCCTAGAAGACTATGATTTATTTTACACACATATTCCCATTTTCTGTGATAACACGAGCACTATTAATTTGACTAAGAATCCAGTATGTCACTCTCGTACTAAACATATCGAGATTAGACATCATTTTCTTAGAGATCATCATCAAAGTGGAGATATAAACCTTGTGTACATAGATACTGAAAATCAACTAGCTGACATCTTCACTAAACCTCTAGCGGAAGATCGTTTCAATTATTTACGTCGAGAATTAGGAATTTTGGACGTCAATAATATTAATTGATTTTGTTTTATGATTATATATCATTATGCAAAAACTGTGTTAGAGACAAGCCAATAAAGAGTCTGTCTGTCACCACAACTACGGTTGAAGCGAAGCGGTACTTAAGAGTTCCCCGGTGAACCTCCGCCAGCTGGGACAGTACTCCTACAGCTAATCTGAGACAGTTGCTGTGTAACGACATTTAATTCATAAAATAATTTTAATTATGTTAATTGAAGGCTAAAATAACTAATCTTTGAATTAAATATTTGACATGAGACAATGAAAAAGAATGGCAAAAATCAACTTTGAAGAACCCTAGGCGAATTCGGCCAGAGCTCTGACCGAATTCGGCCCGAGTTCGGTTGAGGGTATCTGTGTATATATCCAGAACCCGAGCAGCCCTTCTCTTTCATTGCTTCCAAACCATTTCAAACAGCAGCAGCAGCCGACCCGAGACATCAAACCCTAGTTTTTCACCAATCTTTTCCTTCCAATCTACTTGGTGAAATCTCTCCAAAATTTGGAATCGTGCGGAGATCGTCATTCTCTACAACATATCTTGATCTCGTGAGGTATAACTCCTTCTCTCTCCACCTTTCAATTAGTGCATTTTTATTCCAATTTGCACATATGGCTCCTAAATTCAATCCATCTAAGAGGAAGAAGACGACCCCTAGTGAGGAAGGGTCATCTTCGCATCCACATACGGATTCACTCTTTTCGCCGGTCCAAACGAGCGACGGTGCGTTCGACGGATTTTTTTTTTCAAACCCTCGACCAAGCCCTACTGCGGTATGGTGATTTTTCTATGCGATCCATATGCACAGGCGCTCCAGTCAAATGGACTGTGTTTCCTGATCATCGTCATTTGTTTGAGGCATTAGGGTTACACTTATTTGTTAAAATATGCTTCCCTATAGCAACTAATGCCATTAGATTGTTCTATTGCAATCTCATATTAGACACTTTCGATGTGACCACACGTGTTGGAGGTATTGATATCAATTTCGATGATAGCCTCTTAGCGGAGATCCTTGGTATCCCGAACGAAGGTGAACCGCTAGTCGATATCACTGATTTTGACTTTCCCGAAGGCACGACACTCGCAAGTTTCAAAGCGGAACTCTGTGCACCTGATAGAGTACGCTCTGGAAAGTTCAAGGCTAACAACCTGAACATGTTTAACTATGAATTGCATCGCATCATCTATTCCACTATTCTTCCAAAATCCACTTCAAAGGATGATGTGACTTCTCTTGAGCTGTCCGCCATGTACCACATTCTTAAGGGGATTCCATTTTCTACCCCTAAGACCATGATTCAGATGATGGGTCGTTGTCGTACAAGAGATAGAAATCTCTCTTACGCGATGATTCTCCCACGCATCTTTCAGCGCTTTGACATTGATCTGTCGACTTGTACTCAGGACCCTGAGTCCAAGTTTCTTCAGTTATCTCGTCGTAGCATGACTGCTACAGCTCCACCTACTGCTCCTCCTATTGCACCTCCTCCACCACCTCATCAGTATGCCATGACATTTGAGGGCATACATCAGCACTTATCTGCTTTGCACGTCTCGATGACGGACATGGCTCGCGAGCATGAGTTCCGCGACGTCACCCGTTACCAGGCGATGGCAAATCCTTGGCCGATCTGTATTTTGCCCAGACTGGTCACTCTGCCGCCTCCATCCCTCGAGATCCAGCTTTTTTGGGTTACCGCTGTGAGGATGAGGCTGTCCATGCCTACTTCCAGCCAGGTAACGCCTATGATTGGTATCGTGCACCTCGTACTACGTTGGTGAGTTCTATGCTGGCGCCCCTACTCATCCTTCTGGCGCTGGTACTTCTGGTGCTGGTCCTTCAGGACATGCTGGTCGAGATGACGTTGGTGATGACGAGGATAGTGATGAGGAGATGTGATTTAATTTTTTAGTGACATTCTATTGTATACTTGGAAATGCTCCAACATTCCAAGTTTTTATCAGTATTTCTTTTTATCAGTACTTTTGATATCTATCAACACTTTGTAGTATGCTTTAAGTACTTTTATCTTCATGGACATGTTTATGGTGTTTCAGTTATGGTATTTCAGTTTATTTCAGCACTTTGTTTTAGCACTATCTCTTTATACTGCTTCTTCATTACAAACTGCCTGTGAAATAGCATGCCTGAGATTTCTTTTATGTTTTTGAAACAATAGCATGCCTGTGATAATATTCTTTAGAGACAATACATGCCTGCAATGATATCTCTCTAATTTTTATGCCTTATCTCTTTTATATGTTTTCTCACTATTTGTTCCTTATGCATTAATTGCGGGGGAGCCTTCTGCATTAAATGCGGGGGAGCCTTCTCTTGTGCAATTATTTTGCTAAGTGACAAAGGGGGAGAAAATTAAAGATCTAACATTTCTTTTGAGATGTACAGGATATGAAGAATTTCTACTTTTTGATATTTTGAACGAGCTTAGCTTAAATGTTATATCATTCATAGTTTGTCAATTATCAAAATGGGGGAGATTGTTGGCCCATTGGTCATATGGTCAACCTGATTTTAATAATTGATCAAACTCTGTCTGGATATATGAAGCTAGTCGGGACATCTCGGATTCTTGGACATGATCAAGATTGGCTATCCACTCCATTCAAGACCGAAGATCTGTTTGCCTACTCGAGTCTGTAATTTCTTATGCAATGTATTTTTCATTTTATTTGAGTCTAGGAATATGTTGTACACCGAGTCGTACTGGCAAATAGGCTATCCCTAAATGAGTTCAAAATGTTCTTTAAAATGACCTCTCAAAAAGGTTTACAAAAAGGTTTTCAAAAATCACCAAAAGCTTTTTCAAAAATCCTAACTAAACCCTGACTTAACCCTGACAGAACTCGGACCTAGTTCGGCCAGAGATCGGCCAGAGTTCGGTTGGTGGCCGTTGTGATTTTGAATCTTTGGAACTTGGTCCTCCTGCAGTTGCGAATTTGACCGAGATTTGCTCAAAGAGTTCTGCCCGAATTCTGCCCGAATTCTGACAGAAGTCTGTCTTTGGAACTCCTATAAATAGAGAAGGATTTCGATCATTTCAATTCACTCATTCACTTTCAATCTTCTCTCTATCTAAAGCTTTCAGTCTTCCAAAGAGTTTTCTAGAGCTTTCAATTTCAGATCCCAAGCCAGTTACAATCCTCTAGTCAATTTGCCAGTGCGGTACGGTCTAGAAGTTTCTGAGAGATTGTAATCAGAAGGCTTGATTGAAAAATACCTCTTCACATTTGAAGTTGGACGAGTTCTTCGTATCAAAGCTCGCGTTGTAGAAGTTGCAAGAACTTCGTAAGAAAACTTGCGGTTTTTCCAATAGTGGATTCAACTGGTAGCAAGAGTTCTACCGACTGGATTAGTTCTCAACAGAGGGATACCAGTATACATCGCTGTCTTTGCGTTTGCTCTCTTAACTTTGCCTTTACATTATTTTAGTTGTGATTAATATTCTGTGATTGTGCTGCTAACTTTTTTAATTAGCATTATTCCGCTGCCAACTCTATTCACCCACCCTCTAGAGTATTACGCTTTACTATTTCGTTCCTACATAAATCACATATGAGATGGGTAAGGCGTCTCAAACACAAATGCATACATAATCGTAAGAGCTGACATAATAGAAAGATACATCAACTGAATATACAAAAGGTACATAAATGTACAACTAGTCGCGATCCAGAATACACATCCATGCCATCTAGAGACGGAGGGAACAAAATTCAGATACAAGGACTAATATATATATGCCCATGGCTTAACACCACCAAATAAAGGTACAAAAATAGAGCGGAATATAAAGGTAATCAACTTGCTAATCCATGTCGGTCCTCTGAGTGCGAACCTTCGAAGAAAAAGACGGTAATCCTCGAGCTGAACTATGGAACCTGGCCATGCAAAACTAGTGGGGTCAGACCCCAAATAGCAAGTACGACTCGACAAGAACGACCAAGCCCAATAATGACACAACAACATATTGACAGAAATAAATAAATACAGGTCGAGACCAGTGCGGTACCAATGCACATATCTCGAGAATAGAAATGACTGAATGAAAATACTAAACAATATAACAATAGAGAAGAATAAGCTGATGAGCAACAAGGGACTTAGGAACTACTCAAAGTCGGAGCCACAACCCTTAAACCAAACAAGGACCGGGGTTGGTGATTTTTTTTCGAGCAGAACTTAGCCTCTGGCACTCACCGACACAAAGAGCATATAGAGTAACGCATAACCAAAAGTGCACGGCCAATCAATGTCTACGGCTTGTCATCATTAACTAACTAGGGTTGTCACAAACCTAATTACTAGAATGCAAGATGACGAACTTTACTACCACCTACGATGCAGTAACTCGGGTGGCCAAGGGGACGACGACAGTAGAAAGAAAAAAAATACAAATAACCAATAATCTCTATCAATAGTAGATAAATATCTATTCAAAAACATATCATTATAGATAAACATCTACTCAAAAATATATCAATAGTGCTTTCAACACTCAATCAATAGAGGTCAGGGGCCCACGCCAATCGGGGTTATCTCTGCCACTGTGGGGGCCCATGTTTGCTATTAAAATATCAAAGGCAGGTATTACAGAAATATTGAAATTGATTGCAAACTCGCTTGTACAAAGAAAAGCCTAGAAAGAAATCCTAGGAAACAATCTAAGCACAATTGTTTAGTTTTTGATTCTGGGGGATGATGGTGGAGGCTCGAAAAAGTATATCAACTCTGCCTTACTCCTTAGGCTATACGACGCAGTCTTAGCTCTTAAAGAAATTATCCTTCGTAGGTTGCCAGCCTTTTGTAGGGGTGTGGCACCCTGCTATTTATAGTGATATATGTTTTGAGCCGTATAGATGGCCCGTTACCACGTGGCTAAAATAGCACGTAAAGACCCGCTCTTTTGGCCGCCAGCTGGCGATTTGTTAGGATTCTATTGCAGCAAATCTGGGTGGTTGAGACTTGGTCAACCTGCCAGGTATCCTATCGCAGGATAGGAATAATTTAAAGTTATTTTGAGCCGCATGAGTCTCTCAGTTTTCGGACATACTAGGCCGCATAAGACTCATGCGGCTTAGGTCGCAGTCTTCCTTAGTCCGCATGTAGCTTAAGGACTTTTGAGCCGTATAGATTCTGTATTTTGGGCCTCATAAAGCTCATGCGGCTTAGGTTACAGTCACCCTCGGCCGCATAAATCTTAGAGACATTAGGGCCGCATAGGTTGAGCCGCATAAGGTTCATGCGGCTCGGGTAGCAATCCTTCTGGCCGCATGACTATGTTTAAGCACATGAATCATATTTTCAGTGACATGATATTTTGTCTGATCACGTCTTATCTTTTTGTCAGAGTGTCAGAGCTGTCATTTTTGTCGGTTTGACAGAGTTTGTCAGCTTTATCAGAAGGACTGATTAACTTGGCCGTATATCTTCCTTTTGTGGCTCAAATTAGTCTGGTTGTAGACGGGCCGTATGGGGTGCAAAATCTGTTATGCGGCTCTCCTTTATGCAGACCAGTTTGGCCCAAAGTATTCATGTGGCCAGTTGTGATCTGCATGAACCCCATATTTTCTATGCTTCTACAAGACCCCCTTCAAAGTTTTCAAATTGCAAATTTGGAATACTTTGAATAAGAAGCATGGAGATATGTTAAGCCGCAAGGAGTCTTCAAGTTTGGAGAGACCTTTAGCCGCAGGGAGATCTTGAGCCGTAGGGAAATCTTGAGCCGCAAGGAAATCTTGAGCCACAGAGAGACCCCATCCAGCCTGCCAGCTGTCACTGCTGCATTTAATTTCTTGATTCGATTTTGGATTTGGGTTCTCTTTTCGAGATAAAGCCGATGGTTACTAGGGATAAAATCTCCAAACGTCGTCATTATCTTTAATGATCTTGAGAATCGAAGAGGCACTCTCCCAAAACTCTATAAATAGGGGTCATTTGGAGAGAGATTTTTCTCTTTCACCTTCTTCTCCTTCGTCTTCATCTTTCTGTCTCAATTTAGTTATGGCTCCAAAAGCTACCAAGTCGACTGGTGCTGCGGCCAAAGGTAAGGGACTTGCCTCTCCGTTGAGAGCAGCGGACTCTCCTTCCATTCATCCCGACGTGCAACCCCCTATCAATGGTAAGGATGGTGGGAAGATGACGACCGAAATTTTGAACGGCCATATCGCATATTTTATGCGCGAACCTGTCATATATCGCCTCTGTGCTTTAAGCCTGGTCGATGCATGCCCTATCCCATTTGGACCGCATGTGTTCTGTATGATAGGGCCGCATGGGCTGAGCTGCATAAGCGCTATGCATAAGTGCCTCATGACTGAGCCGCATGAGCACTTTATTACTAAGCCGCATGAACCACATAAGTGCTCCGCATGAGCACTTCATGACTGAGCCGCATAAGTGCCTTATGACTGAGCCGCATGAGCACTTCATGACTAAGCCGCATGAACCGCATAAGTGCCTCATAACTGAACCGCATGAGTCTCATGTTCTTTAAGCTGCCCATGCATCCCTTATAACTAGGCCGCATAGGTTCTGTTTGGTTAGGCCGCATAGCTGAAGAATGAACTTCTTCTAACTTCACTTCTTCTTTGTCATTTGCAGTGGACTTTCCTGCAGCTCCATCGGGGGAGCTTCTGATAGGATATGCCCAATCTGCATTGGGTGTGAGTTTTGACCAGATAGTCGAACGTGTGTCAACTCAGATCATCAGAAATCAACCTGAAGACCGGCTGAGGGAGATCGAAAGCCAGTCCTTCTTCTTCTTACTTAGTATGATGAACTTCGGGCAACTGAATGGCGTTCATCTGAAGCCTATGTTTCTATTCAGGGATGCCCTGATTATTTCAGACTCGAGCATTATAGAGACATTTGAGAGCTGGGACTTCTATTTTTCAGGGGAAAGCAATTCACATACCCTTAATGGAGCGCCACTTCCCCCTATCAGGCTTCAATATGGTACCTTTTGAGAGGAAGATACTGGATTCTCTAATTCTGGATCAGTGGGGGATCTTCGTGGGCCATATCCATTTAATAACCCCACGAGGTCAGTGGTTGCAGTAAGGGAAACAATGAGCTACTCCATCATTGGGCTGGCTCCTGGCAGTCTGATCATCAATGAACTGAAGCCCAACATGTTATTCTCTGAGGCTGATACCTTTTTGAATCGGATTGCTCACAAAGGATCATACCCTGCAGGAAGATTATCGTTACTGAACTGGCAGCATCGTTCTCCTCCATGGGTCAATCTGACTTCTTGGATCCTGGCGAAGTATGAGGATATCCTACAATGGATTGGCCTCTATTACGCTATTAGGGGTTCCTGCTACGGCTTGTTTATGAAACCAAAATTATTTATGGCATTGCTTGAGATGTACAACTGTCGGACGGGGACCTTCTTTACTTCCGATGGAGAGATGGGGCTTGCTCTTCACGAGATGCATGGTGTATCCAAATTGCCCTAGGGCGATGAAGCTTATAAGGAGTATACTCCGACAAACAAAGAGTTCGAGGAACTAGAGCGACTTCGGTCGAGTTGCTGTTAGGAGTCCCCAATCTCTGGAACAGGTGGATGCTCAGGTGCAAAGCACTAAGAGGGCCCATGCTGCTGGTGATAGATTTGGGAGCCTGAGCGACACTTTTAACTATTTTTATCATGATACCCAGCCTCTGTCTGCTAAGGCCATCTTGGCAGGATACTTGATGATATGGTTGAGGGTTTGTGTCGTTTCAGCGGGCTCTGTTTCGATTGAGAGGATTAGCCACAACCTAATCCTTCCGGCGGTAAAGCTGGTCTTTGGGGGCAAGTTGGCTCTGCTTCCTGCTATGGTATGCAGCATCTATAGTGGTCTTCGTATTTTTATGTCAAAAGTCATCGCTCGTGATCTTACGAAACCCTTCAACAGAATCGAGCTGTCGTATCATTATTTAATAGGGTGGCTGTTGATGTATTGCCCCTCTCTGATGCGACCTGGTCCGAAGGGCAATGCGACAAGTGACGATGCCTTCATCTACCACTATCGCGACATGCCCTGGAACTGTACTAGCTTTCTCGACTGCCGAGCTGCTCTTGCGCAGGTGGATAGATACTCTTTTTTTTGTGTCAGTTCTGTCTTTCACTGAGGAAGAGATGGGACGCGTTCACCTTGATAGTGCTGTTGCGCCCCAGGCTCTGTCTGAAAAACTATTTTACTGGTTGCAGAGTATGTCCCTCACATCTGGTGTACCGCAACCGTAATGTTGTATACTTAGAGCCGTACCTACCTAGCCGGTATTCTCGACAATTCGGGTATAGCCAATTATATTTGGATAACCCTAACCCTTGCCTGTGTTTCGAGGGGAGCGTCTTGGATGGTATCCGGGCCTGGCACTTTTGTTCAGCGATCCATACCCATGCCAGCTTTGTCCTACCTGACGCTGAGACTTTGGGGCATATCGCATATATGGCGGCCCATCGTCATGTGTCTGTGAATGCGTCTCCCAATGACTTTGATCCCCATACCAGTTTTATTGTTGGTACAAAATTGGAGGAGCGACCGAAGGACTCCAGTAAGAGGACGAGGAAGGGAAAGAGGAAAGCTTTCGATTCTGACTCTAACAATACGGAGGAGGAGGAAGATAACTCTAAAGATCTTCAGCCCTCTGCAAGTCCTTTGGCTATGCGTGTGCCTTCCCCTGTGTCGAATCCTCCATGTAAACGAAGCAGGCCTGAACCTTTTGTAGCTGAAAGACCTCGTTCCCAGAAGTGAGTTGCGGCTAGGTTCCGTGGGCTTGGCGTCGAGGAAACGAGTAGTGGCACCGAAGTCAACATGGGGGTAAGTTCTTTTACGACAAGCCCCAATGTTGTCCTTGGGATGTTATCTGAAGGCTCTCCTTTGCAGGCATCGGAGTAAGCAAATCTTCTATCACCAGATGTCGCCCATGCAATTTTTTCTTTGGGTTCCGACCTTAGAGTTGCGGGGTCCTCACAAACTGGTACTGATATCATTACGTCTCTACCCGGAGCGGCAGGGGCTGAAGAGGCAGACATGGATGGTTCGGGAGGAGCTGAGACTACTCCGACTGAACCCCAGTCTTTGCCCCTCACTTCTGGTAAGCTATGTCACTTTCTTACCGATGAGAAGATTTTTTCGCTTCAACTCTATCTTCTTCGGGTCAAGCTGATTGTTGGTTATTCTGGACCTACAGGACCTGCCTCTCCACTACCGATGGTGGATGTGCCCGCGAAAGAAGGGGTAGAAGAGGATCCAGGGGCTGACCTGGTACAAGCAAGAAGTGTTCCTTCTCCCCTTCCGGCTCTAGTTGAGGGGCCTTCCACCGTATTGAGCATAGAAGTCCCGGCTCCTTCAACTTCTTTGGTGGATGCGGGATCGATTGGAACTGTCTCTTCCCCGGAGGTTGAACTTTCTGCCCTGCCCAGTTTTCAGCTTCTTCGGGCTGCAGAGGAGGAGATTGCCACTACGCGGAGATCTCATCGTTCGGAGTTTATTTCCCTTATAACAGGGTCATCAAGCTCAGGTGTGCCTCCTTCCCAAACGCCTTCAGCTTCCCTAGGTGCCATCCCTTTGGCACCGTCTTCTCTGGAGAATTTAGACGAGTCGTCAAGGGACATAGTCGAGAGCTTTTATCGCCATTTGAAATGGGGGGTTGAGGCTGCTTTGAGGAGGGGAACGTCATTTGCCGTAGCTCGTTATTGTGCCTGCGATCAGATTGAACTGTTGAAGACGCTCCCAGGTAGAGAAGGGGGGCTATCCTTCTGGAGCACAAGCTGGCAGAGGCTGATCAGTGCCTAATCCAGTTACAAAAATTGCGGCAAGTCGATGTGTCTGCTGTAGTAGAGCAGGAGCGTGTTTTTCTTATAAAAGCCATAGAAAAGGTGAAGGCTGTACAGGAGACGACCAAGCCCACCTTGGAGAAGGACCTCCATAAGTTGTCTCTTAAATATGATAAGCTGAGCCGAGACGGAGAGATTTGCTTGACTCGTGAGGAGACCACCGTTCATGCTATGACTGCCACTAACGAACAGCTTCTCCAGCTCCAGGCCAGACTGACATCTCTGGGGACTGGGCGCCAAGCCACTCGTCATGAGAGAGAGAAGATATGCAAGGTGACTGATGAGGTCACACGAGCCTCTACTGCTCTAAAGGGAGCACTGAAGAAATTAGAGAAAAATTGGCAGGCTCATGCACATCTTGAGGATGATGAAAAGCTATCCCAGGAAGCTGAACGTCGAGCCAGACTGAGAATTGAGCGCTTAACTGCGCAGTTGGAACACATTCTCACCAAGCTATGTGTTGCTGATGAGTAGTGAATTTCCCCTCTTTTTTGAGATGTAATCTTGTGATTGTAACTGATTTTGAATAAGCAGAATACATTCACTCCACTCTTTATTTGTATTATCTGAGGTGCTTGTACTAGAGGGTCTAATACAGCATTTGTGTTTGGTAAAGGACATCCCACTATGGGACTTTTTGGGGACCTATTGCCCTTTTATGTATCTGAAAATGCGAGCAAATAGATTTGAATGATATTTTGTGGACCTACTACTCTTTGGTACACCGATGGTACGAGTAATAGATTAGGATAACTTTTATGGACCTATTACCCTTCTGCGCACTGGTGGTGTGGGTAATAGATTAGAATAACTTTTGTGGACCTATTACCCTTCTGCGCACTGACGGTGCGGGTAATAGATTTGAAACAAAACCCAACAGAGGTAATATGGACGTGATAGGTTTTGTGGTCTTAATACCATGTCTTTTATCCCAGATTGGGCACAGGTGTTAAGTCGGAAGACTATCGGTATCAGAGGTAATATGGACGTGACACACGATAATCAGGCATAATCTTTGGTGGACCTATTACTTTTTTGTGCACTGGTAGTGCGAGTAATAGATTCGAGAAAACCCAACAGAGGTAATATGGACGTGATAGGTTTTGTTGTCTTAACACCATGTCTTTATCCTGAACTGGGTACATGTGTTAAGTTAGGAGATTGTCTATATCAGAGGTAATATGAACGTGATATATGACAGTCGAAATATCAGAGCGGAAGTTTAGAGGTATCAATATACATGACTTGTCACTCGGAGAGATGTAATGTGAGTCCCCTCGGAGGTAACATAGTGTAAGTTCAGAGGTACCTGATGTACATAACTCGACACTCTAGGCAATATGTGGATGTTTTTAAACATAGTATATTTTTAGGAACTTTTCGTTTATGGGCATCATGAGCAAGTCCCCATTCTGTTTTGCGAGCCGGTATGCGCCATTGGAGAATACAGTCTCGATGATGAACGGACCCTCCCATTTAGGCTAAAATTTGTCGGGGGTCTTATGAGTCATGACCATTGATCGGCGAACGGCCAAGACGAGATCGCCGACTTGGAATATTTTCTGTTTGACTTTCTTGTTGAAAGCCCGAGAGATGCGCGCTTGGTAGAGCTTTATGCTTTGTTGAGCTTGTAAACGCTTCTCGTCTAAGGCTTCCAGTTCTTGTAGCCGTCGACGGTGGTTGTCATCAGATGTCAATCGGTAAGTAAGGGCCACGCGAAGCGAGGGGATCTGAGTCTCCAATGGGAGAACTGCCTCGCTCCCGTAAACCAAGGAGAACTTTGTATTTTCTGTAGCCGTCCGAATCGTAATGCGATACGTCCATAAGCACTCGCCAAGCTTTTCATTCCAGTCGTGTTTGTTTGAAGACAAACTTTTTGAGGAGCTTGATTATGGTTTTGTTAAAGGCTTCAGCCAAACCATTAGCCGATGGGTTATATGTCGTCGAGGCCATGTTCTGAATCAGATTCTTGTCACAAAAGCGATAGAAAGCGTGGCTTGCGAACTACGGACCATTATTGTGAATAATCCTCTGGGGCAGTCCAAAATGATAGATGACGTAATGTTTTATGAAACTAATCACGTTTGATGTCTTTACCTCTGCAAGCGGAACAGCTTCCGCCCATTTGGGGAAGTAATCGGTGATTGCAAGTATGAACCGATGCCCCCTGGACAACGGTGGGGTGATTGGCCCAATGATGTCCATTCCCCATGCTTCAAATGGCCAAGAGGCCACTGTTGGGTGCAAGAATTTGAATGGCAGATGTATGAAATCTGTATGGATCTAGCAAGCCTTACACTTCTTTGTATAATCAACTGCATCTGCTACCATTGTGGGCCAGTAATAACCCATCCGGTGGAGACAATCTTGCAATTTTAGGCCAGGTTGGTGACCCACACAAGCGCAATCATGAGCCTCGCGTAAGGCTTCTTTGGCTTCTGCATTTGATAGGCATCTTAACAGTAGCCCATCATAGGATCGTCGATATAACATTTTTTTCTTTGTATTATAGAAGAATCTGAGGGAGCGCCTTCTGATTGAAGTTGCTTCCTTCATATTCTCTGACAGAATTCCGTAGACTGCAAAGTCGATGAGCGGGCGTCTCCAGTCTTGTATGTCGTTGGTTATCTAGGCGGAGTAACTCGTACCCAGTTGAACATTGTTCTTGGGACAGACCAGCTGATGGCCTATCATGTCGACTAGATGATGAGCATCATTTGGAACTGCCAAGGAAGCGGCGAAGCCTTCTAGGGCATCGGCTTCAATATTTTGGAGCCTAGGGACATGCTCTATAAAGAACCCCTCTAAGGTTGCAATGATGGCAATTGCTGTCTGATGGTAGGGAATCAGGTCCTCGTTACGAACCTCGTATGAGCCTCAGATCTGATTAACAATCAACTGCGAGTCGCCATACGCTTCTAGGTACTTAACCCCCACATCTTTTACGAGTTGGAGTCCGATGACTATAGCATTATATTCGGCTACGTTGTTTGAATAGGGTTCTGTGAGAGAATATGCCCGATTGACCACCGTCCAGAGGGCAAAATTAATACGACCCCGACTCCAACGACGATATCTTCTTGTGGCCCCGTTCTTGAAGCACCGTCAAAGAACATTCGCCAAATGGCACCATATGAAGTCATGTTTGGGGCAACAACTTTGTCGAAGATTTCTTCATAAATTCTGGCTGTTTCCGAGCCTGGATGGGCTGCTAAGAAGTCGGCCATGGCTTGACCTTTGACAGCCTTCTGCAGAACAAAAACTATGTCGTAGGGGGATAATAGTATCGCCCAGGTGGCTAGACGAGAACTGAGTGCACCTGGTTTGGTCATGAGAACCCTGAGAGGATTAACTCGTGAGACAACATGGATGGTTTGTCCTGTCACATAGTATCATATTTTCTGAATGGCGAACACTAGGGCAAGGCACTCCTTCTCCACGGCGGTGTACTTATGTTCCGGTCCTACCATCATCCGGCTGAGATAGTAAATAGCTTGTTCATGTCCCGCATCATTAGTCTGTGCTAGCAAAGCACCGAAGGAGTGTTCCATCGTCCGTACATAGAGTATGAAGGGCTTTCCGGTAACCGGGGCTACCAGAACTGGCGGATTCGTCAGGTATTCCTTAATGTCATCAAAGGCACGCTGACATTCCTCGTTCCATACAAAAGAGACACCTTTCCTTATGAGTTGAGTGAAGGGTTGACATTGCCCCGAGAGGTTAGATATGAACCTCCTGATGTAGGCTAGTCTTCCCTAAAGGCCGCGGAGTTCACGGAGGTTCCTCGGTGGACTCATCTCCAGGATTGCTTTTGTTTTATCGGGATCTATGTGAATGCCCCGGAAAGTAATGATGAAGCCTAGGAACTTCCCGCTGGACACGCCCAGAAAATACTTGGTGGGATTCATCTTCAGATTGTGCGCTCGTATGAGGTCAAACACTGTTCTCAAATCATATAAGTGATCATTTTTGGAGCGGCTTTTGACGTCAATGTCGTCAACATAACACTCCACCGTCTTATGCAGGTGATCTTTGAAGATGACGCTCATAGCACGTTGATATGTAGCACCGACGTTCTTCAGGCCGAAGGGCATGACCGTATAACAATACACGCCGATCGGTGTTCGAAATGACGTATGCTTCTCATCATCAAGAGACATTTTGATTTGATTATATCCTGAAAAGCCATCCATAAAGGACATGCGCTCGAAGCCACACGTATTATCGATCGTTATTTCGGTGATCGAAAGAGAGAATTCATCCTTAGGGCATGCCGCATTCAGATTGCGAAAGTTGATGCAAATTTGGATCTTTCTGTTCTTCTTGATGACTGGTACTATGTTGGCTACCCAGTCTTGGTGCTGCTCTTCACGGATGAAACTTCTAGCTATAAGCTTGTTTACTTCTGCTTCAATGGAGTTCATGATGTCTGGACGTGTAATACCCAGTTTTTCCAGAAGAGGGTAATTTTGAAATTTTGTAATTATAATTATTATTTAATGATATTTATTCATATTATGATTTTTAGTGATTTTTTAATTATTTTTAAACTATTTAAATTCATGACTTGTGATTTTTGGTGTTTTGCTAGTGAACAGTAGAGACTGCCTACCCTAGAGCCTAGCCATGTGATTAGGGTATTTTTGACATTTTTAGGGTTATTTAGATTTATTATAATTTATTTGAATTTATGGGAATTTTTAGAATTTATTTTGGAATTGTTTGAATGAGGGTTGACAAAGTTGACTTTGACTAGCAATGACCTTGGTAGGCTAACCTAGAAGCTAACCCTAGTTGTGTTTGGACTTGGTTAGGTCATGTAACCCTAGTTAGACTAGAGTTGACCCATGGTATGGTTATTTGACTTAAGTTAGATTTAAGTCATAAGCCATGACTTGTGACTAAACCTTAAATCAATAACTAGCCTTAAGGCCCATAGGCCCACACCATGTACCCAAACCTCAACCTAATCAGCCCATGGCAGCCAACCTAGGGTTTCCCACCCTATTTAATGCCTCTTCCATTTGTTCTTGCCTCTTTTAATTATTTTTCTCTCAAGCTTTGAAGAAAGAGGTATAGCCATCTTCCCCAATCCATAACTTTCCCATTTTAACTCCTTTTTGGCTCAAACCACTTGCATTAGATTCTAATTATCTTCCTCTTGCTGTTCATGGAGAGTATTCTCAGGCTTGGGGCAATTTGGAGAGTTTGGCTAACAAGGAGAAACCCCCCTTTTGGAGCTTTTTATTGGAAATTGAACATATAGGTAACTTCCTATTCCTTCCATAGATTTTCGATTTCTTTGCATAAATAGGAAGCCCTGAGGGTCCCCTAGCCGTAGGTATTGGTTTGGTGTCGAGTGGTATCTATTTCGTGTCCGTATCGGACATGTGTCAATATATACGTGCATGTGTTTGTTGAAATGCCACAATGAATGATTTTATGTTATTTTCGAAATCTTTCTGATTGAGATTGTTGGTTTTGATGTGTTTACTAATTTCCCCAGGACTGAGTTGGTTTTCGAGTCGTGTCCGTGTCCAAAACGGACACGAATACGCCCGCAGCAGCCTTAGGGCAGTGCCCTGCTACTCGACCCTTAGTTCTCCACTTGTAGGACACTTGGACACCAAATATTTGACACGAAGCTGGGGGCTACCACTGACAGCATGTCCCCAAAGTTTGGGGACATCTGGTCGAGTGTCCAGAGAGCAATCGAGCCCGCACTGACACGCCCTGTCGTGCGCAGGCAGCTGTATACACGCACAGACACGCGCACAAACGCGTGTTCGTGTCCACTCTGGACACGTCGTGGACACATCGTGGTGGGTCCACTGTGTAGCCCTACACGTGGGTTACACGTGTGCAAAACCACGTGTCATGAGGAGTCGTGTGTCGTGTCCACGACCTCAGTGAACACGTGCACGACGCCTATGTGTATTCTGTTTCAGTTTTTGTGTTTTGCTCGGGTTGGACACGTTGTGTCCAGTTCGTGGACACTGGGACACACTTCCAACTCTCTCTCACATGTATCACTAATTACCAACCCACTGATACACCTTGGCTGAAATGTAAATTTTGAGATTATTTTGCTTAATTACCTATTTTAAATGATGTTAAATGTTAGGTTAGACACACCTACATGTGTAAGAGCTGATGAATATGTTAGTGTGTGATTTGTGGGAGCAATGGAGTTCGAAATTGGTTTTTGGGTATGCAACTGTTTGGGCTAGGATTGTTGGGAACTATCACTAGTTTCAATTTGTTTTTCCTGAGAACTAAATTCCTAAGTATTGCACTAATTCAGTTTCCTAGTACACTCACATTCAATCCTGAACACACATTTCATTATTTCCTTTTTCCTCAGTTTAGCACCCTATCCATCTACACTGTCTTGATAACCTGAATTTTGTCATACACATCATTGATGTTCTCACTGATTTATTTCATTATAAGCTTAACTTTTCTGAATTTAATTTCTATTTCAACTGAGTTTTGGTTGTTAAGAAAATGGAGATGGGTTCGTTGCTTTTGAACTGAATCTGAAAACTGAAATTTGGAAGTCATTCACACACAGGGAATTGGTTCCCATCTTAAACTGATATTACTTTCTTTTTACTGAATTCTTTCCCTTCACTGAATGTTAACTGGATGGGTTGCTTGATATGTTAATTGATGTTAACTGAAATTTCCTTAATCAAAATCTGAGAACACAAACCTATAGCCTAAGTCCCTACACACACACACATGGACTGAGAGCCTACACACAGGTCTCTAATAATATGCACACACACTAATGACAGGGACACTCTCATGTATACCCCTTGTCACCCATTCTATTGACACATTACATTTAATGTAAACACATACATACAAATCAAATTTCTGAGAACACTACTGCTAACACAATATTTTTTTGTGACTCACTATTGAATCTGAGGACTGATTCCAGGATCACCCTACTGTCATTGATCACTCTATAATATTTCCTGTCATAAAACTGAAATCTAAACTCTATACACACACACAATCACCCTTCACATGTTCAATATCTGTACACCTATGTTAACTGAACACTAGGACACCCTTGTATGCACTTGACACACTTTGACACACTGATTCCAGGATCACACAGTACACAGGTTTACATACACCATGTAAAACCATTCACTGTTTTCCTATTCCAGGATTTTACACTGATTTCCTTCCATTTGACACTGTACACATTATGTCATGCCACTATTTTCTATTCTTTTTTTACACACAATGTTACTTCACTGTTTTTCCTATATTAATGTAAAACACTCTTGTCACTTCACACACACACACATGTAATATTTCACACACCCACTTGACACATGTGTCCCCCCTTCTTTATACATATATATATATATATATATATATGTATTGAGATATTTATATATATAGATATCCTATATATATGTGAGTGTATCTATATATATAATTGATATATAATGTATGTGTGATACACATAGGAGCCAATGTGTTAATATGTGTATCCTGTATATTGTGGGTGTACATATATATATTGGATATAAATATGTATGTGTGGTATTTAAGAGGAGCCTATATACTAATATGTATTTTCTATATTAAAGTTGTGTAGGCTATGTTATATTGCATAGCCATATCTTTATGTGTGATATTTTGTTATAGATAATTTTGTCTTGTGTTTGTGATTTATGGTTGGTCTTAGGCATGGTATTGCCTTGGCCCATGGCTTAGTCTATTAGCCTATGGCCTGTGGTTGTATCTGTTTAGCTAGTAAGCCTAGAATAGACTAGTGTAGTCTTGTTAGGCTTATTATAGCCTTGTTAGCCTAGTATAGACTAGTTTGACTTAGGTTTGACTTGGTTGACCTAGTTTGACTTCTAGGGTTGACCAGAGTTGACCAAGAGTTGACTTTGGTCTAGATTGACCTAGAATCATGTAGAATGCATAGTAGGACTTCATTATATCATTTTAGACTTGTTGTGACTTGTGTTGCTCTAACTAGGAGCCAGGTACCTCATCTCAGACAGTGCATTTTCACAGCTATTCAGATACCAGACGAGTACATTCTCTGATCATTTCATATCCTGCTTAGAATTATTTCCAGCATTAAATTACTTTACTTGATACTGTCACGTTGGTCACACGGATTAGTACTATATGGATCCCTTCTTGAGATGTTATCCCTTCGGGAGCATCGGGTACTCTATGTTCTGTGCGTTTCACTTACATTGCGTATCATATGCTTCTTTGGTTCTTTGATCACTTGTGACATATACCCATATGATCACAGAGTCTTCTCTGAATCCTTATCCCATTTATTGGGTCTATCAGAATCCCCATCTATGGGACTACTATGTATCACCCTTCGGGGGCTTATCACCTTTGGGGGCATATCACCCTTTGGAGGCTTATCACCTTTCGGAGGCTTACCACCCTTCGGGGGCTGTTACATAAAATCATAACATAACCTGGTTGGATCCTTGTGTATTAATTGGGGGTACGGGGGTGTATAAATAGCCATGTGAATAATTCCAAAGTAGAATAGCCATGTACGCCTCTTTAGTATAGCCATGTGCAAATCAAGCCGTTCACATGTCGACTTTGTACTCTAAATCGCTGGTCACTGGTAGCTCTCTACTTATAGTAGATATTTCTATTACAGTTCTCTCTCTATTTACATACTGCATTTCCTTCAGTATCTATATCTTACTTTACTGCATGATTATATTTTCTAACCTGCTATGAACTGTTGAGATGTATTGTGCTCGCTCCCGTCCTGACTGGACCTGTTGAAAATTTTACAGAGGATGATGAGGAACCCTGCACCCCTTACTTTGGAGTTGCCTAGATGACACTCGCAACCTGGACCCCTGGGGAGGTTCAGGCAGCTGCTGAGGACGATACCTTGCTTAGCATAGATAGCTTAGACTGCTTTTCTTTCTATGTTTAGTTGTTGTTCTTGATTCAGAGTTTGTATATTTTAGAGTTGATAAGACTTGTATTTCATTTCTGTTGTACCTCAGTTGAGGATCCTTTTATCTATTTTATCGTGCCATATTCTATCTCTAGATTGTGATTGAGTTGTAACTCTATGTTGGCCTCCTTATGGAGAGTATTCATATTATGTTAGTTATAGTTCATGACCTAGAACAGCGTTCTACCGCCGACACTGCGGCGTAGGCTGGGCGTTGTCACGTTCTCGTACCCTTATAGTAGGTGCGGGTCGTGACACGTTTTTAGTGTTGGCCCATGCAGGTCGAGTTTGTATAGTGGTATTCGAACTAGAGTATCACTACAGCCTGCAGTAGGATTAGGATATTCTTGAGGTACTCAATCACATTAGGAAAAACTCTTAACTGGATTCCTGTCATCTAAATTCCTGTTGAAAATTTGCTTCCTTGGATAACAGTCCTCCCTTGAATTATCGATTCTATCTCAGTATTGATTCCTTGTTTGATCTGTCTCCAAGATGGTGATTGAGACACGATCGCATCGCTCTGGCCCAGCAGACGCTAGTGAGAGGCCTACCACCCCTCGCCTGATCGTGGACGCTGGGACCACAGCACCTCCTATTTCTGCTCATATAGGAGCTTCTGCAGCCTTTGGGAGTGCACCTCCACCTGTCCGGAGGTCTTCCCCCGTCATTCCAGATATGACTCAGCAGCAGTTACCTTCAGGGACAGTAGATGCGGCTCAGATGTTTACCCTCTTCCAGCGATTCATGGAGTTTCAGCAACAGATTCAGCAGAGCCAGTCTGCTGATATCCGACAGAGCATACAAGATACTCACCAGCTGGTTAGGACGACAGTGGAGCTGGTGGCTGCTCAGCTACGAGGAGGCCAGATGCAGCCGTATCAGTCGAGGACTCCAGACATCCATTCCTTCAAGAAGATGGGACCCCGAGACTTCAAGGGTACAGAGGGCATCATATACGCTAACGATTGGATAGAGCACATTGAGGAAATATTCCGATTGGCACAGATACCAGCAGGATTACAGATCGAGGCAGCCGCCAGTCAGATGCAGGACTTGGCCCGTACCTGGTATCAGACGGACCCGAGGGTTGGTACAGCCGGTCAGACTTGGGCAGCATTCAAGAAACTGTTCAAGGAGAAATTCTTTCTCGATATCGCACTCCGTGCTCTGGAGGCACAGTTCGAGAGTTTGGTTCAGGGGAAACAGACCGTTGAGGAGTACGCTGGAGAGTTCAGCCGTTTGAGCAGATTCATCAAGGATCTTACCGAGGTCGGGAAGGCGAGAAGGTTCCGCAGGGGTTTGATCGGAGAGATCAAGTCATATACCAAGAGCGATCGCGACGCCACTTTCGAGCAGATTCTGGTAGGAGCCATGACAGCGGAGGACGATCTTGGGCTGAAGGAGAAGAGGATGCGAGACACTCAGGGAGCTAGTGGCAGTGCGGGTCCGGCCAAGAGGCCCCACCTGCAGATTCAACAGCAGTATCCGCATCAGATGCCCCACCTGCAGATTCAGCAGCAGTATCCGCATCAGATGCCCCACCTGCAGATTCAGCAGCAGTATCCGCATCAGATGCCCCACCTACAGATTCAGCAGCAGTATCCATATCAGATGCCCCACCTGCAGATTCAGCAGCAGTATCCGCATCAGATGCCCCACCTGCAGATTCAGCAGCAGTATTCGCAGCAGATGCCACCCCTACAGTTTCAGCAGCAGATGCTACTTCTACAGTTTTAGCAGCAGTACCAGCAGCCGAGGGTCTACCTTCAGCAGCGGCAGTTTCAAGACCGTGTACCCTTTCAGCAGGCACAGCAGCTGCAGAGGCAGCAGCAGACCCCGGGACAGCAGCTTGTTATCATTTGCCCTTTTTGCAAGAGACCAGGGCACGATTGGGGCGAATGCCGGAAGAGGCTGGGCAGATGTTTGCTTTGCGGAGGATCCGATCATCGTCTGAGAGAGTGTCCCGAGTCATCGGGACAGACAGTTCAGGGAGCAGGAGCTAGGGCCCCGGTAGGCCAGCAGAAGGGATTACCCTTACCGACTCAGCAGCAGAGGTACATGCAGCATCAGCAGCAGGCCAGGGGAGGCCAGCAAGGGCAAGCTTTCGCCAGGACAGTCGAGGATGCTCAGGACGTTGGAGATCTAGTTGCAGGTTCCGTTCTTTTGACTCAAATTCTGCAATTGTCTCTTATAACTGCCTTGAAATTTTGATTACCTCTGTTCCTTGTTGATTTATCAATTTTGTCCTGTTGTTCTTGTGTTATGTTTGATTTTCTTCTGAGATGAATCATATGGGCTAGGTCACCCAGTTATGGAATCTAGAATCTTCGATAGTCGTGTTTAGCTGGCATAGTGAGGACATATAGTCAGATTTAGGACGTATTTCTCGGGTGTGGGAATTTAAGGTTTTCGCTGCCAAGCATGCGGCAATACGAAAATTTTAAATACCATGATTCTAGAGGTATGTACCTTAGTCGAAGACTCTGTGATTATCGTAGCCTTGCTCACTAGCATGACGAAGATTCTGAGTATCATGGTTTTGGACAGACGCATATGATTATCTGACAGTATATTTGAGACTTTGATTGTGGGGTGTTTGACCTAGAAGGCATGCTACCATCTTAATTTCGAGGACGAAATTTTTATAAGGTGTGTAGGATTGTAACACCCAATTTTTCCAGAAGAGGGTAATTTTAAAATTTTGTAATTATAATTATTATTTAATGATATTTATTCATATTATGATTTTTAGTGATTTTTTAATTATTTTTAAACTATTTAAATTCATGACTTGTGATTTTTGGTGTTTTGCTAGTGAACAGTAGAGACTGCCTCCCTAGAGCCCAGCCATGTGATTAGGGTATTTTTGACATTTTTAGGGTTATTTGGGTTTATTATAATTTATTTGAATTTATTGGAATTTTTAGAATTTATTTTGGAATTGTTTAAATGAGGGTTGACTAGGTTGACTTTGACGAGCAATGACCTTGGTAGGCTAACCTAGAAGCTAACCCTAGTTGTGTTTGGACTTGGTTAGGTCATGTAACCCTAGTTAGACTAGAGTTGACCCATGGTATGGTTATTTGACTTAAGTTAGATTTAAGTCATAAGCCATGACTTGTGACTAAACCTTAAATCAATAACTAGCCTTAAGGCCCATAGGCCCACACCATGTACCCAAACCTCACCCTAATCAGCCCATGGCAGCCAACCTAGGATTTCCCACCCTATTTAATGCCTCTTCCATTTGTTCTTGCCTCTTTTAATTATTTTTCTCTCAAGCTTTGAAGAAAGAGGTATAGCCATCTTCCCCAATCCATAACTTTCCCATTTTAACTCCTTTTTGGCTCAAACCACTTGCATTAGATTCTAATTATCTTCCTCTTGATGTTCATGGAGAGTATTCTCAGGCTTGGGGCAATTTGGAGAGTTTGGCTAACAAGGAGAAACCCCCCTTTTGGAGCTTTTCATTGGAAATTGAACATATAGGTAACTTCCTATTCCTTCCATAGATTTTCGATTTCTTTGCATAAATAGGAAGCCCTAAGGGTCCCCTAGCCGTAGGTATTGGTTTGGTGTCGAGTGGTATCCATTTCGTGTCCGTATCGGACACGTGTCAATGTATAGGTGTATGTGTTTGTTGAAATGCCACAATGAATGATTTTATGTTATTTTTGAAATCTTTCTGATAGAGATTGTTGGTTTTGATGTGTTTACTAATTTCCCCCAGGACTGAGTTGGTTTTCGAGTCGTGTCCGTGTCCAAAATGGACACGAACACGCCCGTCGCAGCCTTAGGGCAGTGCCCTGCTACTCGACCCTTAGTTCTCCACTTGTAGGACACTTGGACACCTGAAATTTGACATGAAGCTGGAGGCTACCACTGACAGCATGTCCCCAATGTTTGGGGACATCTGGTCGAGTGTCCAGAGCACAATCGAGCCCGCACTGACACGCCCTATCGCGCGCAGGCAGCGGTATACACGCACAGACACACGCACAAACACGTGTTCGTGTCCACTATGGACACGTCGTGGACACATCGTGGTGGGTCCACTGTGTAGCCCTATACGTGGGCTACACGTGTGCAAAACCACGTGTCATGAGGAGTCGTGTGTCGTGTCCACGACCTCAGTGAACACGTGCACAACGCCTATGTGTATTCTGTTTCAGTTTTTGTGTTTTGCTCGGGTTGGACACGTTGTGTCCAGTTCGTGGACACTGGGACACACTCCCAACTCTCTCTCACATGTATCACTAATTACCAGTCCACTGATTGTGATTTTGTTGATTTATTTGATTCGAAATCATGAAATTTCCTCCCAAAGTCTGATACCACTGATACACCTTGGCTGAAATGTAAATTTTGAGTTTATTTTGCTTAATTACACGTTTTAAATGATGTTAAATGTTAGGTTAGACACACCTACATGTGTAAGAGCTGATGATTATGTTAGTGTGTGATTTGTGGGAGCAATGGAGTTCGAAATTGGTTTTTGGGTATGCAACTGTTTGGGCTAGGACTGTTGGGAACTGTTACTAGTTTTAATTTGTTTTTCCTGAGAACTGAATTCCTAAGTATTGCACTAATTCAGTTTCCTAGTACACTCACATTCAATCCTGAACACACATTTTATTATTTCCTTTTTTCTCAGTTTAGCACCCTATCCATCTACACTGTCTTGATAACCTGAATTTTGTCATACACATCCTTGATGTTCTCACTGATTCATTTCACTATTAGCTTAACTTTTCTGAATTTAATTTCTATTTCAACTGAGTTTTGGTTGTTAAGAAAATGGAGATGGGTTCGTTGCTTTTGAACTGAATCTGAAAACAGAAATATGGAAGTCATTCACACACAGGGAATTGGTTCCCATCTTAAACAGATATTACTTTCTTTTTACTGAATTCTTTCCCTTCACTGAATATTAACTGGATGGGTTGCTTGATATGTTAATTGATGTTAACTGAAATTTCCTTAATCAAAATCTGAGAACACAAACCTATAGCCTAAGTCCCTACACACACACACATGGACTGAGAGCCTACACACAGGTCTCTAATAATATGCACACACACTAATGACAGGGACACTCTCATGTATACCCCTTGTCACCCATTCTATTGACACATTACATTTAATGTAAACACACACATACAAATCAAATTTCTGAGAATACTACTGCTAACACAATATTTTTTTGTGACTCACTATTGAATCTGAGGACTGATTCCAGGATCACCCTACTGTCATTGATCACTCTATAATATTTCCTGTCATAAAACTGAAATCTAAACTCTATACACACACACAGTCACCCTTCAGATGTTCAATATCTGTACACCTATGTTAACTGAACACTAGGACACCCTTGTATGCACTTGACACACTTTGACACACTGATTCCAGGATCACACAGTACACAGGTTTACATACACCATGTAAAACCATTAACTGTTTTCCTATTCCAGGATTTTACACTGATTTCCTTCCATTTGACACTGTACACATTATGCCATGCCACTGTTTCCTATTTCTGTTTTCACACACAATGTTACTTCACTGTTTTTCCTATATTAAAGTAAAACACTCTTGTCACTTCACACACACACATGTAATATTTCACACACCCACTTGACACATGTGTCCCCCCTTCTTTATACATATATATATATGTATTGAGATATTTATATATATAGATATCCTATATATATGTGAGTGTATCTATATATATAATTGATATATAATGTATATGTGATACACATAGGAGCCTATGTGTTAATATGTGTATCCTATATATTGTGGGTATACATATATATATTGGATATAAATATGTATGTGTGGTATTTAAGAGGAGCCTATATACTAATATGTATTTTCTATATTAAAGTTGTGTAGGCTATGTTATATTGCATAGCCATATCTTTATGTGTGATATTTTGTTATAGATAATTTTGTCTTGTGTTTGTGATTTATGGTTGGTCTTAGGCATGGTATTGCCTTGGCCCATGGCTTAGTCTATTAGCCTATGGCCTGTGGTTGTATCTGTTTAGCTAGTGAGCCTAGAATAGACTAGTGTAGTCTTGTTAGGCTTAGAATAGCCTTGTTAGCCTAGTATAGACTTGTTTGACTTAGGTTTGACTTGGTTGACCTAGTTTGACTTCTAGGGTTGACCAGAGTTGACCAAGAGTTGACTTTGGTCTAGATTGACCTAGAATCATGTAGAATGCATAGTAGGACTTCATTATATCATTTTAGACTTGTTGTGACTTGTGTTGCTCTAACTAGGAGCCATGTACCTCATCTCAGACAGTGCATTTTCACAGCTATTCAGATACCAGGCGAGTACATTCTCTGATCATTTCATATCCTGCTTAGAATTATTTCCTGCATTAAATTACTTTACTTGATACTGTCACGTTGGTCACACGGATTAGTACTATATGGATCCCATCTTGAGATGTTATCCCTTCGGGAGCATCGGGTACTCTATGTTCTGTGCGTTTTACTTATATGGCGTATTATATGCTTCTTTGGTTCTTTGATCACTTGTGACATATACCCATATGATCACAGAGTCTTCTCTGAATCCTTATCCCATTTATTGGGTCTATCAGAATCCCCATCTATGGGACTACTATGTATCACCCTTCGGGGGCTTATCATCTTTGGGGGCATATCACCCTTTGGGGGCTTATCACCTTTTGGAGGCTTATCACCCTTTGGGGGCTTATCACCTTTCGGAGGCTTACCACCCTTCGGGGGCTGTTACACAGAATTATAACATAATCTGGTTGGATCCTTGTGTATTAATTGGGGGTACAGGGGAGTATAAATAACCATGTGAACAATTCCAAAGTAGAATAGCCATGTACGCCTCTTTAGTATAGCCATGTGCAAATCAAGCCGTTCACATGTCGACTTTGTACTCTAAATCACTGGTCACTGGTAGCTCTCTACTTATAGTAGATATTTCTATTACAGATCTCTCTCTGTTTACATACTGCATTTCCTTCAGTATCTATATCTTACTTTACTACATGATTATATTTTCTAACCTGCTATGAACTGTTGAGATGTATTGTGCTTGCTCCCGTCCTGACTGGACCTGTTGAAAATTTTACAGAGGATGATGAGGAACCCTGCACCCCTTACTTTGGAGTTTGCCTAGATGACACTCGCAACCTGGACCCCTGGGGAGGTTCAGACAGCTGCTGAGGACGATACCTTGCTTAGCATAGATAGCTTAGACTGCTTTTCTTTCCATGTTTAGTTGTTGTTCTTGATTCAGAGTTTGTATATTTTTAGAGTTGATAAGACTTGTATTTCATTTCTGTTGTACCTCAGTTGAGGATCCTTTTATCTATTTTATCGTGCCATATTCTATCTCTAGATTGTGATTGAGTTGTACTTCTGTGTTGGCCTCCTTATGGAAAGTATTCATATTATGTTAGTTATAGTTCATGACCTAGAACAGCGTTCTACCGTCGACACTGCGGCGTAGGCTGGGCGCTGTCACGTTCTCGTACCCTCATGTTCTCGCCGCCAACATCATATAGACAAGCCTCCGAAGAATAGTAAGACTCAACCCCTTTGAAGGGATCGATGTCGACAAATTCCGTCTTTACAAAGCCATGCTTACTGACATACTTGAAGCACTGGTGGAGTGTGGATGGCACGATCATATAGTCATGTATCCATGGACGTCCCAGGAGGATGTTGTAGGACATGTCTGTATCTATGACGTAGCAGGTAACCTCCATTTTTAGGTCACCAATCTGATATTTCAATCGGATCTTCCCTAGGGGATAGCTCCTTTCCGTGTTGAAACCGTTAATGGCAGTATTGGTCGCCGCTAGCCGGTGCATAGGGATGCCCAGAAGATGGAGCAAGCTTTTCAGGATGATGCTTATCGACGAGCCAGGGTCGATATGCATCCGATCTACCTTGATGTCGCCTATGTATCCAGTGTAGTACAAGGGGCGATCATGCATGTTGGTTTTGATCAGCATGTCTTGTGGGGTAAATACGATGTTGGGCATTGTATCTGCGCAATTGCTGCCCTGTAAATCTGCTTACGGGTCTTCCCCTGGAGGCTTGACTTGGGCTAAGTAGGCGTAAGCATTTTGGAGTGCTTCGCTCAATACGACACGAAGATCTTTGGGGAGCCTTAGGAGCTCTTATAACGATAACTTTGCTAGTGTATTAGCCAATTGTGCTAATATATCAAAGTTGTAAGGTCTCTCCAACCCTTGAGGTGCATCTCTAAGGAGCGGCCTGTCGAAGCGGGTTTCTTTCGGCTTGGATCTGTCCGCATGTGGAGGCTGAGATGGCCCCAAAACATCAGTGGCCGGCAGCATTGCTGGCTGAGGTTCTTCAACTGAACTACCCGAAGTGGGCTGGACTTGTACCCCAGATCGGGTAACAACGGCCGCCGCGTCCTCAGTTTCGGCTGAAATTGTATGGCAGGATCTAGACTTCTTGCCCTTCTTCTCGTTGGTAGGAGATGACACCGCCTGAGTAACTTCAGGCACTAAGTCCGGATGCACCCACATGATCTCTCCTCGCAATGTGGTGAGAGGTACCAAGCCAGTCGTCAGGTTCCGGACGGGTGGAAGATTAGTAACCTCCATCGTTGTCCAAGGGACAGGTATTACCCCGTCTTGAGTACTTGTTGGAGGAAAGTCGCCGAACTGAATTGATACCATATTTGCAGCCATAGTAACCTCTTCAAAATCTATCGACAGAGCTTTGGAGTAGATAATACTCTGGATGTACCACTTTAATTGGAAGCAGTCATGAGTAGAATGATGGATATAGCGGTGGCAGTGACAATATTTTGGGTCCTCCATTTCTGCCGCTCGAGGCTCGTGCCTTGGTGGAGGGAGCTGGATCCTACCCCCTTGTAAGATCATATCGAAGATAGGTTTGACATAACTATCTTCAATTGAGTAATTCACCTTGGGATACTGACCTTCCGCCTGTTTTTGTTCTGGCTTTTTGGTCGCATCAGCGACCATGGCTTGTTTGCCGTTATTGTCCCGGTTGGAGGTGCCGCCATTATTGTTGTTGGTGGAACCAGGACGTTTGCCCTTATCCTCTCCATATGGGATGTGTAATCCCAACTGGCGAGCCTTCTTCAACTTTGCCTCTGCATTGGTAGTACTTATGATGAAGGTCGTCCAATCCCTGAACTGATCGTCCCCCATCCAGAGGCTAATTACGGGGAGCAACTTCTTCTGGCAGATTTTGATCAAGGATCTTTCGGGAATGCCTTGGGGCAATCACATTGCGGTTTGGCAGAACCGCTTGATATAGTTCCTTGTCAGCTCCCTCTCTCCCTGAACGACGTCCATGAGAGACGACATTGTCACATCATGCCCCACTTCGTAGAATCTCTCTAGGAACATGTGCTTGAAGCCGTCAAAAGAATGGATGCAGTTGTCGGAAAGGTTGCGGTACCAGTCGAGCGCGATCCCCTCCAATGCTCCGTTGAATAATCGTGTGAGGATGGCATCGCTATGCGGCAAGTGGTCGGTTGTGACCTCAAAATAAGTCATGTACCGACTAGCAGAGGTCTTACCGTTATACGAATCTATTTGGAACGGTTTGTAGCATAGGGGAAAAGGAACATCTCTCCACGCGACGGGATATGGCTGCCATATTTCGAGGTCTCGGGAGGAGTCTTGGGCATTGAACATTGCCCGAAGATCCTGGACTTCCCTCCTTGCCTCCTTGGCTTCATCCGCAGCTGAAGGAACGGATGCTCCTAAAGGATCATCACCCAAAGGAGGGGCGGTCGTGTTGGAGTCCGCATTGACTACGGATCCCAAGCTTGTTTGTCCGAGCATCCTTGCTGGTTTAGTCGACAAGGCAGCTTTGATTTCGTCTACTGACTTGACCAAGGACAAGATCATGGCTTCAAGACGTTGTCGATCAGTCGGTCCTTCAGGATCGTCGCCGGTCATAAAGACTATCCGTACGTGGGTAGACATAGAAGGGACCGTAGAAGAGGTGCTCTCCGTGTCGTACCCTTGTAAAGAGAAATCATCGAGGAATATCGGAATGTCATCTTCCTCGGACTCGGAAGGGGTGCTACCCCATGTACAGGAAGCCGCATCGTCATGGTGAGGGCGGTCGCCCTCAGGAAAGTCCAAGTCTGTTGCATAATTTCGGGGGATCTCTACCCTCTGTGTATGCTCTTGGTATACCAGGTTGTCGCATATATTAAGGGGACTGCTACCCCCAGCTTCATCTACTCCCAAGGAGGTCGAAGGTGCACCCCTAGGTGCTGAAAGCTTCTTTTTGGATCGAGTGCCTAAATAGACACCCCTTGTGGTTGTCAGTGGCAGTCCTCAAGACGAGAGTTTTCTTGCAACGCTGGCTGAGATTGCCGGGCTGGAAGAGCCTATCTTCTTTCCCCCTTGCCGGGAGGAACCTTCCAAATTGAATTACATAAGGCGAAAGGAAACTCCTCGTCGCCCGGAATTTGTACCTGTTTCTCGAGTTGTTGTCGGACAGGTGCTGGCTGCTGCAGTCGCTGGAAAATGGACTGCCGATCTTCAGGTGCTACCAACTTGTCGCGGCAGCAGTTGATTTTGACTTGGGTGCAACGACGTCCTGAGAGGGACTCATCGCATGCCAAGGTTGCCTCCTTGCGTTTGTGAGTAATCACCTGACGCAAGTCGATAGCAGGATGATTTACCTTTGCATCAAACTTGTGGACTCGGGTATCCCGAGCACACAGGTGCGTAGGTATCATGTTTGCTCCCTGATCTGAGGCTGGTAAAAGCACTTGCTCTCGATCGTTGGAGGGAGACTTTAAAGACCAACCATGTCCGTTAGCCTTGGGGGACTGGACGCAGGTGGTTCTGAACAACTTTTCATCAGGAGCCCATATAACAGTTAACGGTGCCCGATGTGTAGGAACCCTAGAGGGGGTAAATAGGGTCAAGCTAACTAATCAAGCACTTAGCACAAGCTAATGGGCAATTTAAAAATATAAATGCAAGAGAAGAAGCAATAACAATACCGACACACGATATATCCTGGTATCCTCCCAAGGGGCACTCCAGTCCCGGAACTCTCTCCGGCTTTAATCCACTATTTGAGTAAATAGTTACACACGAGTTTGGATCCGAATAACTCGCCAACTTCTTACACGAGAGCTTTAGTCCGAAGGGCTCTCCGACTTCAACTGAGAGTTTGGATACGAAGACTCTCCAACTTCAACCGAGAGTTTGGATACGAAGACTCTCCAACTTCAACCGAGAGTTTGGATACGAAGACTCTCCAACTTCAACCTTTCACAATAGGTTTGATCTCCTTATACAACAAGATGAAGATCTCACTTTTCAACTCAATAACTCTAACACAATTTGTGGATGACAAATGAAAACTTTGTAGAGTTGTTTGTGGATAAGCTTTGGTGGTTTAGAAATTTTTAGGCTCAAAGCATCAACCTTGAATAAAGGGGTTCAAGGCTATTTATAACCAAAGAATTGAAAAGAGTTCAAAGGCAACTTTTCAGTCAGCGAACCGGTATGCTGTCGGTATGAACCGACATACCGTCGGTATACCGGTCTGGAATGCAATGGCTAGAAGTATAGCCGTTGGGATCATTAAATGCTCGAAATTTCGATCGTTGGAATTTCAACGTTACTAAATCTGTATACCGTCGGTATAGATCGGTATTCCGTCGGTATGCCAATTTTGTAGACAGAAACTTTCTGTGAACAAAATTGATATACCGTCGGTATGGACCGTTATACCGTCGGTATACCGATTTTCATCCAAAAATGTTCTTGGGCTAATTTCTACCCTAGCTTTCGATTTTACCATCCATTTCTTTTGTTTACAATTATTCCTAAGACTCATTACAGACTCCAGAAATACTGTAGCAGGTACAGGCTTCTTTAGAGTCTTGAAATAATGATGACATGGCATGGCTTCTTTCCATGATAGATGTTGGCTTTTTTTTTTGGCAGCAGCTGTCCAAAGATATCAAGTTTGTGAAAACTGAATACCTTTCAGGGTGGTTCCGGAGTGCGTGGCTCTGGAGATGTCGTCGGATGGTTCAGAGAAATCTTATGGGATCCTTCGTCTTTGGCCCACCATGATTTCTTCATTGCATATGTCCACATTGATCTTGTTTATTGCTTTTCTGCATGTACATGTTAGACGAACAAAGCAATATACATAGTAGCAAGTATGATAAATTTATGGACATTAAGAGAATGTTGAGTTTAAGTATAAGTGCTAAGGTGATAGCATACATGTTAGTGATATCATAATGATTAAAATTAATTGAATGACCACAATAAAAAATATAGTTTTGATTTTGGCAACCCGATTAAATTTAAGATAAATAAGCTCATATCACTAATATGTAAACTAATAGGCACATATCACCAAAGGTATAAGTATAAGTAGAAATGCTTTAGCGATAGTATGAAGATTAGTGATAATAAAGTGCTAAACTTAACAGATTAACCATATTCAAAAATATGATACAATCATTGGGCCAACACGCTGACGGTCAGTAGCTTGGACAGTTGACTGGGCTTGTTGGGCCCACACTGTCCTGGACTTCCTCAACTTAGCACATGAAGGCGCATAGTAAGAGGAGTCCTGATTTGAATATTTTACATTCTCAATATGCCACATGGAGTCGGGCGCGCATGAGAGACGGTCGAACACAGAGCTTCTGACAGGGCCGCATGAGACATCCTGTCTGAGGCCAGGATTGGCTGCCGCATAGGCCATCTTCCAGCGGCCAGAGTTGGCTGCCGCATAGGCCATCATTCTGTGGCCAGAGCTGGCTGCCGCATGGGCCGTCTTCCTGTGGCTAGAGTTGGCTGCCATCTTTCTGCGGTCAAAATTGGCAGCCGCATGGATCGTCTGCCTGCGGCCAGAGTTGGCTGACGCATGGACAGACTGCCCATTTCTCTTATGCGGCCTCTTCTTCGTCCGCATGTATTTCCCTTGTGTCCCCAAAAACTCATTGTCGTAGTATTTTCTTTTGCTGGATTTGGGAACAGTGGGGACCTCTACGGTCGGAAGCAAAGCCACAGGAGAGCTTCGATCACCATCTTGTACCGCAGAAGGAGCTTCTTCGAGAACTTGGTCCGGGAAAACAATTTTGCGCTTCGACTTCCTGCGGGTTCTCTTTGGGTTGGCTCGCTTCTGTGACTGGCTGACGCTCCCTTCAGAGAGCATTTCTTCAAAGGCTTGTTGGTCAAAACGAACCACAAGCATTTGATGCGTAGAGCCAAGCTTGGACGCGTCGGATTGCGTCACCAGCTTCTCATCAGAGGAGAAGGACGTCCCCAGCAGAGTCGCCATCATGTTTGTCATTAAAATATCAAAGACATGTATTACAGAAACATTAAAATTGATTGCAAATTCGCTTGTACAAAGAAAAGCCTAGAAAGAAATCCTAGGAAACAATCTAAGTACAATTGTTTAGTTTTTGATTCTGGAGGGTGACGGTGGAGGCTCGGGAAAGTATATCAACTCTGTTTTACTCCTTGGACTATCCGACACAGTCTTAGCTCTTGAAGAAATTGCCCTTCATAAGTTGCCAGCCTTTTGTAGGGGTGTGGCACCCTGCTATTTATAGTGATATATGTTTTGAACCGCATAGATGACCCATTGCCACGTGGCTACAACAACACGTAAAGACCCGTTCTTTGGCCGCCAGCTGGCGATTTATTGGGATTATATTGCAGTAAATCTGAGTGGTTGAGACTTGGTCAACCTGCCACGTGTCCTATCGCAGGACATGACTAATCTGGAGTCATTTTGAGCCGGATGAGTCTCTCAGTTTTTGGCCATGCTGGGCCGCATAAGATTCATGCGGCTTAGGTCGCAGTCTCCCTTAGTCCGCATGTAGCTTAAGGACTTTTGAGCCGCATAGATTCTGTATTTTGGGCCGCATAAAGCTCATGCGGCTTAGGTTACAGTCACCCTCGGCCGCATGAATATTAGAGACTTTAGGGCCGCATAGGTTGAGCCACATAAGGTTCATGCGGCTCGGGTAGCAATCCTTCGGGTCGTATGACTATGTCTAAGCACATGAACCCTATTTTTAGTGACAGGACATTTTGTCTGATCATGTCTTATCTTTTTGTCAGAGTGTCAGAGATGTCATTTTTGTCTGTTTGACAGAGTTTGTCAGCTTTATAAGAAGGATTGATCAACTTGGCCGCATATCTTCCTTCTGCGGCTCGAATCAGTCTGGTTGCAGACGGACCGCTTGGGGTGCTGAATCTGTCATGTGGCTCTCCTTTATGCGGACCAGTTTGGCCCAAAGTATTCATGCGGCCAGTTGTGATCCGCATGAACCCCATATTTTTCATGCTTCTACAGCCTATAGCGACCCGAGTCACGGTAGCATGAAGTGTCCTCCCCTCCCAATGATCTATATGAGTTTACTAGTCAATTACTTATAAGGTTTATTTTCAATTCTCAAGTCGTAGACACTCAAGAATCATCCTATAACAAAGAGTCATGGGTACGATTCATTTACGATGTATCTTTGGCAAATGTTCTCAATACACATTACACGCGATACAATGGACAATACTCACACTCGATTGTCTATTGCCAAGATGCAAATAGATTAGACATATAACAAGTTAATTCTACGATGTCAATAAAGAACATGCATTCAAATCTCAATCTAGAAGTCAATCGGACGTTCAAATCTCAATCTCGAAGTCAGTCGGGAAATTAGTACATGAGTGCACTCCTATGAGCCACTATCTAGAATCTGGACATAGAATAATACGTGAACATAAGCATCTGTCATGTATAGAGGGTGTACAATCACTTTTTGACTATACAACAACATTAGAGCATGATAAGACATTATTTCAATCGAAGAAAATCGCAAAAAAAGACAAAAACAAACAAAAATAGCCTATTCGGATCATCCAACAGATTACTGCGGATTCTCGACAAATTTTTTGAACTGTCATAGCAAGTTTTAGAGCAAGTTCGATTTTTTCGATGGCTTTCTGCGGGTTTCCGATGTATTTTCTGATCCGTCACAGAAAGTTAATTTTTGAAAACTCCAAAACTTGTTTCGACCATAAAAATTTCGTTTTAATTCGAAATTTGGATTTTCAAAAGTCAAAATTGTATAGAATTAAATTTCTTACAAAATGGAATCATTAGTTTTTATGGGTTTTAAAAATTGAAAGATGAATACCTTAAAATACTCGAAAATACTATCTAGAAACTCAGATCTACGCAATACCATCGATCAAAACCAAAAGTGCTATATATTAAAGTTGTTAACAATTTAGATAAGCATATTATAAAATAATAAAAGTTTAATTTCTATAGAAAAAATATAGCATGACCATATCACTTTTGAGCAAGATGTACATGTCTAGGTTAAGCTTCAAGCCTAATCTTCTACTCCACCACCAATAGGGGTTCCGAAATAACACTCTAGGCCTCAATGCCAAGCTTTCCTAAGCTTGAGAAAGAGGAATAAAAGAGAAGAGGAATAGAAGAAAGAATGAAAAGAGAGGAGAGAGAAAGTGAGAAGGTATATATAGAAGAGGGAATTAATCGTGACCGTTGGATTGTGATCCATGTCACAATCTAAATCGATCCTAACCATCCAAAGAAAACCAAGTACCCATTGGATAATAGGATGCATCTACGCTATTCACGAAAAATATCTAATTACTATTCATCAAAATATCCAAAATACTATTCACGAAAATATCGAAAATACTATTCACAACAATATCTGAAATAAAAAATATCTAAAATATGGAAAACCTGTCCAGGCGGTATGCCGTCGGTATACACCGGTACACCGTCGGTATACCGGTCAAGGAGAAAATCTATAATTTGAGAAAATTTTCAAAGCGTTCCAAAAATCAATAGAGTACGAAATACACTATAAAATATATATATCCGTATATAAATACCAATACTGTGAAACGAGTCTCACATTATCTTTGATACATAATATTCCAATTTTACTTACATATTCACATACCATGATATGATTACCTACTTACCCTGTACTTCTTACTATTCAGTTTTGTTATCCATCATGTACCTCATTACATACTGTTTATTATAGTACTTATCAATTTAATGAAACTGCTGTTAGTGTTTGTACTTCGCTCTAATACTGACTGGATATTATTTTTTTAGAGGACTTAGAGGTATTTTGTTCGACTTACTATGGGTGGGAGATAGATGAGGATATTCCTCAGGAGTTGCACATGGATTCGGTATCCGTTGAGGATGCACCTCCAGTAGTGACTTAGTTATTTAGATAGGTTTTGCTGAATTTATCTCCAGATTTTTACATTTGGTCTGTTATATTATTTCAGGATATATATTATTATCTTGGTCTTCTAGACTTATTTCTGTTGTAAAATCATGCTATTGTCCAGACTTTATCTTCATTATCTCTTATCAAATTATCGAGCTTATCTTCCTTTAGAATTGTGATTGAATTATATATTTCATAATTATTAGATGTTAGATATTATAGATTACCTATCTAGTATTCTACCGTCGATACTGTGACGTAGGCTGGACGTACCCACGTTCTCATGCCCCTAAGACGAATGCGGGTCGTAACAGTAAAGTAGGATACTATTGGTCTGCTTTCTCAAGGAATTGGACATTAGACTGAAATGAGCATTGGATGTGAGCAGTTAGATATGAACATGGTTCAGTTCAAAAATCGATGATAATTCGGTAAAAAGAAGTATCAGGGTGTTCAGTGGCTTTGTACTTTATCAGAGAATACCCAGCTTCTATACATTGAAGTTTGAACATTGAAAAGAAAATTGGTGATCAAGGCAGACACTTAGTTACTTGTGAAATCAAGGGAAGAACGGACAAAGAACATTCACTTCGGTAAGAGAAAGAAACATGAAGCAGTAGATCTGTTAGTACAGTGGAAGGAAAGATATAAGAACTCTGCAACTTGGGTTCCTTGTGAATAATTGCTAAAAGATTACCCATACTTTGACCTTGGGACAAGGTCAATTTAAGGAGAAGGGATTTGTTAAGTGTCCATATTAGCTTAGTCAATGAAGATAGCAGTTCAGCCAGTGAGCACGCAATTCAAATCCTTCTCTTTTGAGTTTTCCTACAAGATTCAGTTACATTTCAAATAACAATTGGGTGGCTCAGCAATTCACTGCCTAGTCAGCACAAGTTGTTACACTCTGCCTTGTCAACATAGCTGTTAGCCTCTTCCACAAGTTACTCTGTATAAAGGGAGCATGGACTGAAGAAGGGGATCATGGAAGAATTGAGTACTAGTTTTTTTAGCTAGTAAAATTTTCCTTTTTCCTTCAATTCTAGTAATACATTTACTTGTACTTCCTTTACATATATTCAATGAAAATTTCCATTCCTAATTGCAGAGCTTATTAATTATTCTTCTTCCTTCTTCTTCATCTGTCAATTGCCTACCCATTACGGAGAACAGTGGCAAACCCCAATCAAGCTACTGCAATGGCGACACAGTTAGGTCGAGGATCTAACAAAAATAAATCAAAATTAGTCAAAAAACGAAACCAAACCGAACCAAATAATTGATTCGGTACGTATTTGGTTTGTTCGGTTGGACTATTTCTATTGTTTTATTGGTCCGGTCCAAAATTGGGATCATGGTTAAATCATATTCAAAACTATAATTCTATATACACATTTATTGTATTTCAAAATCGTGTCCAAAGTTGGACTACTTGTTAAATTGTCAAAGTTGAACTCCAAAACACATGCATAGAATTATTGTTTTCAATGTATATATACATATTTAATCACAAAATATACATAGAATTGAGAATATTAATGCAAGTTTGTGTCTTATACGGTTTTGGAGCGAAACCTAGCTAAAACTAAAACCAAAATCGAATAAGAAAATTTAATATTTTAAAGATTAAAACCAAACAATGCGCACCCCTAATTATCCCTACTTACTCATCTTGTTTGCTATCTTTAGTATTCTTGCCTACTCCTCTTTTTACAATCCACATGCCACGTACGTTTTTACGATTGGGGGACTCGAATTCTACCGGTTTCGTCTGGTGTCCGTGTTGTTTTTCGCACGAGCTACAGTATTGGGAAATCCCCACGTTATACGGAAGTTAAACAATGGTTTATTACCATTTGAACCTAATTGACCCGCTCACTTAACGGGTAAAAATAATAATCTATACTACTATATAATGTCAAAAGTTGGACTTCACCGTGAAAGTTTTCTTTCCAAAAATACCCTGACTTATATTTACTAATTAAAAAGACTAATTAAAGTTAATATGGGTAACTAGGTAATAACGAGAGGTATCTTTTGATCTTTCTAGATAGTCTTACATGCATGTATAAAAATAATATAATAATAGTAATGTAATAATAAGTTTAAAATAATTAATGTGGATGACTTTTAGTCTTCCTAACAATAATATACTACTATTATTTGCTCTTTTCAAGTAGCATACAATTCGTGCAACGTACGTGCATGTATACTATTAATGAATAAAAAAAAATCAACTACTCCCAACCCGGCAATGTATATAATGTAAATTTTTTTTACTTTTAACCATACAATTGCAAAGGTGTTTAAACTCATCAAGCTCACTATAAAATCAAAATCTCCTTTATATATTCTAGTCATGTTATGCGATGCATGAAGGTACAATTTTTTTCTTCTTCAGTTATTATTATAAAATTGAATAAAAATTAAAATTATTTAGATATAATCAGGGTAGTGGAAAAATATTGTTTTTAGAAAAGTGAATTTTCCATCAGGACTCAAAACATTTTGTTTCTCTATTCTAAAATATTTCTCCTATAGAGTAATCATTATATACTTTCAAAATAATTATATACGTTCCAAATTTAAAATCAAATTCAAATTCATATTCAAATTCAAATTCAGGTCCAATTATTGCATAAGTTGGATTTCAAATACATAAAATCTTCAAATTTATGACCAAGTTCCAGTTACCCAACATGTCGTAATTAAGATGACCAGAGAATGTATAATGTGATGGGCTTCGATGAGTTCATTCCCTCGTAATTAACTAGGTAGCTACTTGTCAACTAACCTTTTGTACACCTCCAACTCTTCTAGAGAAATAGACGAGAGATGTCCATGTGCATAACCCTAACAAACACTCCCTCCTTTCCTTGGTCAGCGCCTTTCATCTACTTTTCCAGTGGCTTCTTCTACTTCTTTCCAGAGAAACTACATCCATGCATTCATTCGAGGGAAGTGACAGGAGAGGAAAAGGCAACTGGTTTTGTCCTCCACAGGCTCATGCATAGATAGATCATAGTCTCATAGACCCACACAAGTTGTTAAGAGGATCAGATCAGCTAACATTTGACCATGAGAATTTGTTCATGCAGTCAAAGGTGGGGATATGATGAGAGGGGTGCATGCATGTGTGCAATTATAATGACAACTAGGAAATGCCCGCGCGTACGGTCTGCAGCAAAATGTGTTACGACAAGTTGTGTAGTAGAGAAGGGAAGGAGATTGTGAAAATAAATGTGTCCCCTTTGTTAGAGGATCATACCAATTACAAGTTCAAAATTTGAACTTATCAATTCAAACCTCCAATTCATCCATATCAATTATTATGGATAATGAAAATATTTTTTATTATATTATTGTTATCTTAGATTATTTTGTTCTAACTTTATTGTTACTCAATTTCTTATAAATAAGAAGGCCATCAATGTAACCTATGTGGTTGAGGTTTTTAACCCACCTTCATATGTTGATTATGAGTTTTATTTTCATCTACTTGTTTTTTCCATTTTCGGTTTTTCTTCTTGGTATCAGAGCAAGTTGTGATCACTCGACACAACATTGTTTCCCACCAAATGCATCACACCAAATCCAAACAATCCCACACACAAAATTCATTCCAAACATTGATGCACCCCACTAATTCAAAATAATCTTACATACCAAATCCAAACAATCTCAAATCCCACTGATAAGAAAAATTTTGCACCAAAACCAAATCCAAACAGCCCCATACACTAATTCTAAACAATCCTACACACCAAATTCAAACAATCCCACTGAAGCATGACACAAAATGCAAACAGTCCAACACTCCAAATTCAAACAATCCCACACATCTGATCGTATTCTTCGTGAGTGGAATCAGAACAGTCCATTTTTTGTGGAAAGCTCTCAAAAGCGAGACCAGAAAAAATAAAGGACAGAAAAGATGGTAGATGAACTTGATGCTCTCTCTTCAACAAGTCCAAGATGCTCCCTCTCTCTCTCTCTCTCTCTTTCAAACAAGTCCAAGATGGTGGATGAACTGCTATGGAAATATTACGCGATAAACTGTACATGGCTACCACGCACAGTTTGAGGGAAGATGTTAGAGGATCATACCAATTATAAGTTCCAGATTTGAACTTACCAATTCAAACCTCCAACTCATCCATATCAATCATTATGGATAATGAGGATATTTCTTTATTATATTATTATCTTAGATTATTTTGTTCTATCTTTATTGTTACTCAATTTCTTATAAATAAGAAGGCCATCAATGTAACCTGTGTGGTTGAAGTTTTTAACCCACCTCCATATGTTGATTATGAGCTTTATTTTCATCTATCTGTTTTTTTCCATTTCCGATTTTTCTTCTTGTTATCAGAGCAGGTTGTGATCACTCGACACAACATTGTTTCTCCCCAAATACATCACACCAAATCCAAACAATTCCACACACAAAATTCAATCCAAACATTGATGCATCCCACCAAATCTAAATAATCTTACATACCAAATCCAAACAATCCCAAATCCCACTGATATATAAAAAAAATTTGCACCAAAACCAAATTCAAACAGCCCCACACACCAAATCCAAACAATCCCACACACCAAATCCAAACAATCACAATGATGCATCACACAAAATCCAAACAGTCCAACACTCCAAATTCAAACAATCCCACACATCTGATCGTCTTCTTCTTGAGTGGAATCAGAACACTTCATGTTTTATGGAAAGCTCTCAAAAGCGAGACCAGAAAAAGTAAAGGACATAAAAGATGGTAGATGAACTTGATGCTCTTTTTTCAGCAAGACCAAGATGCTCTCTCTCTCTCTCTCTCTTTCTCTCTCTCTTCCTCTGTCACGACCCGCACCCAATATTTGGCCATGCACCGTGTACATGCTCAGCCTACGCCGCAGAGTCGGCGGTAGAACGATGTAACAATATGATGAACAACCACGCAATAATATAATTCTCATATGGGACAACCACAACTCAAAGTCACAGCTCAAAAACTAGAAGGTAAAACAAATATCCATCTCAAAAGAAATGTATAATAATAAAATCAAATGATATCTCCACTACATGTCTCAAATCAACTGATAAATCTAATACAAAGTCTCAGCACTAACTAAAATGTCTAAGATAGAGCAGCGGGATCAGATGCCACAAAAATCCTCCTGATAAGCAAAGTCCGTCTCTAACACATCTCCCAAGTACGGGCCATACTCCTCAGGACACACAATCTCATCGCCATCACCTAAAATTTCTTTGGTTACCCAGTCAGGATGGAACGAGTACAATTCACTGAATGCAGTTCCAATATATGAAAGTGACTATATAACAAGGGTTAGCCTTTAGACATATGATTCATAAAATAAAATGAAAAAAGACAATAAAACTGAATAATAAGAACATAAAATGAAATACTATAAAATACTCACCAACTGACCGACTGAAGTACCTTTGATATGTTATCGGTCTCGAGACAATTAAGCGACACGGTCTAAAGTTACACGATCTACAGTTACACGGTCTACAGTTACATGGTCTACAGTTAATGTTGCAATATAGAAACACTATCTACAAAATAATAATCACAATCTACACAGTTTAAATGCAATAGTAATCACGGTCTACACTGTCTACAAAAAATAAATGCAATAATAAACACGGTATAAGGTCAGATCATACATCGTTGATACTTCACTTCCTCCGACACCACAAGAAATAAATCAATATAAAAGACTGAAATCACATATCTATCAACTAAGCACTGATGTATAGTAAAGATCAATACTGAAAACAAATAATAAATTGTACTCGCCTGGCATCCCAGACTGCTGGCACTGGTCAGAGTCCAAATCGAGATCCAATAACCCTATTTAAATAATCACAGAGTCAATGATACAAATCAACATGGAAGGTTGGTGTTCTATTTACAACTTGTTTTATTGGTTTAGCCAGATAGGTTACCTAGTGTAGATGGTTTTAAGCCTCATTGGTGGACTTACATGCATATAGATTCACCTACCAGGTGTGGGATCTATGTGAATTATGAGTTTATATTCATGAACATGTATGATTAACCACCTTACTGAGTCTGTACCCAAGATATATGGTTCTTAGGGTGCCTCCTGTAATATTCTTTGATAGCTCTTGACTTGTTGGCAAGGTATTCAGCCAAATCGGCTACTGACCCTCTCAGGCTTTCCTGTGTCCAGTTCTTCTCCCAAGGTAGGTTAGGGTAGGACAGGTCAAGCTAAGACCCTTACTCAACTTCCCATTCATGTGCAATGAAATCCAGTCCCATAATGCAACCCTCTGACTTCTACATGGCTTGATGCCTGTACTGTGTTCCAGTCTTTAGAGTTTCATTAGGAGTTCTCAGATATAGAGAGTCTTGAGTTTCAGTTAGACAGGATTGATAAACAAAATACCAATGTATTTATGTGTCAGGTATGAATTTTACCATTGCCTGATCCCCCTTCTAATTACTAATACCTATTCGATTTCAAGTCATGTGTGAGTCCCATCTAACTTTCCAGGTGGTACATTCCCTTGTTACTCAGTATCATCCTGAATTTGGGGATCTTGCACACCCTGTCTTATAACCCTTCTTTATTCCCTGTGTGATGTCTTAAATTGTGCAGGAAACATACTTGTTAGGTGGCTCAAAAGTTTGGACAATAGGAAACCATCTGATACCTGTATGTAGTTGATTTATGGCATTATGAACCTGCAATTAACTAGCCTATATCGTTTTCTTGACCTTGCATCATCTGATACAGGGATGGTGTCAGGTTTTACCAAACTTAGTCCTATACACATCTGTCTTACTCTTTGATTTGAAATCAACATATAAAGGGTCTACTCCCACAACTACCCCAACTCCATGCTAGGGTATCCCTGTTACTGTCAACCTACCCCTTATGTACATAACCTGTATACCAATCTCCACCTGGGCCATGTTAAATATCTGTGAGATATTAGGGGACCCAATGACAGTATCAGAACCTTCAACCCATGAAAATATTGTCTATACTAGAATAGTATCATAGGATGATCCCTTGTCATACCAAAATGAGTTGTGGTTGTTAGATATCTTGATCCATAGGTTTTTAGTGTTTGAGGTCATGACAGCAAGAAAGGGGTGAATTGCTTTACTGTCAATGCATACAGGATGCCATGGATATCCAGGTAGGTGTGTCACGACCCGCACCCGCTTTTCGGATGCAAGCACGTGAGCAAACCAGCTACGCATCAAGCGGACTCCAGCCCGACTCGAATACATAAACGCTGTCAAGGCTATGGTCACTGCCAAATCATGGCAATACAATCTATATCTCAATCCACAATAAGAATATGAAACATGAATGAATACTATGGGTCGTGGTCTGCAGCCCACTAGCATAAATGTCCGATAAGACTCTAAAGGAAATAACAAGAGTCTAAAACTAAATCAAGAAACATGATATCTCATGATAAGGTATGAAAGCACGAGCGGATAATAAACACGATAACGATACCTGAATCCCGCAAGTGTATCATCACATCTGTCATCCAGAACCACTAGCTAACTCCATGCAATCGCTAAACCTGAAGAGATTATTAGGTCCTCAGAGGACATATCAAGATACATAATATACATGCCTATCTAACAGTTTATCATGCAATAAAGAAAATACAGGAAATAATAGGAAAAGACCAATCAGTACGAAAACACGACTATACACAACTGGAAGAACCACTACGCCTAAACGAACTGCTAGAGAAAACAAGAGAACACGATATCACGATGTCAATGGACAACCAATCGAATACTCGAATCCTCGTCCCTAGTGTGGACTTGCAGGTTTGAACAACTACTAGCCTTCGCCCCTAGTGTGGACTCGCATGCTAGCCTCACCCTCGTCCCTAGTGTGGACTCGCAGATGTGAACCATATACTACTAACCCTCGTCCCTAATGTGGACTTGCAGGCTATCATCACCCTCGTCCCTAGTGTGGACTCGCAGGTGTGAACCATATACTACTAACCCTCGTCCCTAATGTGGACTCGCATGCTAGCATCACCCTCGTCCCTAGTGTGGACTCGCAGGTGTGAACCATATACTACTAACCCTCGCCCCTAATATGGACTCGCAGATTAGTTTACTAACTCTCGCCCCTGGTGTGGGCTCGCAAGTTAGCTTAACTACTAACCCTCGCCCCTAATATGGGCTCGCAGGTTAGCTTAAAGAATTTCAAGGTACATCAGTTCCGATATGACTTATTCATCCTATGACACGATGCGACTCAGTCCAAGTACAAGAGATGATACGACACGACCTAATCATGATACACGAGAAAACTAATCCAATATGAACTACAAAGTTAATTATAAACAAGGCTATATATAAACTAGCAGGCATGATATACAAATCACATATAAATAATCAACAAGTAAAACTGTATAATAATATAGATATGCATGTAAATAAACTGTAGAGGGAGGCAAGGTATCTTGCCTGGAGGTCCTGAGCTGTAGATATAGCTTACAATGCGTAATAGTGTCCAAGTATCCTGTTTAAGAATTTATAATATGAGTAAGATGATTGCAATCCATAATAAATTGCCTGCTAGTCTTTAGGTCTATTTCCAGGCCAAGTTGGGTTTTATAGTCTGTTAGTATTCTAGGGTACTCCTAGTCTTGTTTGGTTTTAACCCCTAACAGTACTTAGGCATTGGCCACATATCTTCCTATCTAAAGGAACAACCCATGTATATAACATACATATGTACATGTAAATATATATAGCTAGTAGGATACTACAGGTTATACCCTACAACCTTACCCCCACACTCATCTACAAGGAACTGACATGATACCTTAACTCATATGGTTATTCAAGTGGACTGAGCTTTGCAATGAGGGTTGATACCTAAAGTTCAAGGCTTGGGCTACTATAGGACTGATACCCAAAATAACATGGGGAAAGATCAAAGTAAGGGTCATGTGGACAGTTATATTGATGGACTGATCCATCTAAGTGTTCAGTCAAATGAACATCTGAACTGGGTATTAAGGAGACTAGAGTATACTTGAGTACACAATGAGTGAAAGGGACTGAACATACAGTTATCATGGACTGTACATTATAGTGATATATGGACTAATCCAAAGCAACATATGCAGGACATATCAAAGAGGATTGAACTCTAATCCTTCTAGGACTGAACCAATAACATCCATAACCGATACCATGAATGGAAGGTTTAAACATATAGACACAATACAAAAGAAATCTGCTACATAAGAACATTAGGGTTGATGCTAAGGTAATAGGTTTAACTATTGGACTGATGTCTAAATGATGCAGGGTTCAGAACCCATGTGGGCTAATCCATAGGTTGGATGCCTATCCTAAGCATGGATGATACATGGTTTGAACCATGATTCTACAGTCGAGCCATATGCATGGCATGGGTAATTTGCAATACAACCTCCCCTCTCTATAGCAGGACATCCTCAAATGAACCCTCCTGTGGCAGTATCATGTTGGATATTCGAAGTATGGGAAAATCAATTATCAAATTGTTTCCTACTTAGGTATCTGTTTGTAGCATAAATGAGATTAGCTCTAACCATACCAGTAACAAGGTCTTAACACTGGTTGTTAGGGGTGGTGATATTGGTACCAAGTAAGGTTATACGAGATGACACTAAAGTCAAGTGCCAACTGGTACTAGTAGGCTAGCACCAAGGAAAGTCCCTAGTTCAGTATCCCCTGGTACAAGGGAAAAGTTATTGCTCAATATCAAAGGCAGTTTCAGTTCACTGAAAAGTGCAGGTCCCTGTGTCCTGTTAATAGGGTATAGGCAATACTTCACAATCTTAAGGTTTCAGTTGTGTGGTAACCTGGAGATTGTATACTGGGATAGCCTATTCTAATCTGGTTTTAGGTAATATGGTAGGCAATGTACTTGTTCTAACACTGGGTTAGCATAAGGCAAGCCAAGTTCTGGTACACCATATTATGGGTAAGTTTTGTTAGTGTTACAACCCAAACACACTGAGTTGACATGAAGGCTCCCCTGTCTCACACAGGGTTGGCAAGGACTGGATTCACTCTGTGACAGGATCTTGGTTCAAGATCTTCCCATGAAAAAGGAATGTTGGTCATACCCAGCATGGGGTCGTGTACCAGGGACAGGTTATGTGTGTTAGCTTTGATACCACAATCTAAAGCTTGGTGTCAGATACTCTACATTTATTTACTTGTGCAAAACTCGTGTATAAGGTCCTCTTTTATTTGTGTACACTCTGAAATCCTGCTTTCCTGTGTCATGCCATTGCTAAGGTACGACCTCTAAGGTGTCCTATAGATTAAGACATGGCTGGACTTCCTATAGATTCCTTGATAGGATCTGCCCTGTCCTCAGGACAACAACCAAGGGTTACACAACCTCCTGTCATCCTGGTACTCTCATAGCTTAACATGTGTTTACTCCCAAGCGATGGTGTAGGTATTAGGACCTATCGAAATCCTTTAGCTACTAGGGGCTGTCACCAATTGTACTCAGGGCTCATCTATGCCTCTCTAGTATTGTACAATGATTTGGTTTGGAAAATCAACAAACACCTAACCCTCTCTAATGCTGATAACAGAAATCATAATGTGATGTTTGACAAGAAGGTCGAAAACTCACCCTGTGATCGCAAGGATTCCTGTTTCTTCCTGGTGTCCACTCTTGGTCTTCTCGACAGCGGATAAAGCAGGCGAATAGGGTTTTGGGGGATCAATGGGTTGACTGCTACCCCATATATATATACCCAATTGATAAATCTGAGGTGAGGAGATAGGATGAAGAGGATCTGTTTTGATCCTATCTAAGAATTTGAGAGAGTTATCTCCAATTCAAATCATATTCAAACCAGGATCTTAGTATTTGCAGGAGAATTTGAATTAGGCAAATTTCACAAAGGTCCCTAACAATACTCTTATTACTCATTAGTCTCTTTGTAATTGGTTTTCCTGCATAAACCAATCCTCCTGTCAAGTTGGATACATATATACACATATTCTCTATGACTAAGCCTCTAGGAATTTATTAGTGCAAGTTAAACTATAAATATATATTCATATCTATATATTAACAAATATATATAAGGCAAACAAAAATGGACTTCAATTTAATAAATTCAAAAAAAATTGGTCAAGGGGTTGACAAGGTGGGATACTCATTATTCCCTTGCTATTTCAGGATTCTTTCCTACAATGTTGGGATACTTCCTACTTGGTATCCAGTCCTAGATGAAGTTTTACTAAATTGATGAATCTATGAGTCGTAGTGGTATCAATGATTGCTGTTCTTAATATACAAAGTCTAGATGATCAACCTGTTTGGTGTAATGACCCAATAAGAGCTTTTCCTACGATCCCCTGGCCTATGATCTTCAGTTTGATCCCTTACAGTGATTCTTATATTGATTCTCAGGCATTGCTAACTACCATAACAACGTTTAGGATATTGAATTTCAAGGGTAGTAAACTTACTCGTCTGATGAACCAATATCCCAATCTTCCTCTGTTCTTCGAGTACTCCCCCTGCAATCTTAGTTTCCACGGCCAGATGAAAAGTATAGGTTGTAGACGGTCGGGTACTCTCCTTTATATATATATATATATATATATATATATATATATATATATATATATATAAGAGGAAACTTGGTTTAAACTAGGTGGGACTCATCTGTTCTGGGAATTTAACTCCTAGATGGATTTGAATTTAGTTCAAATATGGGGGAATTGGTTTGAATCTACAGGGATTATCCGTACCTGTGGGTTCAAGGGCTTTAAAATTCGAATCTATCTCTTGGTGATAGAGATCAACAGTTTACTAGGAACAGTTAGGAATCAAGGTTCTAATCCAAACTTCTAGTTTTGATAGAGCGTATTGGCCTGTGCTCGACTTCTAGGCTATAACTCTGAATTCAAAATTCAGAATTTAGCTAAGGTCCCTGTTCAAATCTTCATTTGCAAAGAGGCCCCTTTATGAAAGGTTTAATTCTACATATATATCTGTTTAGGGAAAAATAATGTCTAGTGTGATAAGGCAATGAAATAGATAATAATTAGAATAAAAATTTTACATGCTAGAATTTGATCAAGGGGTTTACAAGTCTATCCCCCTTAGATTAATTTCGTCCTCGAAATTCAGTTGGAAAGCGGTGTGGGAAAAAAAAGAGTACCTCAGTCCTCAAAGATGTACGGGTAGCGCTCGTGCATCTCGTCATCTCTCTCCCATGTGGACTCGCCCGGGGAGTGATGTTTCCACGCGACGCGAACCAAAGGAATCACTTGATTCTTTAACACCTTCTCCCTGCGGTCTAAGATCTCCACTGGCTGCTCCTGGTAGCTGAGACTCGGTCCTACCTCGATCTCGGAATGGTCCAAGACATGACTGGGGTCCACTACGTACCGTCGCAACTGAGATACGGGGAACACGTTGTGCACTCTTTCCAGTGCAGGCGGCAAAGCTAATCGGTATGCTACTGCACCGATTTTTTCGAGGATCTCAAATGGCCCAATAAAATGTGGGCTGAGTTTACCATCTTTACCGAAACGGATAGTCCACGTGTCGGAGAAATTTTCAAAAACACCAAGTCACCGACCTAGATGCATAAAATGTTAACACGAAACTCATAACCACACATGCAATTAAATCTTAAGTAAATTCTATACCTCAAACTCTAACGGCCTACGGTGACTGTCGGCCCAATGCTTCTGTCTGTCCTGAGCCACGCGAAGCCGCTCTCTAATCATCTTGACCTTCTCCGCAGCATCTATTACCATCTCCGGTCCTAGCAGTACACGCTCTCCCATATCGTCCTAAGATAGAGGGGTACGACATCTCCGACCATACAATGCTTCGAAAGGGGACATCTCGATACTAGCTTGGTAGCTGTTGTTATAGGAGAACTCTACGAGATGAAGGTGGTCCTTCCATGAGCCGCCGAAATCTAGCACACATGTCCGCAACATATCCTCGAGCGTCTGAATGGTCCGCTCTAACTGTCCATCCGTCTGTGGGTGATAAGCAGTGCTGAACTTGAGCGCTGTGCCCAAGCTGGCCTGTAGGCTCCTCCAAAAATTAGATGTGAACCTGCTGTCACGGTCTGACACGGTACTCACTGGAACCCCGTCTAGTCTGACTATCTTCTTCACATAAAGCTCTGCCATCTTCTCTGTAGATAACCCCACTTTAATTGGAATAAAGTGGGCTGATTTGGTCAACCTATCAACGATGACCCAAATCACATCCTTCCCGCCCGATGACCGTGGAAGGCCGAAAACGAAATCCATAGTGATGTGTTTCCACTTCCATTCGGGTATCGGTAGCAGCTGCAACAAACCTCCGGGTCTCTGCCTCTCGGCTTCGACCTGCTGACATACGAGGCACCTAGAAACGAAGCGAGCTACTTCGCGTTTCATGCCATACCACCACACGTGGTTTCTCAGGTCCTTGTACATCTTATTAGCTCCTGGATGTAGAGAATACTGGGAGCGGTGTGCCTCCTGCATAACTTCTTCTCTGAGCTCTCCACTAGGCACACAAAGTCTCGTCCTGTGCCTCAACGAACCATCCTCTGCAATAGTGAAATCATCTAGCAAACCAGCTCGTGCTTGTGCTATGATGCTCTTCAGCTGCTCATCCTGATGTTGTGCCACCCGAATCTTGTCCATCAGCTCTGACTGAATCTGCATGCCCATCATCTGCATCTCGGCTCCTGGAATGACGATCTCGATGCCCAAACTCTCTAAATCCGCTAATAAGTAAAGATCTCGAGTCAAGCACATTGCTACGGGATACCTGCTCAAAGCATCCGCAACAATGTTGGCTTTTTTCGGATGATACTGAAGAGATATGTCATAGTCACTTATCAACACCAGCCATCTGCGCTGCCTCATGTTCAACTCCTTTTGCATGAAGACGTACTTCAAGCTTTTGTGGTCAGTGAAAATTTCCACTCGCTCTCCGTACAAATAATGTCTCCACAGCTTTAAGGCGAAGATCACGACTGCCAACTCTAGGTCTTGTGTGGGATAGTTCTTCTCATGCGGCCTCAACTACCGAGACGCATAGGCTATCACTCTCTTGTTCTGCTCTAGGACACAACCTAGTCCTTTGCCCGAGGCATCACTATAAATGGTAAAACCTCTCGATCCTGAAGGCAAGGCTAAGATAGGGGCTGTCGTCAGTCTTTTCTTCAACTCATCAAACGCAGCCTGACAGTCCTCTGTCCATATAAACTCTACATCCTTCCGAGTGAGCCTAGTGAGTGGCTCTACAATCCGAGCGAAGTCCTGTACAAACTTCCGATAATACCCTGCTAGCCCCAAGAAACTTCGTATCTCTGCCACTGTAGTCGGAGTAGTCCATGCTTCTACTGTTGTCACCTTCTTCGGATCGAATGATATACCGTCACCAGTCACTATGTGACCAAGGAACTCCACCTTGTCCAAGAAAAACTCACATTTCGAGAGTTTTCCATATAGCTTCTCCTTCCTGAGGGTCTCTAGCACGATCCTCAGATGTTCTTCGTGCTCCTCCGATGTTTTCGAATAAATGAGTATGTCATCGATAAACACCACTACGAACTTGTCAAGGTATGGATGGAATACCTTGTTCATCAGGTTCATGAAGACTGTCGGGGCATTAGTCAACCCGAACGGCATCACCATAAACTCGTACTGTCCGTACTTGGTCCGGAAGGAAGTCTTCGGTATATCTTCTTTCTTAACTTTCAACTGATGATAGCCCGACCTCAAATCTATCTTGGAGTATACCCGCGCACCGCTCAACTAATCGAAGAGATCGTCTATCCTCGGCAGCGGATACTTGTTCTTGATAGTGTGGTTATTCAAGGTTCGATAGTCGATGCACATTCGCATCGTACCATCTTTCTTCGGCACAAAGAGGACAGGGGATCCCCATGGTGACGAACTCTCTCTGATGAACTCCTTCTCTAGCAATTCGTCTATCTGCTTCTTCAATTCTTCAGCTTCCTTGTTGTTGATCCGATACACCGGTTGAGCCGTCGGTTCTGCGCCTGGCACTAGATCAATAGAAAATTCGATGTCTCTGTCTGGCGGCAATCCTGGCAAGTCCTCCAGAAAGACATCCATGAACTCCGTGATGATGGGATGTGGGATTTTCTCTCCCTCAATCATAGCTCCGCAAATAGCTCCGTACTGCTACTCGACTGCTCCTCTCGCGAACTCGAATGTCAGTACCCCCGGAGGACTGAATACAACACATCCTCGGTGGCAGTCTATACTGGCAAAGTTCTTACTCAACCAATCCATACGAGAACGATGTCAAAACTCGGTAGTGGCATTACGAGTAAGTTGGCGCACAACTCCCTACCTCCCAAGGTGATGCACCGCCTCATGCAAATATCCTTGACTAGGATAACGCCTCCGCCTGTCATAATTTTGCAACTACCACCCAAGGATACGGACGCTATACTATGCTTAAATATAAAAGCTACAGAGATAAAACTATGGGATGTACTGGAATCAAACAAAGCTATAGCGGGAATTGAATCGAGAAGCATGGAACCTGCTATCACATCTGGTGTGGGCTCGGGCACCTCAATAGCCATAGCAAAAGCTCGGCCCTGCTGGGGTGCTCCTCTCTGCAGGTGCTGAGCGAACCGCTGCTGCTGAGTGGGCAGCGGTGGTCCTCGCGACTGTGGGGCAGCTGGTCCTCTCTGTGCTGGAGCTATCTCTCGTCCTATTCGGTTGGAAGCCACTGTACAATCCTTCAGCTGATGTGAAGGTGATCCGCAGTATAAACACGATCCAAGTATTGCTCTATAATCGTCCCAAACATGTCCGTTCTTCCCACAAAAGGTACAATACGGGGCCTGCTGGAACTGCCTCTGTGTCTGCTGTATCTGGGCTCTGGCCGGGCCTCGGTGCTGCTGATGTGCTGGGGCTTTACCAGTGGAGTGGAATTGTTGCTGGTGCTGGAAGGTCCTTGGCTGCAACTATGGACGCTTCGCCTGTGTTAGTTGATGGATGCCTCCGCCAAAAGTGCCTCGACTCCTCTTTGGCCTGTAATTCAATTCTTCCTCTACTTCGTGGGCGACCTCCAGAATCTTCTCATAGGTAGTAGCTGTAGGTCCTAAAAAATCAAGTTGCATCAATCAACAAAGTCAAGAAATCAAGAAACCCATCATTTGGATGAATTGTGCAGACAATAGATTGCGCAGCAATCCGATTGCGCATACTGCTTTGCGCACACTTCCAACTGCGCAGACTGACGTGGCAGAAGTCATCATTACCAAATCAAATCAAATCTTTTTCTGACAATTGACAGCACGAATAACAAGGAATCTGTTCGTTTCCTGTGCCGCACAGTGCTCGAGGGCGGCTGACAGCTGGCAGCGCAAACCAATCCTGCGCAGTTTGAGTCTGCGCAAACCATGTATGCACAATTCAACTCTGCGCACTCCATCAATATAATTGATAAGTTACACGTGGCATTCATGCCATCGATTGCTCATTACGTGGCAACTGTTTATGCACGATCATGCGCATTTCTATCAAATGATGCCATGTGTCCATGATAGTTGGCCCACGATCCAGTAACTGTCTGCGCAAATCAATGCTGCGCAAACCAATGCTGCGCAAATCATCCTGCGCAGTCCAAAATAACTGAAAGTTAGTTATTTTCAGAACTCTATAAATAGAGTTTCAAGTCTTCATTTCAAGGGGATCAAGATCAGAGATCAGAAATCAGAGAGTTCAGGAGTTCTTGCCAAAGTGCTGCTGCATTCTTCCTAGACTTTTGTCTTCAACTTCAGAGGCTTTTGCCTTCAATTTCCAGAGTTGTTTTCAACTTCAAAGGCTTCGTCTTCACAGTTCACATCGTCCAAGGGATAAAGCAATCGTCATCAAGATTGGATTCCTATAGTTGTAATTTTCCCAGAATTCTTGTAATCTTTATTACAGTTTGTATCAATAAAGTTCTATACTTTTGTTTTTGCAAACAAAATGGCGACTCTGCTGGGGACAACTTTCTCCTCCAACGAGGAAGTAGCAACTCAATGTGACGTAGCGTCTATCGGGAAGACGCAGAAGACGCTGGTTGTTAAGGTCAACCAGACAACCTACGAGGCGATGCTCAACTCCAAGACCACTCCCCGTACTGTAGCCACTTCTGCCAAGAGCAAAGTGCGCTCAGTTTGGGTCTCCAAGTCTGCACAATCTGGCATTTTTGCCACCAAGGATGCTGTACCAACTGTTGCACAATCTGCTAGTCAGACTGCTGCACAAAATACTGTGCCAACTGTTGCACAATCTGTCTCAGCAACTGCTGCACAATCTGTTGCAGTCAAGACTGCGCAATCTGTTACAACTGTTGCGCAAGCTACTTCATATGCTGCCTTGTCAAAACAGAAGACTCCTATGACTCTGGCGCAATTGGCAGTGGCTTTTCCTGCGCAAAACAGCACTCCAGTAACCAAAGTGCATCCCAAACACTCTAAGACAAGCACTCCTGATACACTTCCTACCAAAGCTTCTAATACACAAATGACTAGTGCACCTTCCACCCATGCGCAAACCAAGTCTGCGCAATCCAAGAAAGACAGCCTTTTGGCTAAATTTCCTTCTTCTCACAATAAAAGAAGAGATTCTACTCCTTTTCCCAAACACCCTATTGCCCCTGCGCAATCCATTGAGGGTAGTCCTTTGACTATTCCTCCTTCTCTTCAAAGCAAAGGAAAAGGTCCATTGGTCTTTTCTCAAACTTCCTTGTCTCATAACCTGGAAGATAACAGAGGGAAACGCTCTTTAGCTAACCCTTCATCTCAAAACAAAGGAAAAGGCCCTTTGGTCTTTTCTCAGTCTTCTTCAGTCTTTACTGAAGAAGATCCATCTCAATGTGTCTCGGCTCCAATCAATTCAAGAACTCTGGCAAACAAGGATTCTTCTTTCCTATATAATAAGAGTACTTATACTAATCAAAGAGGTATTCTGCCTACTCCGATAGCAGAATTCCAGGACCTCCCGACTCTCCAAATTTGTCGTTCCAGACAGGGAAAACTGTTAGTGTCTCAAACAGAAACTCCTGGGGGTGAATTTGCTGACCTCAGAACTTATCTTAATCGACCCACTTCGGTAAAATGCAAATAGCCAATATCGAAGGTTAAACATCATCAGAAACAAATCTCCAAAGTCAGAAATCCCGACACTTATGCCAATGAAGTGAGCACTTCCCTGTATACTCAAGGGACTAAACATTTGAAGAATCGGAATCATGTTCCAAATGTTATCAAAGAACAGATCCCTCGGAACTTTCCTCGTCCTGTTGTAGATCTTCGAGAACATCTAAGACAAAAACAGGATAATGTCTCAATATCTCCATCTCAACCATCTGATCATCACTGTAATCATAAAGTCATCATCCAATGCTGTTGCCAAACGACAAAACGATCTGTCTTCGATCGTTTGACTTTTGCTAAAACAGAACCGATGTCAGAAGATGAAGAAGTGTTGTACGCTTCTGTTAACATGACTTCTCGAGACACTGGGGGTAGAAGGTGCTCTAAGCATGGCAAACCTCGCAAACCAAGTCAACGGTATCTGGATCTACTTCAAGAATCTTCTGAGGGAGTATTTCAACATACCCGTTCTCGAAGCCGAGATACAATCGGTCAAAGGAATCTTCTTCAAAATCCTTCAAGTCATCTTCCTGTTTCCCAGTCAGGAGATGATTCATTTTCTGATTATGATGCATACAGTGAAAGTTCTGAACAAACAGTATCTTCCATTGTGCCAAGAGAAGTGACGGCTTATGTTGTCACCGATGATCCAGATGCTTCAACCTCCGCAAATCAAGAACAACGAATTGCTGCACTCGAAGACAAATTAAAAACCATGGCTGAGATGGTTGCTAGTATGCATTCCATCATTGTAGCACAACATGTTACACCACCAGCTGCACCTATTACTAGTCCAGAGATTATAGCATCTTCAATACCTGCCAATACTGGGCTGGGGGTAGTGCCTTCTCAAATACCTCCTGTACAAGTGCAAGTATAAACTACGCCTAGCCATTCAGGAGCTGGGGGTAGTGCTTACAACGCTGTTCCTCCTCCTACCACTACAACTCAACCTGCTCCTTCTTCTTCATCAGAAGACGCCAATGAAGCTGTCAAACTCTTACGAACCCAGTTTGAAGCATTTAAAGAGAAAGACAATCTACAAAGGTTGGGGATTAAACAGCCCTATCCGGTTGAATGGAAGGACGTCCCGTTTCCTCCAAAGTACAAAATCCCTACAATCTCTCTGTTCGATGGCAGTACTTCCCCGAGTCAATTCATCAATCATTTTGAGGTAATGACTGTTCAACTTCAGCCAAATGACGCTCTTCTTACCAGAGTGTTCGTCGGTTGTTTAGCCGGCGTAGCATACGACTGGTATAGAAGTTTGCCCGATGGTTGCATTACTTCTTTTTCAGGTCTCAAACAAATCTTTCTGGAACGGTTCTATGAAGGATTTAATGATATGACGATGTCAGCTCTCAACAAAATCAAACAAAACATAATGAAACTGCTGAGAGCTTTATTGAACGGTTCCGCCGTGAAGCTTTGAAAATGCCTCCAGGGACTCCAGCTGCTGTCACTATTGATACTTGTAAGGCAAATCTTTTGCCTATTATCAGTATATGGACGGGATCTACTCAATTCCAAGATTGGCCCTCATTCATCGTCAACTCCAAAGCCGCTGAAGTAAGTGCCGACAAGTTTAAACAATTAGGGGTACAAATGTCTAACCCTGATCGCGATGAGCATCAGAATTCAGGTGGTGGCAATCGCCAGAACAATCGTAAAGCGAAAGAGACTTTAAACATTAACTTGAACAAAAATAAAGAATCTTTGGCTGTCAATGTGGCCCCACCTACATCTACTCCTACTCCTTCTGCACCTCCACCGAGGGAACCTCGTCCGAAGGTAGAATATTCCTTTGACGAAAATGACACTGCAAGTATCTTTGAGTGTTTACTCAAAAGCAACAAAATTCAACTCCCTGATCCAAAGAAACCTGATGAAGTCAATAAGACTGATCATCCCAAGTATTGTGTCTATCACCGATTCATTGGACATCCTACTCGAGCATGCTATGTGCTCAAAGGTAAGATTCAAGAGCTTGTTAATGCAGGGGTAGTTACTTTACAACAAGATGAGAAGACTGTTACTGCAAATATGGTTTCAGTCCAATTTGGAGATTTCCCTCCGCAGATGATACAGCATGGTGTCATTCCGATTCCTAAAGCAACCCTTGAGATTGAGAATCTCCCGCTTCCATCCAATGAAGGTCTTATTCCCTTGTCTCTTGACAATGGTGAAATTATGTGGATCCATCCTGATCTTGCTCCAGAATTTGAGATATCTTCCAAGAAGAAAACTCGTTCTAAAGGCAAAACCAAAATCTGCAACATGGTATCTTTTGATCCTATTGTTGACGAAGAGATTCTGTTAGGCACAAGATCAGGAAAAGCTTATTTGAAAGATCATTCTGAAGGTCAAAAGGATCCTGTTTCTTCTTCCGAACCTGCTCTGGTACAACCTGCATCTGTTGAAGAGGTCCCTTCTACATCTTCACCAGTTGTAGTAGCAATTCCTCCTAAGCCAACAACTGCTGACAAAGGCAAGCAACAAGTTCGATTTGACAAACCTCTAAAGAAGTCATCTCCTACTGGGCTTGAGAAGCCTTACAACTTTGATATATTGGCTCAATTAGCCAATACACCAGCTAGGCTGTCAATCTTTGAACTCTTGCGTCTTTCCAAAGAGACACGAGAAACTCTAAGTGAAGCTCTGATGCAGGCTGAAACTTGCTTAACTCTTCTTAAGAAGCCAGAATCAGAATCAGTCTCTTGTCATCACAGTCATAGTGTCTTGGAACTGATCCCAAATATTACTTTCACTCAGGATGATATGCTAATGGAAGATAATAGACATGATCGTCCTCTTTATTATACAGGATATGTAGATTCAATGAAGGTTGATCGTATCCTGATAGATCCAGGGTCTGCACTTAGTATTATGCCAAAGACAATGCTAGATGCATTAAAGATACCAGTGCATAGTCTTTCAACCACGATCACTACTATTCTGGGATTTAATCAAGGAAAGAGTGAACCTTTGGGCAAGATTCGTCTAAAACTCCAAATAGGCAATCTTCGCACAAAGGTGACCTTTTATATCATTGACAATCATGGTTGTTCTTATAATGCTCTCCTGGGAAGGCCATTCCTCCATGAACACAATGTTGTTCCATCAACTCTTCATCAATGTTTTAAATATGTTGATGACAAAGGACAAGTTCATAAGGAAGTTGCGGACCTTTATCCTTTCAAGGGTGTTGAAGCTTATTGCAACGATGCTCGTATGTACAAGGATGAATTTATGAAGGTAGTATTGGCTATGGATACTGAAGAAGATCAAAAAGCAGTACCTCAAGACACTCTTATCATACCTGTTAAGGGGCGAGTTTTTCATCCTCAATCTTCCAAGCCACTGGTTATTCACTTACCAGTTCAAAAGAAATCAGTTGATGCTGATGAAAATCAAAGGGAGCTCACCTCTTCTGAGCCACTTGTTATCGACTTACGTCGTAACAAAGATAAAAAGCAGCTCATTCCTTCTGAGCCACTTGTTGTTGATCTAAATCACAACAAGGAAAAAAAGGAGCTCACCTCTTCTGAGCCACTTGTTATCGATCTCCGTCGTAACAAGCCTCCTCCACGTTCTTCTTCTCCCCCTTTTGAAATCAATTTGACCAAATCTGCTAAGGTTAAAGGTCCTGTTGTAAATACTGATGTACAAATCAATGAAAAAGCATCTACTTTCCAGTATATTGATGTTATTTATTATACTAAAAGTTATTTGGATATGTTAGATAGCTTCCAATCAATTACACTGGGAGTCGTACAATCTCTTCAGACAGAAGTCTCGCTTGAAGATCCAGATGATTCTTACCGTATTCATCCTTCTTTAAAGAAAGGTGAAAGTTCAGTATTTTTATATAAAAGACCGGAAACAAAGATTAACTATTCGGATGATAGCAAAATTAACGATACGGGACGTCTCCAGTTCCATCGTTATAGTCAACAATCAAAAGACATCCTCCGAAAGATGGGTTACGACTTTAAGAGCGGCCTTAACTATGGTAAAGGTAGACGAACTCCCATTCGTACAACAGTTCCAAACGGAAAATCACAAATGTATTATGACAGGACCAAGAAAGGTCTTGGATATACTTCTCCTCCACTGTTATCCCCAGCAGCTTCTGAATCAGATAGTGAAGAACGTTCTAACTCTTCTGATTCCAGATCATGGGATTCCGATACTAGCATCGGTGAAGTCCATCGTATAATTGTATCTTCTAACATGGTCTCTGTTGAACTACCAGAAGGCTGTGATGAAGATGTTGAAGAAAGTCCGGAAACAGATCCTTGGGCTCAACATATGGATAACCAATGGGTACTTCGATTTGAACAACGTGAACCTCCTACTGAAGATCAACTACTTCAAATTGATGTAGGAGAAAGAGATTCACCTCGGCCAATTTTTATTAGCAAAAATCTTCCAGAAGCAGACAAACAAGAGTTGATTCTTCTTATTAAAGAATATATCGACGTCTTTGCCTGGAGTTATGAAGACATGCCAGGTTTAGATCCTAAGATTGCTACTCACAAACTGAACATTTTTTCTAATGCTAAACCAGTCAAACAACAACAAAGGCGGTTTAAGCCTGAAATGATGGACGCAATTGATGATGAAGTCAAGAAGCTCATCGCTTGTGGCTTTATTCGAGAAGAGCAGCATCCTGATTGGGTAGCCAATGTCGTCCCAGTTCTGAAGAAAACTGGAAAAGTTCGAGTCTGCATCGACTTCCTAGATCTCAATGAAGCATGTCCAAAAGATGAATTTCCTCTTCCTATCACAGACGTCATGATTGACAATACTTGTGGGTTCGAAAGGATATCTTTTATGGATGGATTTTCCGGGTATAATCAGATCAAAATGCATCCTGAAGATGAAAAGCTTACATCTTTCCGTACTCCTCGTGGTGTTTATTGTTATACAGTGATGCCATTTGGTCTTAAAAACGTTGGTGCAACTTACCAACGTGCTATGAGTACTATTTTCAAAGATCATCTTCGCAAAACAGTCGAATGTTACGTGGACGATATTGCTGTTAAAAGTCGTCTAAAAGAAGATCACATCCTAGATTTGAGAACAATATTTAATCTCATGCGTCAACATCAGCTCAAGATGAATCCTACCAAGTCATTCTTGGGTGTCTCTAGTGGCAAGTTTCTCGGCTTCGTCATTACCTCTAAGGGTATACACGTGGATCCCGAGAAAATCAAAGCCATCCAAGAGATGCGTCCTCCACGCAACCTAAAAGAGCTACGAGGATTCCAAGGCCGACTTGCGTACATCAGGCGATTCATTTCGAACTTGTCTGGACGCTGCAGACCATTCACTCAACTAATGAAGAAGGGTGTATCTTTTGTTTGGACTGAAGAATGTCAACGAGCATTCGACGATATCAAACAATATCTTATGAACCCACCAGTTTTGGTGCCACCTATCTCTGGCATTCCATTCTTGATGTATGTCCGTGCTATGGACCATTCATTGGGTGCCTTACTTGCCCAAAAGAACAAAGAAGGCCATGAACAAGCTATCTACTATCTTAGCCGAACTATGATTGGTGCTGAACACCGTTATAGTCCTGTCGAGAAAGAATGCTTGGCTCTCATGTTTGTTGTGCAAAAGACGAGGCATTATATCATTGGTCAAACTACATGTTATATCTCGAGTTAACCCTCTCCGGGTACTCATGAAGAAACCAAGTACACTTAATTCTCGGTTGGCTACATGGGCAATCCTGCTAGCTCAATATGACATGGTGTATGTTCCACAAAAGTCTGTCAAAGGTCAAGCGCTGGCAGACATCTTAGCGGCTCATCCTGTGCCTGAAACATCTAAACTCTATGACGAAATTCCTGACGAGACGTTAGAAGTCAACATGATCTCTGAAGAGTTTCCAACCTGGCGTTTATTCTTTGATGGTGCATCAAGAATTGGACCAAATGGTGCTATAGTGGCAGGTGTTGGAGTTGTCCTCGTTTCTCCAGACGGATTAACTATCCAAAGAGCCTACTCTTTAGATGAACCTTGCTCCAACAATGTGGCAGAGTACAATGCCTTACTTGTCGGCCTTCAGCTAGCTAAACAACTGAATGTTGAATATCTGGAAGTCTATGGTGACTCTAAATTGGTTGTAAACTAGGTTAGAGGAACCTATGAAGTCCGTCATCAAGACCTAGTACCTTATCATGAGGCGGCAATCAATATAGCTACATCATTCAAAGCCTTCTTTATTGACTATGTTCGACGAGCTTGCAATACTGAAGCCGATGCTTTGGCCAATCTTGCAGCTGTCTTAGCCATCCCTATCAAAAGACAGCAGGTCGTGGTTATCTCCAATCGGGAACTGTTCTGCATCGAAAACAATCGTAATATTGAATTCAGTAATTTTACTGAAGTCAATGTTATTGATGAAGATTGGAGAACTCCTTTCATTGACTTTGTGGTTCATGACATACTCCTCGAAGATCCTAAGGAGGCTACAAGTGTTCGTCGACGATCTCTCCGATTCTATTACAATCAAACTACTAAGACCCTCTATCGGCGAACTTATGATGGTCTTCTTCTACGCTGTTTAGCTGGTGATGAAGCCAAACAAGTGTTACGTGAAGCTCATGATGGCGTTTGTGGAGCACATCAACCTGGTCCTAAATTACAGGATCGCATTAGACGTATGGGTTATTATTGGCCCTCTATGGTATCAGATGCCATTGAATATGCAAGGAAATGTCGTGCTTGTCAAATCTATGCAGACTTCATTCATCAACCCTCGGAATTCTTACACCCGACTGCTGCTTCATGGCCTTTTGAAGCTTGGGGTATGGACATCATAGGTCCTATTAATCCTCCTTCTTCTAGAGGACATCGGTTCATATTGGCGATAACCGATTACTTCTCCAAGTGGGCCGAAGCTATACCTCTGGCTGAAGTCAAGACTAGCAGTGTCATCAATTTCGTTAAACACCATGTCATCTATAGATTCGGTGTACCTCGCAGAATCATTCATGACAATGGACCTCAATTCATTAGTCAGAAATTCACTAGATTATGCGATGATCATCGGATTAACAACGTTGCTTCGACGGCGTACAATCCTGCCGCTAATGGTTTAGCTGAAGCCTTTAACAAAACCATTATTAAGCTCCTTAAGAAGTTTGTATCCACTAACAAACGGAATTGGAGCGAGAAACTTGGCGAATGTCTTTGGGCCTATCGAACTACAGTCCGCAATCCCACAGGCTTTACACCTTTCTCTTTGGTGTATGGCTGTGAAGCTGTCCTTCCTTTGGAGTTACAAATTCCTTCTTTAAGGATTGCTATTTCCAATGAGCTTACCACAGAAAATAATGACCTTCTTCGACTCCAAGAGTTGGAAGCATTGGATGAAAAGCGGTTAATGGCTCAACAGCATATTGAGTTATACCAAGCCCGCATCTCAAAGACATTTAATCGTAAAGTGAAGGTCAGAGCCTTTCAGCAAGGAGAACTTGTTCTAACGGTCAGACGTCCTAGGACTATGACTCATATGAGCAAAGGGAAATTCGATGCGAAATGGGAAGGTCCTTATGTTGTGAGCAAAGTCTTCTCAAACGGAGCTTATCAACTTTCAGAACTCGATGGTCGAGTCGCTATGATGCCTATCAATGGCAAATTTCTTAAGAAGTATTATGTATAAATGTAAATGCTTGTAAAAATTATCAGACAGGATCAAGTTCATAAATAAAATGTAAATTTTATTTCATCATATGATAGTACATAATATTAAAGGTCACTATCATCTTTCTCTACATTTGGACGAGGGCCACTGCCGTCCTTCTCAAAAATACGGTCAGCAAAAGAGTCGAGAACCTCCTTGCTGGATCCCACAAGAAACTTGCAGGCGGCCATCCTCATGGCTTCTTCTTCTTTAGTCCTTCCAGGTTCGAGCAGGAAGTCCAAGATGTCTCGTGGTGGCTGAGGTACCGACGGACCTTCGCCCGCTTTTGCCTCCTTCGGCTGGATTGGATCGGCAGGGCGTTCTTCAGTGCCCTTCTCAACCTTCGAGGCGATTTCGGCCTTCTTAGATGCTTCTCCGGACGACATTTTTATGTTGAAGAGCAGAAGTGTTTATTCCTGTCAGATTTCTGCTATATTTATAGACAGAAGTTCCTCAAATAATGACATCCACTAGACGGTTCATCCGTTCATTAACTTCCGACGGTTCATCCGTTCATTTATCATATTCATCCGACGGTTCATCCGTTCATTACTACCCGACGGTTCACCCGTTCATTCATCATCACCTGATGGGTTATCCGTTCATTTCCATTTAACGGTTCATCCATTCATTAAATCACCACTTGACGGTTCACCTGTTCATTGTCATCTATTATTTGACGTTCTTCTCGTTCATTCATTTCACAAACATTGACGATTCGTCATCGTTCATTATTTACATTAGCAACTTGTCGTTTTTGATTAAGTTGTTAAATCGAAATAATTATACTCAACATATTCTGCCACGTCTATATTACCTTTGAGTAGATATAATGAATATAATTATTTTCTATAAAATCATCAAGAAATATATCATGTCTTGCACCTCTGAATATATTTTCTATCTCTATTATTTTCTGAATAAAATAAGCAATAAATAATGGAATCACAACAAAATGTCTTTTATTTAATCAGAATATAAGACAGTACAAAAATGCTTCCACAGCAACAAAAACAAAGATACAAAAGAGTTTCAATCAAGAGGGAGGAACAATCAAATTGTTGATCTGTTGCTTCAAGGTCTGCAACTCTTCTTCGTGACTAGTTGTTACTCTCATTCTTGCTTCTTCCATCCCTTTTTCTTCATCAAAAATAGGCATATCTATTGTCCTGCGGGTAATTTCAGCACTATGAGTCTCTTCATACTCATTTTTCTCCTGAATTAGGGCATTGAGTTGTTCAATCATAAGTCGTTGATTGGCAGTTTCTTCTTCAAATTCCTTCTGAAGGCGAATAATTTCCGCTTTCAATCCAGTAAGCCTCTGTCCTTTGTTCTCAGCTGCCAAAGTAACTGATTCTATCTTTGAGTTGAATTCAGCTGACTTTGCAGAATGAGCTTCTAAAAGGTTCTGAAGGTTTATCCTTTCAATATCAGCTTCTTGGGCTAGTCGCTCATATTCGGCTTGCACCAGAGAGTCTATATTCTTCTTCTTGAGTTCTTTATATTTCTTTATGGATACTTCCAACTCATCCAATATATGTTCAAGAAGAATAGCTTGAGCCTCATCTCCTTGATCCCTTATGGCTCTTATTAAAAAAGAAGTTGGCTTCCTAACCATAATAAAATCAGCTCCTTCCTTCTCTATCATCTTATAGGCAAGAGATCCCAACGATTCAAAAAAGCACTTGGTAAATGATTGTACAACTTGCTGATTGATGGCTATAGTTCCAGGAGTTGAAGCTACCCCTGTTGAGGATGGGGTAGTCGGTTGCTCAATCCTTTGCTGCTGAATGATGGGCTCTTTAAATAAAGGAGCCAGAGTGGAACTAGCTGCTCCTTCTGTTTGTTCTTCTGCAAAAAGTAAAATTATTATTTTACTAATTTGCCAATAAACAAAAAGATCAAATTAAAAGCAGTCTTACCTTGATTGGATCTAACAACAACTGCATTTCCTGCTGGAATAGACTCCCGTTGAACGGAAGTAGCTTCAATTGCGACAGCTTGGCTGCTGCCCGCTTCAGAGCCACAAGATAAGTGATGGCTACTACTAACAACTACCGTTGGAATAGGCACCATAGCCAGGTCCATCGGAGGTGTTGGTAGAGTATCAAGATCTGCAAGAACTATAAATGAAGATATTAGATATCAATCTATTTTAAAGAAAGAAGATTGTTAAATCTCATTTTATACCTTGGGGTTCGGTGGCGGGATTCTCTTGCTGAACATCTTCACCAGCCACTTCTTCAGGAGATATTTCTATCTCGACGTCTTCATCAGGGTTAACAACCTTTTCTACGGACGCCTCTACTTCAATATCCTTTTTAGGATCCGAAGCATCGTCGGCGGTATCAAGAGATATGTGTTCTTCGTTGTCCCCTTCAGGATTCTGTATATACTTATCAACATTTCCAGACGAAGAGCTTTCTCCATCCTTATCTTTTTCTTCTTCTTGGGCTGCATTCCCACTGTCAGTTGCGGTTAGATCCTCCTGCAGGCTATAACAATCTTCTAAAGCTTCGATCATTTCACGCTCTTCTTCTTCACGAAGAGTCTTTGGAGTAGGAGGAAGCTGAGTCGTCTCCGCGACAGGTGAAAGAGGTCGTGTAATATTTAGCTCCTCTTCAATGATGTTTTCTCTGAGTGTTTCAACTTCAGTTCTGGGGTCAAGATCTCCCCTTTGTTCAGTCTCTTCAAGGGTTTTACTCCCTGATTCAGAAATAGGTGTAGGAGATGGCATTATAAATCCTGCTGCAGCATCTACTGAAGTCAGGAGTTGTTTGGAAGAAGAGGCTTCTAAATTTCTTCTGGTGACCAACTTCTTCTTTTTTCTGTGTAGAGGTCTGTCGGGACTCTCCACATTTATTGGTGCTATTTGTTTCTGTACAGAAGTTGGTGTAGTAGCAACTTCCTGATTTGTCTCGGCTAGCTGCCGAGATTGAGATCTTGTAGTCACTTTATCAGAAGAATGCTCCAAGACCAATTTCTTCTTTGCTGCAGGAGCAGGAGGCTCCTCTCTTCTTCTTTTCTTGGCAGGAGACTTTCCCACTCTCAGAGAGATCCGCATTGCTGCGTTTACCTCTTGTTGGAACATCATTTCTCTTGAAGTTTCTAGGGGTTCATCCGCCGGCTCGTTTGCCTCATCATTGGCAGGGATTGATAAAGCTATCCTCCCTTTTCTCAATCTTATCGCAGAAGCAAAACTATCGGCGAGATTAAAGTTCTCGGCAAAAGTATTTGCAGATGTGTAAAATACCGAGTATGTAAAGAGCATCCGAGGCCCTTGAGGAGTGCTCTTTGGTGGCATCGAGAAGGTAGCCTTTGTGTCACGAGCATTGTAGTAGGCCCAAGCTCGGGCCCCGTCAATCAAGAAACCCTTGCCTTGAAGGCAGGTGATTGCGTTCCCTACATGGAACTGATCATACCCAAATTGTCTAGCAAAACGGCTAGGGAGGTATGGTTCCAAAAAGCATTCTTCTTCAAAGCGGTATACTAAATGAGATGGCCGAATTGTCTTCAACCATTCAAAGGCCACACGGTTTAAGGGCTGCAGCTTTGAATCTACCATGTTAGGTGGCATCTGGTCATGACCGGCAGGGAGAGGGGCGCAACAGAAGTTCCATCCTCTGTTCAAATTTAAAACAAATCTGCACTCACTCAGAGAGGTGTACTTCTATTTACCCTGAGAATATCTGCGCAAGAAGTTGCCATCTACTGGTCCCATACCAGGGTCCATTAAAGTTGGATAGTGGAGGAGTAACCATCCAAAGAGATAAGTGTACGGCAGTTCGAGACGGGGGAATTCTTTCTCTCCCTTTGCCTTCAGCATCGAGTCAACATACAAGCGAAGACTCGCATTCAATCTGCAGGTCATTGCCGATAACAAGTCAACCTTATAACCGAAGACTAGCTTGACAGCAGCAAAAAGTACACCGCGATGAAAACGGTCCACTGCACTAGATCCCAGGACCACGAATCGTCTGAGCCAGTGTGTCAGAAACCCTGCTAACTGGGCTTCTTTGGACATGGGTCTGTAACCCATTCTCAAAAAACTCTCCAAAATGTCACCTTTCTTTAAAGGTGGACATTGATAATCATCCTTCATTTCCTTATCATAATGTTTACTTTCTTCCATCATCTTCATGACTTCCGTGTTACTTAAGGGTTTGAAAAAATGAGGGTAACATTTGTCATTTTCCTTGGTTTTCTTCTCTTCAATATGATTTAAGAACAAGTATGCAACCACTTCGAAGAATAGCAAGTGTTGGCCGTAGCACTCTTATAGTACAAAGAGCAAATCTTGTAATGGCACAGCAGTTCCTCAAACACTGCTACCATTTCTGCATTTTCTTTTCTGAGTTTCTCCAACTCGTCATTTGTGGGAACAAACTCCTCATATGGAGCATCCGCCATGGGCAAGTATGAGATGTACTTCATCTCGTGAAGTGCAAACACCATCTCTCCACCCGGGGTCATGAAGGTTCCTGTCCTGTAATTGTATCGCTCAGCCAAGGCCAAAAACATATGAGGGTTAGGAGCAAAGCCGTATACAGTGGCATGCACTGCTTGAAACAGGTTAATCTGTTGAAGTTTGTCTTGGAAGGCTGTCAGAACCCAATTTGCAATGCAATTCCATCGTTTGTAATCTGGATTCACTAATCCAGTCATTCTGATATCCTGTTCAGGGTATCTTCCTTCTTCCTTCGCAAATTCATTTGCGAATATAGGGGTTCTGACGGGCATCAGCATAGAGGAGTTTTCCGGTGGAATGCAGCCGGGTCTCAAACCTCTCAATATAACACTGTATCTGTCAGAGGAGCTGTAAAACAATCTTTCCCGTTAACCTTCTTTACAAAGATCTTCCCTGCACGAGCATCCTGGAGAAGGGTGATGTTCCAATCCATTTTCCTTGGGTAGCTCGCATGAGCATACCGTGATAAAGGGAGACAGCGAGAAATGTCAGGAATGAAGAATGATCTATCTTCCCGGTGGACTACCATTTCCTCCATCCTTGGCCTAGGCTGGGAGACTTTTTCAAAGGCGTCACCAAACAAGAATAAGGGTTTCTTGTGGATAACAGCATCTGCTGATTCCAGAGGTTGTCCATTCATTAGACACATTAAAGTTTCGTTGTCCTGGGAAATCAATATTGCCTGACGAGAAGCCGGCAGATCGTACTGAGGATAATGGACGTGAGACAAATCTTCTTTATATTCAGATTCAGACAAAGTTCCCACAAAATGTTCATAGTTTGGATCTTCATTGGTTTCAACTGCATCAAAAACAGATGAAGATCAGTACAAGTCAAAAACTCTATTTTTTAGACAAACAAAACAGAAGAGTACACAATCCTCAGATTGCGCTAATATAGATTGCGTAACATTAGTTTGCGCATCATAATAGGGTGCGCAAACCAATCGATTGTGCTGACATCCAGCGCAAATTAATCGATTGCGCTGACTTTCTGTTAGCACAATTCGATAGATTGTGCAGGATTACAGTCTTCATAAAAATGAAGACTGACTGTTTATGCAACCAAAAACCCTAAAAAAGGGTGGCGCAATTTGAACTCATCTCTAAAAAGAGATGAGTTTCGAAGATCGAAGGAAGTCAAAACACCCTAAAAAGGGGTTTTTGATCGGTTTAACTACCTATCAGAGCAGGGTGCGCGGACTCATGTCGGGATGGTCGCCGTGCAACTCTGCCAGATGATTCGGCCGGAGCTTTTCCCTTCGCAGCGGCGGCGGCGGCAGCATTAGATCGTCGGGGCGCCATGGCAAAGTCGTTGGAATTGGAAGACAATAAGGGCTCAGAGGAGAAATTTCAAGATCGTAAAGTAAAGAATTGAAAATGAAAGGACGGCTATTTATAGCCTTTGAAATACGAAACGGCTGCCTTGGATTGCGCCTAAAATTTGGGGACACTTCACTTTGCGCAGACAGCTCATCATCATGCACAATTTGATTCAAAATTCAAAAATTCAAAGTATTTCGAAACTTTGAATCAAATCAACTTTCGAAAACTTTGAAGGAGGTCTTGTAGGTCCTAAAAAATCAAGTTGCATCAATCAACAAAGTCAAGAAATCAAGAAACCCATCATTTGGATGAATTGCGCAGACAATTGATTGCGCAGCAATCCGATTGCGCATACTGCTTTGCGCACACTTCCAACTGCGCAGACTGACGTGGCAGAAGTTATTTTTACCAAATCAAATCAAATCTTTTTCTAATAATTGACAGCACGAATAACAAGGAATCTGTTCGTTTCCTGCGCCGCACAGTGCTCGAGGGCGGCTGACAGCTGGCAGCGCAAACCAATCCTGCACAGTTTGAGTCTGCGCAAACCATGTATGCGCAATTCAACTCTGCGCACTCCATCAATATAATTGATAAGTTACACGTGGCATTCATGCCATCGATTGCTCATTACGTGGCAACTGTTTATACACGATCATGCGCATTTCTATCAAATGATGCCATGTGTCCATGATAGTTGGCCCACGATCCAGTAACTGTCTGCGCAAATCAATGCTGCGCAAACCAATGCTGCACAAATCATCCTGTGCAGTCTAAAATAACTGAAAGTTAGTTATTTTCAGAACTCTATAAATAGAGTTTCAAGTCTTCATTTCAAGGGGATCAAGATCAGAAATCAGAGAGTTCAGGAGTTCTTGCCAAAGTGCTGCTGCATTCTTCCGAGACTTTTGTCTTCAACTTCAGAGGCTTTTGCCTTCAATTTCCAGAGTTGTTTTCAACTTCAAAGGCTTCGTCTTCACAGTTCACATCATCCAAGGGATAAAGCAATCGTCATCAAGATTGGATTCCTATAGTTGTAATTTTCCCAGAATTCTTGTAATCTTTATTACAGTTTGTATCAATAAAGTTCTATACTTTTGTTTTTGCAAACAGTAGCTCGGCTGGTGGCGATGGCTAAGCGAATCTCGTGCGATAATCCCTTCCTGAACCATCGTGCTTTGTCTTCCGGGGTGCTGACTAAGTTCTCTGCAAAGCGACTGAGGCGAGAAAACTCCGATGTGTACTCGTCAACGGTGAGATTGCCTTGCTCCAGATGCTCGAACTGGCTCACTAGCGCCTCTCGTGCCACATGTGGAAAGAACTTCCTCTTGAACAGTCGCTTGAACTCCTCCCATGTTATGTCTGGAGCAAAAAATCGGTGCTCGTCTTGGTACCATGTCCGTGCGATGTCGAAAAGCTGTCCACTGACTGACTAGATCTTCAGATCTTCTGGGACTCGGGCTATCTTCAGATATCGTTCAACGTTCTCCATCCACTCATCAGCGTAGATAATCCCCTCTGTCCCATAAAAATCTCTAGGCTTAAAGTCCATGAAGTTCTTGGGATCCACGGGTCACTGTTGGGGAGCATCTCGAATCTGAAGTGCCTCTCTCAAAGTGTCGCAAAACATGTTGGCATGCTACTGGATGATCCCGAGAAGTGTGACATTGTCCAGGGCTGGTGGTGGGGGCAGTACAGGCGCTGGGTACATCGCTAGCGCGTGATGTATAGTAGGTGCTGGGCACATCGCTAGAGCTGGGTGCATGGCTGGTGCTGGGTACATATAGGAAGCGTACTGCCTCGTAGGTGCGGAATACATGGCTGGTGCTGGTTGCATCGTAGGTGGTGAATAAACTGCTGGTGCCGGTGGAGGAATGGGTGCTAGTACTGGCGTTTGCGGAGGGAACTGTGGTGGAGGTGGAATGTCGTCCCTGCGGAACCTCGAGTACTGTGGCTGAGCCGGTCCGCCCTGGTGAGTAAGCTGGCCTCCCTGAGTCGGAGGAGTCTCGTAGGTGAAAAATCTGCCAGCTTCCGGTGGCGTGTACAGTGCGATGTTATTCCTGTCTTGTGAGTCCATTGGCTGAAAACAAGAAAATTCATTAGACGATAGAGCGATTCAAACAGGATGCATAAAGGTACTTGAAATCGAATATAGAAGCCAATGATGAAATTTTTAACTCACGAAGACAGTCCTTAGGTCCCTATTCCTAATCCCAGTCACAGGCCCGCAGTAGTACGACTAACTTAAGTACTACCACGGTTTCGCTGGCCTTGCGAAACGTCGACCTGCATGGGCCACCATAAAAACGTGTCACGACCCGCACCCAATATTTGGACATGAACCGTGTACACGCCCAGCCTACGTCGCAGAGTCGGCGGTAGAACGCTGTAACAATATGATGAACAACCATGCAATAATATAATTCTTATATGGGACAACCACAACTCAAAGTCACAGCTCAAAAACTAGAAGGTGAAATAAATATCCATCTCAAAGGAAATGTATAATAATAAAATCAAATGATATCTCCACTACATGTCTCAAATCAACTCATAAATCCAATACAAAGTCTCAGCACTAACTAAAATGTCTAAGATAGAGCAGCGGGATCAGATGTCGCAAAAATCCTCCTGATAAGCAAAGTCCGTCTCTAACACATCTCCCAAGTACGGGCCATACTCCTCAGGACACACAATCTCATTGCCATCACCTAAAATTTGTTTGGTTACCCAGTCAGGATGGAACGAGTATAATTCACTGAATGCAGTTCCAATATATGAAAGTGACTATATAACAGGGGTTAGCCTTTAGACATATGATTCATAAAATAAAATAAAGAAAGACAATAAAACTGAATAATAAGAACAGAAAATAAAATACAATAAAATACTCACCAACTAACCGACTGAAGTACCTTTGATATGTGATCGGTCTCGGAACAATTATGCGACACGGTCTACATGGTCTAAAATTATACGGTCTACAGTTACACGGTCTACTGTTACACGGTTTACAGTTAATATTGTAATAAAAAAACACTGTCTACAAAATTATAATCACGATCTATACAATTTAAATACAATAATAATCACGGTCTACACTGTCTACAAAAATAAATGTAATAATAAACACGGTCTACAGGTCTAAGGTCAGATCACACATCGTTGGTACTTCACTTTCCCCAACACCACAAGAAATAAATCAACATAAAAGACTGAAATCATATATCTATCAAATAAATACTGATGTATAGTAAAGATCAATACTGAAAACAAACAATAAACTGTACTCGCCTGGCGTCCCGGGTTGCTGGCACTGGTCAGAGTCCAAATCGAGATCCAATAACCCTATTTAAAGAATCACAGAGTCAATGATACAAATCAACATGTAAGGTTGGTATTCTATTTACAACTTGTTTTATTGGTTTAGCCAGGAAGGTTACCTAGTGTAGATGGTTTTAAGCCTCATTGGTGGACTTACATGCATATAGGTTCACCTACCAGGTGTGGGATCTGTGTGAATTATGAGTTTATATCCATGAACATGTATGATTAACCACCTTACTGAGTCTGTACCCAAGATATATGGTTCTTAGGGTGCCTCCTGTAGTATTCTTTGATAGCTCTTGACTTGTTGGCAAGGTATTCAGCCAAATCGGCTACTGACCCTCTCAGGCTTTCCTGTGTCCAGCTCTTCTCCCAAGGTAGGTTAGGGTAGGACAGGTCAAGCTAAGACCCTTACTCAACTGCCCATTCCTGTGCAATGAAATCCAGTCCCATAATGCAACCCTCTGACTTCTACATGGCTTGATGCCTGTACTGTGTTCCAGTCTTTAGAGTTTCATTAGGAGTTCTCAGATATAGGGAGTCTTGAGTTTCAGTTAGGCAGGATTGATAAACGAAATACCAATGTATTTATGTGTCAGGTGTGAATTTCACCATTGCCTGATCCCCCTTCTAATTACTAATACCTTTTCGATTTCAAGTCATATGTGAGTCCCATCTAACTTTCCTGGTGGTCCGTTCCTTTGTTACTCAGTATCATCCTGAATTTGGGGATCTTGCTCACCCTGTCTTATAACCCTTCTTTATTCCCTGTGTGATGTCTTAAATTGTGTGATGTCTTAAATTGTGCAGAAAACATAAATGTCAGGTGGCTCAAAAGTTTGGACAACAGGAAACCATCTGATACCTGTATGTAGTTGATTTATGGCATTAGGAACCTGCAATTAACTAGCCTATATCGTTTTCTTGACCTTGTATCATCTGATACAGGGATGGTGTCAGGTTTTACCAAACTTAGTCCTATACACATCTGTCTTACTCTTCGATTTGAAGTCAACATATAAAGGGTCTACTCCCCACAACTACCCTAACTCCATGCTGGGGTGTCCCTGTTACTGTCAACCTGCCCCTTATGTACATAACCTGTATACCAATCTCCACCTAGGCCATGTTAAATATCTGTTAGATATTAGGGGACCCAATGACAGTATCAGAACCTTCAACCCATAAAAATATTGTCTATACTAGAATAGTATCATAGGATGATCCCTTGTCAAACCAAAATGAGTTGTGGTTGTGAGATATCTCAATCCATGGATTTTTAGTGTTTGAGGTCATGACAACAAGAAAGGGGTGAATTTCTTTACTGTCAATGCATACAGGATGCCATAGATATCCAGGTAGGTGGGATACTCATGTATTCCCCTGCTATTTCAGGCTTCTTTTCTGTAATATTGGGATACTTCCTACTTGGTATCCGGTCCTAGATGAAGTTTTACTAAATTGATGAATCTATGAGTCGTAGTGGTATCAATGATTGTTGTCCTTGATATACAAAGTCTAGATGATCAACCTGTTTGGTGTAATGACCCAATAAGAGCTTTTCCCACGATCCCCTGGCCTATGATCTTCATTTTGACCCCTTACAGTAATTCTTATATTGATTCTCAGGCATTGCTAACTACCATAACAACGTTTAGGATATTGAATTTCAAGGGTAGTAAACTTACTCGTCTGATGAACCAATATACCAATCTTTCTCTGTTCTTCGAGTACTCCCCCTGCAATCTCAGTTTCCACGGCCAGATGAAAAGTATAGGTTGTAAAGGGTCGGCTACTCTCCTTTATATATATATATATATATATATATATATATATATATATATATATATATATATAATCTATAGATAAGAGGAAACTTGGTTTAAACTAGGTGGGACTCATCTGTTCTGGGAATTTAACTCCTAGATGGATTTGAATTTAGTTCAAATATGGGGGAATTGGTTTGAATCTACAGGGATTATCCGTACCTGTGGGTTCAAGGGCTTTAAAATTCGAATCTATCTCTTGGTGATAGAGATCAATAGTTTACTAGGAACAGTTAGGAATCAAGGTTCTAATCCAAACTTCTAGTTTTGATATAGTGTATTGGCTTGTGCTCGACTTCTAGGCTATAACTCTGAATTCAAAATTCAGAATTTAGCTAAGGTCCCTGTTCAAATCTTTATTTGCAAAGAGGCCCCTTTATGAAAGGTTTAATTCTACATATATATCTGTTTAGGGAAAAATAACGTCTAGTGTGATAAGGCAATGAAATAGATAATAATTAGAATAAAAATTTTACATGCTAGAATTTGATCAAGGGGTTTACACCCTCTCTTTCAAACAAGTCCAAGATGGTGGATGAACTGCTATGGAATCAATACGCGACAAACTGTGCATGGCCACCACGCACAGTTTGAGGAAAGATGTTAGAGGATCATACCAACTACAAGTTCAAGATTTGAACTTATCAATTCAAACCTCCAACTCATCCATATCAATCATTATAGATAATGCGAATATTTCTTTATTATATTATTGTTATCTTAGATATGCAGCAAATAATTAAAAAATACTACAAGAAAAATGATGATTTATAAGTTGACAGTCATCGAAAACCATCAACAATAGTGGTTATCTTGACGGTTTTAGGCTTACGTCAAGAGAGGCCACATTTTATGTTAGTTGAGCAATTTTATAGTATAATAGTTAACGGTTTTAGATGATCCGTCAAGAAATATCAATTTATTTATTGACGTTTCGGTGATAACCGTCAACAAATGTATGTGTGAAAAATTTGGTAGGATTTTTTTAGCTGCCATTTTAGTAATTTTTTCAAATCTTTCATATTTGTTGACGGTTGTGGTTCTTTTTATTCGATGAAGCCAGCAAAATTTTTTCTGATCATCCTCTTCATTTTCTCCTCTTCCCCTTACCTTGTCCTCCCTAAGAAAGAGCCCCCTACTCCTCTCCTCTAAAGAGCCTCCCACAGAGCCACACTTCCCACTCCTCTCATCTCACTTCTCCATCTCAAAACCCTAATCCCCAAATCCATCATATGTCATCCCTAAACCTAATCCTAGATCCGGAGGGAAGGGGATCTTCACATCAAAGCTCCCGTGAGCGATGGCACGTCGTCATCGAGCTCCGACGGGTGATACCGGGGTGTCTCTCGGTGAAGCACCGGTGAGATCATTACAACATAGATTTCTTGCAGCATGTTCGGCATGGTCATCACCTCCCCCTCCTTTGTGTAGTGCCCCGTCCCTACATCGTGCCCCATACTCTGTCCACGGGGTGTGCGAGAAAGTAACACTGTCGCTATCGATTCGATCGGGACCGATAGGTCGGGATCGACCGAGTCGATCGAACGGAAACGATTGAATTAAGATCCATTCCTCGTTATGGAATGTCTTCTTCGGAACCAAGTCCCATATTCAGCGGGTTGCGCCTCGAGGATTGACTCTGCGGCTGAGTCGGGAGAGACCTCACGTTACTCTGCTTTTTATGTCGCTTGCGTTGGTTTTGGCTTTGTTTTCTGAATGCGTTTTCGTGAATGTTTTCGATGGTTTTCATGGCTTGCATTTCGAACTCGCATTTCCTATCGAACTCCTTGAGTAATGCAGTGTTCTAATCGGTTGCTTGTGCGATTTCAGGTAATCACGTAGGCGACGTCTAGCGCGACCGACAAGTTCTCTTGCCGAAGTAAACTCAAGGTGAGTGGCTGACCCTTCTCTTCTCGACCCCTTCTTAGGTAAATCGATAGTGTTGTTGCGGAAGAAAGAATGAATGCAAGGGCACGGGCACGGTAAAATGATTAAGTTTCAAAGTGAACGAAGACTATACCTTAATAACTGAATAATGTCTTAACTCGGTCATTGGACAACTTTTCGACAAGGAGAAAGTTTCCTCGAGCGACAACCCGGGGCCACGGGACCGACTCGGCCTAGGAGGAAACACGGTATAGCTGTGCTGGATAATAGCACGGGTTAAGTGGGGACTTGCAGCGGGGCTCGCTACTTGCGCTGCAAGGGCCCCGGCTAACAAAGTTATAAGTCCAGGATGGCTTGTGGTGTCAGTGACCAATCACACGCAATATTGCACTTGGTATGAAAAATGATAACAATTGACAGGGAAGAACATGGTAAGTCTCATAAGGCGCGGCGCGGGCCGCCGTGGGTAAGTTTCAACGTAAATTTTATTATGCTTGTCATATGCTCGTTTAAAATTCATTAGGATGTTAGAAACATTCATACTCTAAGTCATATAAACTCTTCAAACCAAATGAGAGCTTGGAACTTAAATAGCCACGCACCAGTACAAAGTGTAATGTACTGATCCTCGCTCTCCACGCAGGTACCCCGAACCACGAAGGGCGTGCCACCTAAAAGCTCAAGGCGAAGTGAACCCTTTTGAAACCTCGTCCGCGTGTGAAGGCTTGTGTTTCTGAATTCCTTTTAAAGAAGACCCCGCACTCAGTCCAAAAGAAGATGGCGACTCGACTCGCCTCGATAGCAGGTGGAAAGTGTTATGTTTTTGCTTCTAAAAAGGGGATGTAATGTATGGAACAACTATCTCATCGGCGTTCATTTTGTAAGTCGAGTCATGTTGTAGCCCGCGCGGCAATAAATGTAAATGAAGTTAATGTAAATGAAGTTTTATTATCAATAAAAAAGTCCACTTCTATTTCAAATGTGTCAATCAATTTCTCTGCGTACTCTAACTTGATGTTGTGTTTTGGATGACCTTATGACTACGCCTTGTGCGATCGCAACTTAGGTTCGCACGGCATCACGCCCGGGGGATGACTATCGATTCTACGAAATCGGGACGTGACACTTCGCATGCCCTGGCCAACCACGAGCTGCTGGGGCTGGCGCACATCATCACCTACGGCGGCAACAACGTGTTGTGGAGCCTGAACGCCCCTTCCCCCCTCGCGGATGCTCCGACGGATCATCGTCCAGGAGATGCTGAGCCTTACGGGGCTGGGTGCCATCTATGAGCTCCGGAAGGGCAAGGTGAGGGCGATGGTGGCGGATCATCAGGTCGATCATGCCTCATGCTTAAGATCTGAGGGCACATGAAAATCATAGTGGTAAAGTCACCAACTTGCATGGTATTAACATGTTCAGAATATTGTATTTTCTCAATAGCTACAGAACCTGTTAGTAATCTTTACATTTTTTACTACAGAACCTGTTCAGAATTCTGCCTAGTTTACTAATTTGTCCAATATTTTTGCCTATATTTTCTCTTCGGCCACCGAGTAAAACCAAAAGCTTCTAAATTTCGGCTGAAGAATCGGTAATATTGGATATGGTATTTAAAATTTGCTAGTATCACAAAGGATATGCCCCTCAAAAGTTTCCAATAAAGACTCTGTTGTTGTTACAGAACTGATATTTTTTGATATTGGACGGTTTCGACCAACACTAAACTTCAGATGGCATGCACATAACCTAAAGTTCTGAACTTGCCAAAAGTTAGCTGAGTTTTTCGATCTTTGCATATTGGAAAAATCAATTGTGCAAATTTTGTAAATTAGGGCCAACATATTGCAAAAATCTATTGTCCAAATTGTGGCTGGTATTTTACCAGACACACTAGGAAATTCGGAACAGTGAATAGCACTTATAATCCTCACCTTACACGGAAAACATTATTGGTGTTCCTTTCTTATTGTGTCCAATGTTCTTTTTCATTTATGAATGTATTAATCTACAAATTATATATTTCTCTGCTGAGTAAATTAAATGGTCTAAATGTCTTTGAGCTCTACTTTTTTATGTTCAGAATATTGTTGTCACCCTCGGATTACGTTATACGTATTTTGGTATACATTTACGTATCTCGGACCTGTATTTCGACTTGTCCTGACTGGCTAGTCTTGGGTTTTGCATTTGGCATGGGTTAGTTAGCATTTCCTAGTTTTTGTGGTTTATCTTGGCCTTGGCATACATCGGGTTTGGTTGGGTTCGGCTTGGTTGGGTTCGGTTTGGGTTAGCATGCAAACTCCTACATACCACTATCCCACATTTATTAACCCAACAACCCTTCTCTCTCTTCATTCACTTCTCCATTTACTCTTCTTCTTCCTCCATTAACTCTCTCCACCTACCGAGAGCTTAGGCAAGTGCAACTTACTTCATGGAGGAACTCAACTTTTGTTGCTCCGTTGTCTTCCTCACAATCCTATGACACCTTAGTACTTAGCATTTTTAATTCCCATGGTTCATTTCATGTAGATCTAAGCTGTTGCAATTTCGAGTCTTCATGGTTTTGATCTTCCAAACTTGGTTGTTTCCGGAGATTGAGAGTTCCACGTAGTAGAAATTTTGATTTTACGCAAGTTTGGCTTTTGAAAGGCTGGATTTCATCAAGTCTTGGCCGATATAGGGCTTCTTGAGTTCTTGAGACCCATGGCTGCTTGTCTTGGTCTTGGGGAGAGGACGAGCCCTTTATGCACACATTTCACGTGCCAGCGTAGTATTTTCCTTTACGCACACGTTTTTCACGTGCCAGCATAGTAATTCTCCCTTTACGCAAACGCATTTGCGTGGTAGCGTACTCTGTTCTATGCCGAGTTCATTCAAACTCTACGCAGGGGCCCTCCCACTCGCGTAGAGTCTTGCTCGTGTAGACTCTCGCCCGCGTAGGCCTTTCCGCTCACGTAGAGTCCCACTCGTGTAGAGTCTCGCTCGCGTGCAGTCTTGCTCGCGTAGAGTCTCACTCGAGTGCTCGCTCGCGTAGATTGCTTGCTCGCGTAGCCTTGCTCGCGTAGAGCGGTCCATCCTTGTCCTTGCTCGTGTAAGCTATTTTTATGCTCGGAGCCCCTTGGCCTAGCGTAGAGGTTCGCTAGCGTAGAGTCTTGAGCCCCTTTGGCGTACTCCGTTGCCTTGTTATGTTCTTACACTTTTGTTATAATCATGAATTAATTGATATGACTGGAATGATAATTGTTCACGGTATGGTATAACAAGTAATTGACATGAAATGACATGACATGACAAGCAAGCATGTAAAACCCCTATTTTTTATTATTATATTTATTATTTTTAGACTTAAAAATAAATTTATACAATTTATGATTTTATTTTTTTAATGACCTTAGCCATTGTTGCGTTTTGGAGCACTAGACGACCATGACTTTTAGTACGAAAGTTGTAGCAGTGTGCCTTGACTAGTATATTAGCCATGTCATGGGAGACCTAGCCATAGTTTTGTCCAAACTAGGAAAACCAGGCCGAGTTGTGAAATAACGCATTTAAAATATTTTTATTTTAGATATTAATTTATGTATTAATTTTTAGATGACCCGGTTTGTCCAAACCAGCCCGAAGAGGGCCCGGACCGAACCCAATCCCATGTAAGCATGTTCTGTGACCAAATGTGGCCAAGTAGGCATATTTTATATATATACAAATATTTTCTAAATTACTTTAGAATTTTATGTACAAATTCTAAATATTTAAATATTTGTACAATTATTGGTATTTTATTTTTAAATAATATTTTACAGGATTGTACATGTTCCTGGACCCGGATAAGGGTGTGTGATACAGTTCACCCATTGGAAATTTTTATTATTTTATTATTACTAAAGTTATTTTGTGAAAATTTAATAGACATTTTATTATTGTTGATATTATTTGATATTATGTGATATTATTATTGTTGCCTTTTATGGCAATTTAAATTTGTGTATATATGTAAAAATATATTTTAGATGCATCATATATATAGTTAGATAATATTAAACTTTTATTTCAAATTGGTGGAGATTTAAAAAACATATTTTCCTATTTAAATATTATTATTATTTTGTGTTGATTTAGTAAGGATTGAATTTGTATATATATGTAGATATGCTCAAATATATTAAATAATTGGATAGTTGACTTCTAAATGATATTTGGTTTTTAAATAAATTTTTGGGTGTATTTATGATATGTATATATATATATATATATATATATATATATATATATATATATATATATATATATATTAAAAAAAATATATATATATATATATATATATATTGAAGTATTTAAGAAAAAATATTGAAGTATTTAAGAAAAAGAAAAGGTTTGTAAAAAAAAAAGAAAAAAAGAAAAGAAAAGGGATGTGTGGTCGACCCACATTGTGGGAACCGACCACAGCAGCTTTATGTGCGCCCCCTCCTTTTGTATTAAGAAGCAACAGCAACAAAATATTGTGCGCCCCCTTTATATACCCAGCAGCTTGTGTGTTAGCCGAGACCCCCTCCCTCCTTTCATATATATATATATATATATATATATATATATATATATATATATATACAAACCTTAAAAATTTCTTCCACCTCCTTCCTCTCCTCCTTTCTCTTCCCCACTCCACGGCGAAGCTCGGACGCACCATGGCAAAGCCGTGCTCGCGAAGAAGACAAAGGAACCATCGACAACAACAACAGATTCCCACTTTAAGGTATCCCACTTCCCCGATCAATTTCTCTCTCAATTTAAATCCATTTTTAGATCCGTAAATTTGTGTAGAAAGTCCACATGACCCTCTTCGAGATCCCCTAGGTGGATTTCGACATGGCCATCCAACTTGCTCGAAAAATCGAGACGAAGTTGGAGAAAAATCTATTTTTCTGAATATTAAAAACTGTTTCGAAACACCAACTTGTCGGCCATTTTTCTCGTTGTCCATTAAACTTTCGTAAGAACTAATTGAAGGAAGTCAAAGACAACATAACCGAGATTGTAACGCACCTTCTGGATTCACTTTTCTTCTAGTGTGTAGAAAGTTACACGTTGTTAAAGTTTTCCAAAAATTGTAAATTCTGTTTTCAAAAAAGTGGGAAAACACCCGATACGGCGTGCGCCCCGACAAACCGGGCGATGTGGTCGCGCACTATATGCAACGAAAGACGCGTCTAGATGTTGTCGACGTGTGGGAATCGACGGAACCTGATTTCGTTGCATATGTACGACGAAATCAGTGCGTACCCGTCGAGATACCCCCGTATCGACCCTTTGCAAATTAAGTCACAACCATGTGCACACTCATCATATCGTGATGAAACTTGCGCCATTAGACTCGATTTATTTTTTTGGTCATGTGAGCCAAGTTTGCTCCGATTCTGAGATCGTTGATCGGGACGCTATTTTGGCGGGCCCACAATCCCACTCAACGGGCGATTTTGTGCACAGCCCACCGGAATCTAAAATTGGACATACCGTTGGGTTCATCTCATCAAAACAAATCTGTAGACATGTAGTTTGACGACTTTAGAGACCGTAGACATCGACACGTATTTCGGTGCAAAACGGGTCCAACGGCGGACATCGTTTTGATCCGAAATTACGATTTTTCCCCTGTTCCAGAATTTGACTTTTGGACAGGCGTTTCCTAGGCATATCTTTTATTCCAAACTCGTTTGTGATGTTTGTTTCCGCATCCGGAGATCCTTGTGGATTTTGACTTTTGTGTAGACGATTCTGACTGTTGGATTTTGCTACAACTCGCACCACCCTCAGGCAAGACACCTTGCCATTTGCTGTTTAATTATTTTAGCTCATATTTCATGCATGTTTATTACTTTCTTTATGTAAAATAAACTGTGATACATGGCATAACCTGTTAGAATTTACTGTTTAGTTTCTTGCTATGTATTATTTTCTTACACATTAAACCTAGATTTAAGGGACCACCTTTGTGTGTTGCATTCATGGCCTTGACACATTTATTCTACGTTGTTGTGTGTCGCATATAGGACTCGGCCATGCGTGATTGGCTGGCCACCAGTACATATAAGCCGTGCGTTAGGAAATAACTGCTAATAGAATTGCATGATAGAAGACTTAGCAGTTATGAGTTTGTATTGGGCGGGAAGAACATGATTGGAAGTTGACTACCACCCTATCTATCGTAGACTCGCTCGCTACTGAGGAACGAGAGGTAGACTATATGCTATAGACTCGCTCGATACTGAGGAATAGTATATGGTGTTGTGACTCGCTACTGAGGTACTGCATTGGTATTTTCTTGACTTGACCCGGTAGTCATGCGACCATGAACTGTTCTTAAAACTGCATTCACTTAGATTGGTTGGGCTACCTTTATCCGTTAGGTACGAGTACTTTTGGTTTGGGTACTTGTATCTGACCGTGACTTGGAACAATAACTTGTCGCAGATTAGTTCGTCACATCTTGTCCTTGTTTGGTTGTAGTTGTGACTTACTACTTCGATGAGAAGGTATTGAACCTTGTTGCGGTCCGGATACCATATTGGATTCATATCATGGAAAGATACGTCACCGTGAATTAGTTTACCATCTCCTGTCCTTGTTTGGTTGGGGGGATGGTACGCTAGTTCAATAGGTATGTATTGGACCATGTTATAATTCAATTGACTTATTTATTGAGCAATATTTATTCAGTTTATATGGCATGATATTATGTGTCTTGTTACGTCCCTCTGGGGACCTGGTTATCTCTCCAGGTGTGTGTTCTTGTCTTTCGCAGGTGCTCTAGCTCTAGCTGTGATCCTCTCTATTTCGTCGAGGATGATTGTACTTGGATCGTCTTCGCTTCGCTCCCCAAAAATCTTTCTTTTGCATATCATGTATTTCTCTTTTCATAGTTGGTAGTGGATTTGTCTCCGCCCAACATATTGTATCAAGACAATTCATTCTCATTATATGATATCTTTTATTTATTTATTTGTGTGGATGAGATTAGTTATGGTTCTACTGCATTTTACAGCTGATGTATTTATACGATGCTTCCATATATTGGAGTATACTTCGTATGAATACAACTGGCATGTCTATGTTACTATTCCTATGTATTTTGGGACTCGGGCGTTACATATTTTTGTGGTGGCCCATGCAGGTCAAGATAAATTGTTTGGTTACTTTACCGTACCAAGCAAGCCTGCGAATAGGATTAAAAGTCTACGATCTCATCCACATACTTGACCTTTTTCCTTGATTCCATATTCGACCAACTCATCGATTGCATCTTGCTTGATTCCTTCTATCATTATCCTTATCTTCCCTTCGTGCTTGCTAGAGATTGACCCTACAAGTTAGATGTCCCAAACACCCTTAGTTTAATTCTTTTAAGTTGGGTAGAATGCCTTGTGACCTAGCAATCCCTTTGTCCTTGTGACCTATATTAGCAAGTTTACTTGGATTCTAGAATTTAGAGGACCCTAACCCATTTAGCCAACCAAGGACTTTGACAAGAAAACTATAGGACGACTGTATGACTTAGAATCATTCTGCCTTCTTTTAATCTTAATCTCTCATGCCGATATATTTACCATTTTGACTAATAATGCTAATGTAGCCTAGTTTTTGCAAGCTTATTCCTTATCGAGCTTGTCCAAGGCATATATTAATTGGGTCGCTCCCACTAACATATTGTCTAATCAGAACCGGTGCAGGATGGTCTGATCAACCAAGTGCACTTTGGTTCGCTTTATTTTATCGTTCTTCATGGATGGGAACATAATTAAACTTGGCCTTTAGAATTCCATCCACGACTGCCTTGAAAATTCTTTTTGAAGTTATTTCGGTCGCCTTTGAATCACGTATTCGTATTCGATAACGTCTCCTTCGAACTCTATATTGCTTTCGCCTTCACCTATTTTAGAAGGACGAAGGCGTTATACTAGAACTTCCTCTAGCCTTCCTATCGATTATGACCATACCGTATTATTTTTTTCTATGATCTAGATCGCAATTTCTTACGACGCGATTTCGTGAAAACATTATCATCGTTTTGATCCCCATCGATACCCCCTTGTGTCTTCTCACCCCCCTACTAATTCTTAATTTCGAGGACGAAATTCTTTTAAGTTGGGTAGGATGTAAAACCCCTATTTTTTATTATTATATTTATTATTTTAGACTTAAAAATAAATTTATACAATTTATGGTTTTATTTTTTTTAATGACCTTAGCCATTGTTGCGTTTTGGAGCACTAGACGACCATGACTTTTAGCACGAAAGTTGTAGCAGTGTGCCTTGACTAGTATATTAGCCATGCCATGGGAGACCTAGCCATAGTTTTGTCCAAACTAGGAAAACCAGGCCGAGTTGTGAAATAACGCATTTAAAATATTTTTATTTTAGATATTAATTTATATATTAATTTTTAGATGACCCGGTTTGTCCAAACCAGCCCGAATAGGGCCCGGACCGAACCCAATCCCAAGTAAGCATGTTGTGTGACCAAATGTGACCAAGTAGGCATATTTTATATATATACAAATATTTTCTAAATTACTTTAGAATTTTATGTACAAATTCTAATTATTTAAATATTTGTACAATTATTGGTATTTTATTTTTAAATAATATTTTACAGGATTGTACATGTTCCTAGACCCGGATAAGGGTGTGTGATACAGTTCACCCATTGGAAATTTTTATTATTTTATTATTACTAAAGTTATTTTGTGAAAATTTAATAGACATTTTATTATTGTTGATATTATTTGATATTATGTGATATTATTATTGTTGCCTTTTATGGCAATTTAAATTTGTGTATATATGTAAAAATATATTTTAGATGCATCATATATATAGTTAGATAATATTAAACTTTTATTTCAAATTGGTGGAGATTTAATAAACATATTTTCCTATTTAAATATTATTATTATTTTGAGTTGATTTATTAAGGATTGAATTTGTATATATATGTAGATATGCTAAAATATATTAAATAATTGGATAGTTGACTTTTAAATGATATTTGGTTTTTAAATAAAAGTTTGGGTGTATTTATGAAATGTATATATATATATATATATATATATATATATATATATATATATATATATATATATATATATATATATATATATATATATTGAAGTATTTATGAAAAAGAAAAGGTTTGTAAAAAAAAGAAAAAAAGAACAGGAAAAGGATGTGTGGTCGGCCCACATTGTGGGAACCGACCACAGCAGCTTTATGTGCGCCCCCTCCCTTTGTATTAAGAAGCAACAGCAACAAAATATTGTGCGCCCCCTTTATATACCCAGCAGCTTGTGTGTTAGCCGAGACCCCCTCCCTCCTTTCATATATATATATATAGTTATATATATATATATATATATATATATATATATATTTTATATATATATATATATATATATATATATATATATATATATATATATATACAAACCCTAAAAATTTCTTCCACCTCCTTCCTCTCCTCCTTTCTCTTTCCCACTCCACGGCGAAGCTCGGACGCACCATGGCGAAGTCGTGCTCGCGAAGGAGACAAAGGAACCATCGACAACAACAACAGATTTCCACTTTAAGGTATCCCGCTTCCCCGATCAATTTCTCTCTCAATTTAAATCCGTTTTTAGATCCGTAAATTTGTGTAGAAAGCCCACATGACCCTCTTCGAGATCCTCCAGGTGGATTTTGACATGGCCATCCAACTTGCTCGAAAAATTGAGACGAAGTTGGAGAAAAACCCACTTTTCTGAATATTAAAAACTGTTTCGAAACACCAACTTGTCGGCCATTTTTCTCGCTGTCCATTAAACTTTCGTAAAAACTAATTGAAGGCAGTCAAAGACAACATAACCGAGATTGTAACGCACCTTCTGGATTCACTTTTCATCTAGTGTGTAGAAAGTTACACGTTGTTAAAATTTTCCAAAAATTGTAAATTTTGTTTTCAAAAAAGTGGGAAAACACCCGATACGGCGTGCACCCCGACAAACTGGGCGACGTGGTCGTGCACTATACGCATCGAAAGGCGCGTATGGATGTTGTCAACGTGTGGGAACCGTCGGAACCCGATTTCGTTGCATATGTACGACGAAATCAGTGCGTATCCGTCGAGAAACCCCCGTATCGACCCTTTGTAAATTAAGTCACAACCTTGTGCACACTCATCATATCGCGATGAAACTTACGCCATTAGACTCGATTTATTTTTTGGTCCTGTGAGCCAAGTTTGGTCCGATTCTGAGATCGTTGATCGGGACGCTATTTTGGCGGGCCCACAATCCCACTCAACGGGCGATTTTGTGCACAGCCCACCGGAATCCAAAATTGGATATACCGTTGGGTTCGTCTCATCAAAACAAATCTGTAGACATGTAGTTTGACGAGTTTAGAGACCGTAGACATCGGCACGCATTTCGGTGCAAAATGGGTCCAACGGCGGACATCGTTTTGACCCGAAATTATGATTTTGCCCCTGTTCCAGAATTTGACTTTTGGACAGGCATTTCCTAGGCATATCTTTTATTCCAAACTCGTTCGTGATGTTTGTTTCAGCATCCGGAGCTCCTTGTGGATTTTGACTTTTGTGTAGACGATTCTGACTGTTGGATTTTGCTACATCTCGCACCACCCTCAGGCAAGACACCTTGCCATTTGCTGTTTAATTATTTTAGCTCATATTTCATGCATGTTCATTACTTTCTTTATACAAAATAAACTGTGATACATGGCATAACCTGTTAGAATTTACTGTTCAGTTTCTTGCTATGTATTATTTTCTTACATATTAAACCTAGATTTAAGGGACCACCTTTGTGTGTTGCATTCATGGCCTTGACACATTTATTTTACGTTGTTAAGTGTCGCATATAGGACTCGGTCATGCATGATTGGCTGGCCACCAGTACGTATAAGTCGTGCGTTAGAAAATAACTGCTAATAGAATTGCATGATAGAAGACTTAGCAGTTATGAGTTTGCATTGGGCGGGAAGAACATGATTGGAAGTTGACTACCACCCTATCTATCGTAGACTCTCTCGCTACTGAGGAACGAGAGATAGACTATATGCTATAGACTCGCTCGATACTGAGAAATAGTATATGGTGTTGTGACTCGCTACTGAGGTACTACATTGGTATTTTCTTGACTTGACCCGGTAGTCATGCGACCATGAACTGTTCTTAAAACTGCATTCGCTTAGACTGGTTAGGCTATCTTTATCCGTTAGGTACGAGTACTTTTGGTTTGGGTACTTGTATCTGATCGTGGCTTGGAACAATAACTTGTCGCGGATTAGTTCGTCACATCTTATCATTGTTTGGTTGTAGGTGTGACTTACTACTTCGATGAGAAGGTATTGAACCTTGTTGGGGTCCGAATACCATATTGGATTCATAGCATGGAACGATACGTCACCTGAATTAGTTTACCATCTCATGTCCTTGTTTGGTTGGGGGGATGGTACGCTAGTTCAATAGGTGTGTATTGGACCATGTTATAATTCAATTGACTTATTTATTGAGCAATATTTATTCAGTTTATATGGCATGATATTATGTGTCTTGTTACGTCCCTCTGAGGACTTGGTTATCTCTCCAGGTGTGTGTTCTTGTCTTTCACAGGTGCTCTAGCTCTAGCTGTGATCCTCTCTATTTCGTCGAGGATGATTGCACTTGGATCGTCTTCGCTTCGCTCCCCAAAAATCTTTCTTTTGCTTACCATGTATTTCTCTTTTCATAGTTGGTAGTGGATTTGTCTCCGCCCAACATATTGTATCAAGACAATTCATTCTTATTATATGATATCTTTTATTCATAAAATTGTGTGGATGAGATTAGTTATGGTTCTACTGTATTTTACAGTTTATGTATTTATACGAGGCTTTTATATATTGGAGTATACTTCGTATGAATACAGCTGGCATATCTATGTTACTAGTCCTACGTATTTTGGGACTGGGCGTTACAAAGCATGATGGGAACTATTGAGTGCTGTTGTGATGGCAAGCATGACATGACAAGAAGCATGACATGACAAGAATGAATGACCTGGATACCGTGGATGATTGTGTTTGTACAAATGAACCAGTACTGTCTTGCAGCATGTCTAGGACAAGGATCCCTGAGTACCACGGACAGGGGTACCTACTTAAACTGACTAAGGCTAATAACTAGAATAATCCAGTAGTCATGAAGAGATTTTTCAGCCACAGGCAATCCCGTTATCTGGGCGCCCCATCATGGGATTTGTAGCCTGCCGTCGAGTTGGGCACATTTCCAGTATACTGTCATGTGTTGCACCCTTCAAGCTACTTAAGGGTACATATATTTTCTGAACGATGTACCAATATGAACTCAACCCCTAATTGCGTCTGGGTAACCTGGATGGTCTGCAGGGCTTGTGGCTGTTAAAACAATCTCATTGCATCTTGCTAGTAACTAGGCCTGTGATAACCCTAGTTAGTTAAAGTATCAAACCGTATTTATTGCTTGGCCATGAATGATGGATGGAGTCTAACCAGTCTAAGCCTTGTCTTGTTCCAGTACATGGCTATCTTGGAACATGATTGTTTATGCTTACCCTTTTTTGTACTGACCTGAATAGTTTCTTACCTTCTTGCTAGTTATTGCCCTATTAAATTTCATGTCTTATTTACCTTTTTTATTTTATGTTCTGATATGCTGGTTTTAGTTCTTAAGTGAAGTCTCCTTTGTGGCACTTGCTCTTTCTGGGATGTGACCTAGCTGGTTTTGCGTGGCCAGATACCGGAGCAGCTCCAGAGGATCTCCCTACCTTCCAGCCAGATGGTGACCACCAGGTGTAACCCTGGCAACGAGTGGGTTATATTTTGGCTCTCCCACTCTATTGTAAAAGTATTCTTTTGAGGTGTTTAGCCAACGAGCACGTGTTAGCTCGATTGTACTTTACTTACTGTCTGCCTACGGACTGTAGCATGATTAACAAATCCTAGGGTTGATCATGTATGACTGAAACTCTTGCTAGTCTTCACATTTTGTATGACTAGCTTCATGATAATCCAAATATGTAATGTATATGACGCCTTACTATTGTATATTTGGTGCTCTGACATCTTGTAGCTACTATTATTTGCTTGAGATTGAGACAATAGGCTTGTTTATGACCATAAAAGACTGATGGCTTGTAGTTCAACCCTCATGTATCTAGACAGCCATGACCGTATAGCGAGGTGGATTGCACTTTAATATACGTATCTGGCTGTGTCCGCCTCCGCTCTCCAGTATTCTGGTTCTGGGGTGTGATACGGTTTAAGTGAGGGCCCATGCAGGTCTTATGAATCAAGATATATAAGGGTTTACTGAATAGATGTCTCAATCAGCACTCGCCCTTGATCTCTGCTCGTATCCTCTAAATTCCTGAAATCTTGACCTGATCACATGCTTGTATCTTTTATCTGTCCTGGTCCTTCCTTATTGTTCCCTGTGTCGTCTTCTTCAACGATATTGCTCCTGGTCCTACCGATCAGCTGGAAGGAGCTCAACCAGTACCTCAGCAGCAACCTGGGGACCAAGCCCAACACTCAGAAGAAGCCTCCCGAATCATGCCTTCCGGAGATCATAAGCCTCCAGTTCAGCCAGTCCAGCCTACAGAGCCTGACAATGGAACCCTGGTGGGACTCATCAGAGAATTGCTTGCATCATAGGATCGTCGAGGTGATGCCCTGCACCAGACAGTACAGACAGTCATGGACATAGTAGGTTATCAAGGTAATAGTGTAACCAACAATTTCAAGCGCCTGGACCCTCCCTTCTTTGACGGCAGCGAGGATGTGATTGCAGCTGATGCCTGGCTCCAGGACATCGAGATTATCTTGAAAGCAGCCAAGACTCCAGAGGAAGAGAAGGTGGCAGTAGTCCGCCTATAGTTATTGGACTTAGCTCGCACCTGGTGGGCGATGCTAGCAGTGGGTTTGGCGATGCCTGTCCCATGGGCGATATTCGGTAACAAGTTTCAGATCAAGTACTTTGATGCAGTGGCTCGACATGATCTGCAGACGAGATTCACCAATCTGAAGCAGATGAGTAGGACGGTCGATGGATATGCGGCCAAGTTTTCTAGGCTGAGTCGATTTGCTTCCACCTTGGTGGCAACCGAGTTGGATTGGGCGCAGCGGTTTCAGCAGGGACTTCACCTAGAGATTATTCTAGCAATGGAGCAGTTCGAACATCAGACTTTTGATGCTGTCTTGAGGGCATCCAGGAAGCACGAGTTTACCTCGTAGAGGATCGTGGACCGAACCGAAAGCAAAAAAAGGTCCCATGGGCAGATGGGTCTGTCCTCAGCACCAGCCCCGGCAGCTAGGGCCTTGACTATTAGAGCTTCGAGGAGGACGGCATCAGTTACGTCGGTTCAGCATTCAACACCGACGTACCCTCAACCGCAGAAGCAGAACCAGCCCCGTAGTGGGATGCACTCATTGTGGGAAGCCAGGACACGTTGTTTCGGAGTGTCGTAGAGCATAGGAATTTTGTTTGGCTTGTGGGGCACTGGATCATAAGATAGGGTCCTGTCCGAATAGAGCCGGCTCATCGTCAGCGAACCTAACCAGTCCATCGGTTAGGGCACCAGTACCAGTAAAACCGTAGTACCAGCCTTCGAGGATATTGTCGCCTCAGGAACAAGCATTCCAGCAGCAGAGGCCGCAGTAGTATGCCCAGGTCCAAGCCCTAGATGCAGAATCGGCAGAGAGGTTTCTACCAGGATGTCTTTCTATTGCCTCACGCTTTTAAAATTCCTTGCTTGCATGATTGATTGCATGATTGGATGCTAGTCATAGATTTCTTGTGCCTTGGAATAGCTTGCTCGACATCTCTAGCCTCTTGATTAAATTTTGAGGACGAAATTCTTTTAAAGTGGGTAAAGTTGTCACCCTCATATTTTGTTATACGTATTTTGGTATACATGTACGTATCTCGGACCTGTATTTCGACTTGTCCTGACTGGCTAGTCTTGGGTTTTGTATTTGGCATGTGTTAGTTAGCATTTCCTGGTTTGTGTGGTTTATCTTGGCCTTGGCATGCATCGGGTTTGGTTGGGTTCGACTTGGTTGGGTTCGGTTTGGGTTAGCATACAAACCCCTACCTACCACCATCCCCCATTTATTAACCCAACAAACCTTCTCTCTCTTCATTCACTTCTCCATTTACTCTTATTCTTCCTCCATTAACTCTCTCCACCTACCGAGAGCTTAGGCAAGTGCAACTTGTTTCATGGAGGAACTCAACTTTTGTTGTTCCATTGTCTTCCTCACTAGATCCTAAGACACTTTAGTACTTAGCATTTTTAATTCACATGGTTCATTTCATATATATCTAAGTTGTTGTAATTTCGAGTCTTCATGGTTTTGATCTTCCAAACTTGGTTGTTTCCGGAGATTGAGAGTTCCATGTAGTAGGAATTTCGATCTTACGTAAGTTTGGCTTTTGAATAGCTGGATTTCATCAAGTCATGGTCGAGATAGGGCTTCTTGAGTTCTTGAGACCCATGGCTGCTTGTCTCGGCCTTGGGGAGAAGACGAGCCCTTTACGCACACGTTTTACGTACCAGCGTAGTATTTTCCTTTACGCACACGTTTTCACGTACTAGCGTAGTAATTCTCCCTTTACGCACACGTATTTGCGTGCCAGCGTACTATGTTCTACGTCGAGTTCATTCGAACTCTATGCAGGGGCCCTTCCACTCACGTAGAATCTTTCTCGTGTAGACTCTCGCCCGTGTAGGCCTTCCCGTTCGCGTAGTCCCACTCGCGTAGAGTCTCGCTCGCGTGCAGTCTTGCTCGCGTAGAGTCTCGCTCGAGTGCTCGCTCGCGTAGCCTTGCTCGCGTAGAGTGGTCCATTCATGTTCTTGCTCACGTAAGCTATTTTTATGCTCGGAGCCCCTTGGCCTAGCGTAGAGGTTCGCTAGCGTAGAGCCTTGAGCCCCTTTGGGGTACTCCGTTGCCTTGTTATGTACTTGCACTTTTATTGTAATCATGAATTGATTGATAATACTGGAATGATAATTGTTCTCGGCATGGTATAACAAGTAATTGACATGACATGACATGACATGACATGACAAGCAAGCATGATGGGAACTATTGAATGCTGTTACGACGGCTAGCATGACATGACAAGAAGCATGACATGACAAAAATGAATGACTTGGACACCGTGGATGATTGTGTTTGTACAAATAAACCAGTACTGTCTTGCATCATGTCTAGGACAAGGATCCCTGAGTACCACGGTCAGGGGTACCTACTTAAACTGACTAAGGCTAATAACTAGAATAATCCAGTAGTCATGAAGAGATTTTCCAGCTACGGGCAATCTCGTTATCTAGGCGCCCCATCATGGAATTTGTAGCCTGCCGTCGAGTAGGGTACATTTCCAGCACACTGTCATGTGTTGCACCCTTCATGCTACTCAAGAGTACATGCGTTTCCTGGACGATGTACCCACATGAACTCAACCCCTAATTGCGTTCGGGTAACCTGGATGGTCTGCAGGACTTGTGGCTGTTGGAACAATCTCTTTGCTTCTTGCTAGTAACTAGGCCTGTGATAACCCTAGTTAGTTAAAGTATCAAGCCGTATTTATTGCTTGGCCGTGAATGATGGATGGAGTCTAACCAGTCTATGCCTTGTCTTGTTCCAGTACATGGCTATCTTGGAACATGATTGTTTATGCTTACCCTTTTTGTACTGACCTGAATAGTTTCTCACCTTCTTGCCAGTTATTGCCCTCTTAAATTTTATGTCATATTTACCTTTTTCATTTTATGTTCTGATATGCTGGTTTTAGTTCTTAAGTGAAGCTTCCTTTGTGGTACTTGCTCTTTCTGGGATCTGACCCAGTTGGTTTTGCGTGGCCAGATACTGGAGCAGCTCCAGAGGATCTCCCTACCTTCCAGCCAGATGGTGACCACCAGGCGTAACCCTGGCAACGAGTAGGTTATATTTTGGCTCTTCCACTATATTGTAAAAGTATTCTTTTGAGGCGTTTAGCTGACGAGCACGTGCCTACGGGCTGTAGCATGATTAACAAATCCTAGGGTTGATCATGTATGACTGAAACTCTTGCTAGTCTTCATATTTTGTATGACTAGCTTTATGATCATCCAAATATGTAATGTATAGGACGCCTTACTATTGTATATTTGGTGTCTGACATCTTTTAACTACTATTATTTGCTTGAGATTGAGACAATAAGCTTGTTCATGACCATAAGAGGCTGATGGCTTGTAGTTAAACCCTCATGTATCTAGACAACCGTGACCGTATAGCGAGATGGGTTGCACTTCAACATACGTAGCTGGCTGTGTCCGCCCCTGCTCTTCACTATTCTGGTTCTGGGGTGTAACAATTGCATTTGGCATGCTTTTACTACAGAACCAATTAGTAATCTTTACAGAACCATTTTAGAATATTGCATTTTGTGCTTTTACTACAGAACCAGTTAGTAATCTTTACATACAATTGCAAATAGATGTGGACTGAAGGTGCGAGATGTTTTGACATATTGAATATACTGCCATCTTTGATATCCTTGCTCATGTTGAATGCCACTTTTTAGTATTCATTTGACCTGTATAATTGTTATCACTATTTATTGACTTTTATAATTGTTATATAAATTCTTCCACTTGTATCACAATTTTGAATCAACCAGATGGGTACTTAAATATGGTTCTTCTTGTGTTCATTTACATGAGTTAATCATATATTCGGGAAAAAAAATATGGTTAACGAACTATAACAATGCATCATACCGTGTGTATGTGAGGTATGCTATCTGGTAATCATGGAATATTTTGCTTATGCAGCCATTTATGAGAATTATAATATTTGCTATTTTCAGGGACCTTTGGCCTTCTATAGGGGGTTCATTCCAATTTTTTGTCGGCTAGGATCATGGAATGTGATTATATTTTTGACCTTGGAGCCGATAACAGGGGATCTTGAACTTAAATCAGACTGTTGCATACTGTTCTTGTTATAGGTGAAATTGTGTCAAGGACAAATTAGGCTTATTATAAGTAATACTGGGTTCAATCTTGTTGTGAAGGAAATAAGGAAGGCCACTTAATTTAAGGGAAAAATAGCATTTAGGGACGTCGAAAAGGCAATAATGTTCACTTAGTTTAAAGTAATCTAGAAGGCAATACTGCTCACTTAGATAGGTGATCACAAATATTCATTCCCCCAAACCTCCCACTTCTTTGAAGTTCGAGAGTTCCTAAATTAGGAATACTCTTCTGAAATTTGCCCCTTGTGCATTTTATGGGACTAGTTTTGGCATGAGATATAGCTTGAAATTCTTATTGAATTGTTGAAATTTAAGAACTGAGCAAGAGATGATGAGATGGTGGTAACGACAAGATTCATCTTCAAAAGAAAATTTTTGATTGTTGTGCAAATATAGATGGACAAGATAACTAACTACAGGATGCTGAATCACTGATGTACTTAGTGAAGTTAAATTCATTTTCCTTGTATAGGGGACTACCATACATTGACAAATAATATGAGGCTAATTAGTCTTCTGAAATTTGGCCATTCTGTATTTTGTGGGACTAGTTTTGGCATGAGATAGCTCAAAATTATTATTGATAGCTAAAGTACAAATGTTGTATTCCCCCTACAGGATGCTGAATCACTGATGTACTTAGTGAAGTTAAATTTCTTTTCCTTGTATAGGGGACTACCATACATTGACAAATAATATGAGGCTAATTAGTCTTCTGAAATTTGGTCCTTCTGCATTTTGCGAGGCTAGTTTTGTCATGAGATAGCTTGAAATTCTTATTGATAGCTAAAGTACAAATGTTGTATCCCTCCCCCCCTTTTTTTGTTCTTTTGACCTCTTTCACCTGAGTTATCTTACACTCTTGTTGTTTCACTTCCATGAAAGACTCATTATGATAGTTACTGGCATATGTAGGCCTCAAAAATGAAGTCACGCTGAGTTGATCAGAACAAGTCACGCAGAGTGATCCAAGAAGCAGCACAAAAGATACGCTAAGTTCTGCCTGGCCATTTCCTTTAGAAGTCACGCAGAGGCAGCTCAGCCATACGTCAGAATCATAATGACTGACAACACAACAGTCGAGAAACGTCTCCTCGTATGCCACGTATGCACAGAACTCGAGAGATCACAGCCGTCTTTTGCGTGATTTTCGAAATCTTCCTTAGCAAGACTCACTCTTCACCAAGTTGGCGTGACTTTGGGTCTTATCTTCATTTAATGCGGCTGACAATATAATCAATGTCAGAGATTTTGTGTCAGACGAAGCGTGCCAAATCAAGACAGCTGGCGGTTTGCGTAGATTCTGAACCTTCTCCTTCCTCAAAACATTGCGTGACTTTTGAGTTATTCTTCTCAAAGTCTGCGTGAATTCTGAAGTATTCTTCTTCAAAGCTTGCGTGGATTTCGCCTTCAACGAGTCTGCATCAACGAATCTGCGTGGATTTTTTGCCTTCAGCAAGTCAGCGTGGATTTTATTTCAACTAGAGTACGTGGCAGCCATGCCACCGATCTCTCTCTCGCGTGTCCAGTAACTTGCACACGACCCATGCACTGATGCCATGTGTCCAACAGTTACGGGCCACGTCCAGTAACTACTCACTAACCCTGCGTGTATTTAGAGTCTGCGTGACTTTTCAAGTGCACCAGTGGTGAGGTAGTTATCTTTTCAGTTACTGTTTTGACTCTATAAATAGAGTTCTTTTTCTCATTCATTGTACAGATACATTGATATCTACTGTCAAAATTTTGAGAGCTTTTTTTCTTCGCATAGTCCAAGGGATAAAGCGATCGTCTTCTAGATCGGATTCCTACAGTTGTAATTTTCCCAGAAACACAACAAATAAAGAGAATTTCTTTATGGAAAACAAATTGGCGACTCTGCTGGGGAAAACCATCTCCTCTTCTGAGATGGTAACAACTCAATGCGACACTTCGTCAATCGGCTCGACGAAGAAGGTGATGACGATCAAATTCGATCAACTCGCCTATGAAGAAATGCAGCGGGCTAAGGGTGGTAAGCCCACTCCAGCCTCCATCATCACTGCCAAGTCGAAGGGACACTCTGTCTATGTCCCTAAGAATCAGTTGGCAGTCAATGGTGAAGTCTCTGCCACAGTGTCTACTCCTAACACTGGCAAGAACCCCACTGCAAGCACGCACACTCTTGTGCGCTCGAAGATGACAGTAACTAAAAGTCACACTGACAGTATTGGCTCCTTAGTCGAATCTGTTCCAGCGTACAAATTCAACTCTAAAAGTCACGCTGACAGTACTGGCTTCTTAGCCGAATCTGTTCCAGCGTACAAATTCAACTCTAAAAGTCACGCTGACAGTACTGGCTCCTTAGCCGAATCTGTTCCAGTGTGCAAATTCAACTCTAAAAGTCACGCTGATAGTACTGGCTCCTTAGCCAAATCTATTCCAGTGTGCAATCCCACATTCAAAAGTCACGCTGACAGTACTGGCTCCTTAGCCAAATCTGTTCCAGCGTGTAATTCTAAAATCAAAAGTCACGCTAACAGCTCTGGTTCTTTAGCCAAATCTGTTTCAGCGTGTATTTCATCAGAGAAGAATAGCTCCTTAGTTATCTCTTCTTCTTCACCAAGTTCTACTAGAACTGGGGGTGGTCTTCCACATAAAGTCCCTTCGAAAAGGAATAACTCTTTAGTTGTTTCTTCTGCTCCTGTAGTTTTTACTTCAGGAACAGCTTTGACTGATACTTTTGTTAGTCAAAGGAAAGGAGATGGTCTTTTGACTACTCTTCCTTCTGGACATTCTATGTCTCAAAATCTGAATGAGTCTAAGAAGAAACATTCCTTAATGTCTTCTTCTTTGATTTCTTCAAATTGGGCACAGAATCTGTCCATTAAAGAGGGTCTGTTACCAACTCCTAATCAAGGGAATGGTTTAACTCTTCCTTCTCTGCAAATATCCAGATCAATGGAAGGAAAACTCTATGTTTCCAAAATTAATGTGTTACCTTCCACTGATTTAAGAACAAAACTTAGCACTTCTGGTGTTAAGAAACCATACCAATTGGATATGAAGATAAAAGATCCAGATGCAGAGTATGCAAGAAATTATGTGGCTCACATTAATCACTCTTTGTATAATCAAGAGCCATCAAGACCCAAGAACAGGAAGTATACTCCTCAATCTTCACAAACAGATTTACGGGAATATCTTCAACAGAAGAGAAGGAGTAATTCTATATCAAAGGAACATGCTGAATGTGACTTCTATCCAAGAGTCATAATTCAGTGCAGATGTGAATCAACAGTTCAAGACCATGGTGATCATGAATGTGACTTCCAGCCAAGAGTCACAATGCAATACAGATGTCAAAATAAACGACAGTCTGTCTTTAATAGGATTCAGTATGAACCTATGCCTGATGAAGATGAGCCTTTGTTTGCCTCTGTCAACATGACTTCTCAGGACACCGGGGGTAGAGTCGATAGTCCAGATGGAGTATATAGAAACACCAGAGCAAGAGTCCTGGCTTCTAGTCAAAGAAATTTGATCCCTGAAATTGATTCTGAATTTCTTGGAGAATCTAACTTCCCACCTCTTCCTACTGGGGGTAATTCTCCTATAGTTGACTTTGATACACGAAGCAATGATTCAGAGCATACAACATCCACTAGTTCATTAATAATCCCTCATACAGTCACAACTTACATGGTTGATGGGAATACTGATGAACCTTCTTTTTTTCTTAACTCCTCAAGATCAAAGAATTGCTTCTTTGGAACAGCAAATGAAGTCTATGACTGACACAATGAAGTCGATGTATGAACTCATGACAGCTCAGTTGCAAAATCGACAGACTGTATCAGATGCCATACCAGTTGATACTGATATAAGTCCAGTACAAGTTCCTCCAGCAGTACAATCCAATACTCCTGGACCAGCTCAACCAAATCCTAGTTTCTCTGGAGCTGGGGGTAGTGCTTACAATGCTGTTCCTCCTCCCAACTATTCTCTACAAGCCACAACTCCACAATCTTCGGGAGTTGTCTCTGAAGAATTAAAGAATCTAAAAACTCAATTCGAGGCATTCAAACAGAAGGATGGTTTACAAAGGTTAGACATCAAGCAGCCTTATCCGATAGAATAGAAGCAAGTATCATATCCTCCTAAATACAAGCCTCCTACTATCTCATTCTATGATGGAACCACTTCTCCAAGTCAGTTTATCAATCACTTTGAAGTGATGACTGATCAACTACAACCAAGTGATGCCCTCCTTACTTGGGTATTTATTGGATGTCTCAAGGGAACGGCTTATGAATGGTATAGGAGTCTCCCAGATGGGAGTATTACCTCATTTGCTGGTTTCAAACAGATGTTTCTTGAAAGGTTCTATGAAGGGCTTAATGACATGACTATGTCTGCTCTTATTAGAATTAAGCAGAAAAATAATAAATCTACAGAGGAATACATTGAACGGTTTCGAAGAGAAGCTCTGAAGATGCCTCTTGGAACTCCTGATGCTGTCACCATTGACACGTGCAAATCAAACTTGTTGCCAATTATCAGTATGTGGACAGGGTCCACTCAATTTCAAGATTGGCCTTCCTTCATAGTCAGTGCCAAAGCTGCAGAAATTAGTGCTGAAACTTTCAAAGGTTTATGAGTGCAGATGACTCCTAAAGAAACAGTACAAGGTGCTAACAATAAAAATAATGCTCGCAAAGGAAAAGAAACTCTTGAAGTTAATCTTCAGAGCAAAGATGCATCAAATGTTCAAACTCCTGCCTCTACAACTCAACAATCAAGAGCACCTCGCCCCAGAGAAGAATATTCTTTTGATGACGACGATGTCCTTGGTTTCTTTGAATGTCTGCTGAAAGGTAATAAAATACAATTACCAGAGATCAAGAAACCTGATGAAGCTGGTAAGACAGATCATCCTAAATACTGTCCATATTACAGAATGCTGGGTCACACAATTCGTACATGTTATGTATTGAAAGGAAAGATCCAAGAAATGATTAAATCTGGAGCTATCTCTCTTACTCCAAAAGAGAAGACCGTCACCTCCAACGTCGTCTCTATGCAATTTGGAGATTTTCCCCCTCAACTCCTTGAAAGTGGGATTGTTCCTATTTCCAAGGCAACTCTTGACATAGTGAATCTTCCTCCTCCACAGTCTGAAGGATTAGTGCCAATCACTTTGGAAACAGGGGAAATCATGTGGATCCATCCTGATCTAGTGGCAGATTTTGAATCGCCTTCTCCTCAAAAGATTTCTTCTCAAAAATCCAAGAAGGCTGGAAAGATCAAGTCATGTCATATGACTTCTCTTGGGTCTACCTCTGACACAGAGACAAAAGACAAAGAAGAAGCACTTGTTAGTGCTACTCGAACGGGGAAACCTTACCTAAAGGATTATTCTAAAAATCCTGAAGATCCTACTGATATCCCTTCAGATGCTAAAGATGTTCCTAATGTTCCTCCTGAAGAAGAATCATCTACTGAACCTGTTCCTCCCAAGCCTACGGCTCTGGAGAAAGGCAAACAACAGGCTCGGTTTGATAAGCCAATCAAGAAGTCTTCTCCTCTTGGACTTCAGAAGCCTTACAACTTCGACATTTTGGCTCAACTTGCTAATACTCCAGCTAGAATGTCCCTTTTTGAACTTCTACGTCTTTCCAAAGAGACTCGGGAGACGTTAAGTGAAGCACTTCTACAAGCTGACTCTTGTCTTGCACAATTGAAGAAGCCGGATGCGGAACCTACCACTTGCTTACATTGCAACAGTGTACTGGAGATTATCCCAAATATCACCTTTACACAAGACGACATGTTACTGGAGGATAATCGACATGACCGACCTCTCTACTACACTGGTTATATTGATACGATGAAGATAGATCGTATCCTCATTGACCCAGGGTCTGCTATAAGCATAATGCCAAAGAGTTTGTTGGATGAACTAAAAATCCCTCTTCACAAGCTCTCCAAGACGGTTACTACTATCTTGGGATTCAATCAAAGCCGAAGTGAGCCTTTGGGAAAGATTTATCTGAAGCTTCAGATAGGCGATTTCAGATCTAAAGTCACTTTCTATGTGATCGAGATCGCGGGATCCTATAATCTTCTTCTGGGGAGGCCCTTTCTTCATGAAAATAATGTGGTGCCCTCTACTCTTCATCAATGTTTTAAATACATTGATAACAATGGAAGAGTACAAAAAGAAGTTGCTAATATAAATCCCTTCCATGGGGTTGAAGCTTATTTCAACGATTCCTGAATGTACAAAGAAGAGTATACAAGGATCATACAAGCTATGGAGAAAGAAGATGCACAAAGTGAGACTTTAATAATCCCTGTTAAAAGTCGAACTACTCAGCAATAATCTCCTAAACCCTCTGGAGAAGATTCTTTCATCATTCCAGTGAGTGGACGGATCTCTCCGTTACCTCAGTCATCTACTCAAAATACACTGATCATTCCTGTCAGTGGGCGTACTACAGTTCCTGTACCTTCATAAGATACTCTGCTAATTCCAGTTGGAGGGCGGACTACTCTTCCTACTCAAACTTCAAGGGAGCTCACCTCTTCTGAGCCATTTGTTATCGATCTTAATCGAAACAAAGCTTCTTCTTCTTCTCCCCCTTTAGTCATTGACTTGGCTAAAATCTCTAAGGCTCAGCCTTCTCCCAATATAAATATTGCTGCTTTTACATTTAATGAAAAGTCTCCACCTTTGCAGTACGTTGATGTGTGTAATTATGTTCATAGTTATTTACATCTGTTAGATGACTTGAACACAATAACCATAGGAGTTGTACAGACTGTTCATACAGATGTATCTCTAGAACCTGTACAATCTTCATACTTTCTAGTTCCCAGCAGAAAGCCAGGAGACATTCCAATATTCTTCTACAAAGGGCCTCAAAATCCTTCTGATCTTGAAGATGATGACAAAAATGATGATACTGGAAGATTACAACTACGTTGTTATAGTCAGCAATCTAGAGACATCATCAAAAATATGGGCTATGACTTCAGGACTGGCCTCAATAATGAAAAAGGAAGAAAAATACCTGTCCGGATTCCTCCTTTGAAATATGGAAGGACGAAATGCGGATTGGGTTATACTGCTCCTACTCCTTTCATCAATATTATCCATGAAGATCCTGAGTCCGACGAAGATAAGAGATCTGATTCTTCTAGTACTACTTTTTGGGATTCCGATACGAGTATCGGTGACTTCTATTGCAACCTTCTGTCTTCCAATATGGTTTCCATTGACCATTCTGAAGAAAGTGATGAAGACGAAGAAGAGTTTGAAATCTCACCTGAATCAGAACAGTGGGCCCAAAGATTAGATAATCAATGGGAGTTCCGTTTCGAGTAAAAAGAACCTCCGACTGAAGATAAACTTGTTCAAATAGATGTTGGTGAAGAGGGATCTCCCAAACCAATATTCATCAGTGAAAGTCTTTCAGAAACTGATAAGAAAGACATGATCAAACTCATTCGTGAATACATTGATGTCTTTGCTTGGAGTTATGAAGATATGCCAGGTCTTGATCCACAGATTGCAACTCACAAACTCAACATCTTGCCGAATGCTAAACCGGTCAAACAACAACAGCGACGATTTTGTCCAGACATCATGGATGCAATTGAAGCTGAAGTCAATAAACTCATTACCTCTGGGTTTATTAGAGAGGAACAACATCCCGATTGGGTGGCTAATATTGTTCCTGTTCTTAAAATGACTGGCAGGATCAGAGTATGCATAGACTTCTGCGATCTCAATGCGGCATGTCCTAAAGACGAATTCCCTCTACCAATCACTGATGTCATGGTTGATAATACCTGTGGATTTGAACGAATATCATTCATGGACGGGTATTCTGGGTACAATCAGATCAAAATGTCCCCAGAGGACGAGAAGCACACTTCTTTCAGAACGCCGATTGGTACATACTGTTATACAGTTATGCCATTCGGTCTCAAGAATGCAGGAGCAACTTATCAACGAGCTATGAGTATTATATTCCGTGAACATTTGCGAAAAACAGTCGAATGCTATATTGATGATATTGCAGTCAAAAGTCGACAAAAGGAGGATCATATCCAAGATTTGAAGACTATATTTGATCTAATGCGTAAGCATCAATTAAAGATGAACCCTACTAAGTCCTTCTTAGGCGTCTCTAGTGGTAAATTTCTCGGCTTCGTCATTACCTCTAAAGGTAAACACGTGGATCCCGAGAAGATCAAAGCCATCCAAGAGATGCGTCCTCCACGCACCTTAAAAGAGCTACGAGGATTTCAAGGAAGAATCGCTTATATCAGGAGATTCATTTCTAATTTATCAAGACGCTGCAGACCATTCAACAAACTTATGAAGAAAGGTGTCTCTTTTGTCTGGAATGATGAATGTCAGAAAGCATTCGATGATATAAAATAATATCTGATGAGCCCTCCAGTATTGGTACCTTCCGTCTCAGGAATACCGTTCCTCCTCTATACTCGAGCAATGAGTCATTTATTGGGTGCATTACTCGCTCAAAAGAATCAAAATGGCCATGAACAAGCCATTTACTATCTCAGCCGCACTATGACCGGAGCTGAACCTCGATATTCACCGGTTGAAAAAGAATGTCTAGCCTTGATGTTTGCTGTCCAAAAGACACGTCATTATATCATTGGCCAGACTATTCATGTCATCTCCAGGATCAATCCTATACGGATCATGATGAAGAAACCCAGTGTTTTGAATTCTCGATTGGCTAACTGGGGAATCCTACTTGCTCAGTATGACATGCACTATATTCCTCAGAAATCAATCAAAGGACAAGCTTTAGCTGATTTTCTGGCTGCTCACTCAATTCCAGAAAATTCAAAACTCTATGATGAAATCCCAGATGAAGTCCTAGATTCAAATCAAATTGCTGAAGAAGATCCTACTTGGCGTCTATTCTTTGATGGAGCATCAAGAATTGGTCCTAATGGCGATATTGTCGCTGGAGTTGGAATTATTCTTGTATCGCCAGAAGGTCTTGCCATCCAAAGAGCTTATTCTCTCGATCAGCCGTGTTCAAACAATATAGCTGAGTACAACGCATTACTTATTGGTCTTCAACTCGCTAAACATCTGAATATTCAACATTTGGAGGCGTATGGAGACTCTAAACTTATTGTCAATCAGATCAGGGGTACTTATGAAGTTCGCCATCAAGATCTGGTTCCTTATCATAGAGCGGCCATATCTATGGCCTCATCATTTAAGGAATTCTTCATTGAACATGTTAGGCGAGCATGTAACACAGAAGCTGATGCCCTTGCTAATCTTGCAGCGATGCTGGCTATCCCAATCAGACGGCAACAAATGATTGTTGTTCGTAATCGAGAATTATTTCATTTTGAAAATAACCTGACTCTAGGACTTCCAGTTGACATTGAAGAATCAACATCTCATGACGTCAACACAACAAGAGGATTTGGATTCAGTCGTAAATCGATGTCATCTTAATCCGATTCCAGCATGGAATTCATCTTCAGTAACTCAACTGAGAATCAGAATACGGATAAAGATTGGAGACTTCCTTTCTTAGATCTTGTATTATATGATATTCTTTCGGATAATCCGAGTGAGGCAGCATCTATCAGACGACGATCACTCAGATTCTATTACAATCATACAATAAAGACCTTATATCGTCGAGCTTATGATGGTTTACTCCTTCGGTGCATTGCTGGTGATGAAGCCCAACAAGTTATTCGTGAAGCACATGATGGAATTTGTGGAGCGCATCAACCTGGGCCAAAACTTCAAGACCGTATTCGACGGATGGGTTATTATTGGCCAACTATGGTATCATATGCCATTGAATATGCAAGGAAATGCAAAGCTTGCCAAATCCATGCGGATTTTATACATCAACCCTCGGAATTTCTACATCCGACGGCAGCATCATGGTCCTTCGAAGCTTGGGGCATGGACATTGTCGGCCCGATCAATCCACCGTCATCTAAAGGTCATCGGTTCATTCTCGCAATAACCGATTACTTCTCCAAATGGGCCGAAGCCATTCCTTTATCTGAAGTTAAGACGTCTAATGTCATCAGCTTTATTAAGCACCACGTCATCTACAGATTTGGTGTTCCTCGACGTATTATTCATGATAACGGACCACAGTTCGTCAGCCAGAAATTTACTCGATTCTGTGACGATCACCGGATCAATAATGTGGCTTCTACCGCATATAATCCAGCAGCTAACGGATTGGCAGAAGCTTTCAACAAGACTATCATCAAACTCCTAAAGAAGTTTGTCTCCACTAACAAACGTAATTGGAGTGACAAGCTCGGGGAATGCTTGTGGGCTTATCGTACTACAGTCTGTAATGCTACTAAGTGTACACCTTTCTCTCTGGTGTACGGATCTGAGGCTGTTCTCCCATTAGAGATTCAAATTCCTTCTTTAAGGATAGCAATCGCTAATGAACTTACCTCAGAAAATAATGATCGTCTTCGACTTCAAGAATTGGAGGCTCTGGATGAAAAGCGGTTATCTGCTCAACAGAATATTGAATTCTATCAAGCTAGAATTTCAAGGGCTTTTAACAAGAAAGTCAGAATTCGAACATTTCAGAAAGGAGAACTTGTGCTTACTGTCAGACGCCCGATGACTATGACACACATGAGTAAGGGCAAGTTTGATGCAAAATGGGAAGGTCCATTCATTGTCAATAAGATCTTTTCTAATGGGGCTTATCAACTCACTACTCTAGATGGTAAAGCCACTATGATGCCCATCAACGGCAAATTCTTGAAGAAGTACTACGTTTAATATTTCTATCAAGATTGTCCTCCCATCATTCTCCAGCTGTTTCATTGTTCTTTCTGAAGAATCATTCTGATATCTATTATCCCCAGTGGAGATAGGTATTCTACTTTGTATCGTTTTCTCAACAAATTTGATATCCAGAAAATCATGTCCATATTACCTCTGAATTTTCTATCTCAATATCATATTTATGAAAATGATATTTAGTCTTTCTGATTTCTGAGTCAAAAGATCAATGAATAAAGGCAAAAATATAAAGTGGGAAGGATATATCGTAAACAAAGTTTCCTTAAACGGAGTTTATTTGAGACAAATTCTTCAAGAAAAAGAGTACATCATCATGGAAGATCACTGTAATCCCTTTCATATTTGGGACGAGGACCACATACATAATCCGCAAAAGAATTGAGTACATCTTTTCCTGACCGCACCAAGAATTGACAGGCAGCCAGCCTCATTGCTTCTTCTTCTTCGGTTTCTCCTGGTTCGACCAGGAAGTCCAGGATATCTTTCGGCGGCTTGGGAGTAGACGAGCTTTCGCCCATTTCCTTCTTCTGCGGAGGTGGATGTTCTTTAACACCTTCAGTAGCTTCGGGGGCGACTTCAGCTTTCTTTATGTTCTCTTCAGAAGACATTGTGGATAAAATGCGATCCTTCTATTCAAATATATGCTCTATTTATTGGCATATGGTTACAAGGATCGAAGGGACGTATTCTTTCCCGATATTCAGTTCATCCATTCATTTCTCACATTCATCCGACGTTTCACATGTTCATTAATACTTGACGGTTCGTCCGACAGTTCATCTGTTCTTCATTTCCTAACGGTTCGTCCGTTCATAATCTTCTATCAATTCATTAAGTGGGGATTCGTTATTGATCACGTTTTCATAACCTCTGAATCAGTTCCGAATCTACTTACTCATTTGTCATGTTTTGATCTCTGCATAGAAATCAATCTATTTTCTTTCGAGTTCCTATATATTATCACGTCCATAATACCTCTGGTAATATCATATACTCTAAAACAGAAAAGATGATTTTATTATCTATCATGTCCACAATTCATCCACAAATACAAATCATTGAGCATAGAAGAATTGTCATTTCCATTCCCATTTTACCACAAAAAGTCTATTACATTTTCTTAGACTTTCTTAATCATAATGGAAATCTATTACAAATCTTGGATTTTCATTCTATGTACAACTGAGATCTATTTCTTCTTGGATCTTCTCTGGCAATCTCGTTGTTTGTGGCAATTCCTGGGTGTCCAGCAGGAATCAAACTCTGGTCTTATCTCTCAAACGAGAGGAGAACCACAGAGTAGGGCAACACGAAAACGTGTTGCTGCCAATACAACTGGTGGATTAGGAGCGACCTTTCAGAGGAGACAGGAATGTATCCAACCTTGGGATACAATTCCTAGTTCTCCCGTAAAAGGAACTCTACTACCCGATTTCTCGGTAGTAGAGTTAACTCCACCATCCAACTCTCGTGTATAAAGGCTCTTCCTACCATCTAAGGAAGACCCTTCTATCTCACGAAAAGTTCTGAGTTGTCTAATTTACGCGTCAAAGGCGTATGAGCTCCCTGATGTGGGTGTCAGAAGAATATTGTCCACAGCATCCACATCACCAATGCCAGTTCTGAAGAAGGTTTTCAGCCAAAATTCTGCAAGAAACAGTAAGGAAAAATCAGCCAACAGAAATTGGCCAAGCAAAGACAGATGCATTCTGTTCATTTCAGGAAGATGAATTTGTCTTTAGCAAACAAAAAATTTGATGCGTGTATATTGAACTTACCGCTGAGTTTGCTGCTAAGGATTGACAGACCCATGTCTGGTAGCGTGCACAGAGATTTGACATCAGACAACATGGCTTTCCTATTTTCTTCTCACAGAAAATTCATTTCTCAGAAGAGAGGAAGAAGAATGGGAAGATGAGTTTGCGTGGAGTTCATCTATCTATTTAAAGGGTCAAGTACAGGTCTATTCTTGGAAAAGATTCACATAAATAGCGCTCGTAAATTGTGGAATGAGTGTCACGTGTACTTCGGGAGACAGTACAACATTGGAAACAGTCAAAGTGTGCTAATTAATATTCTTCATTAAAAGACACGCAGATCAAACACAAAAAGTTGTACTTCATTCTTTAAACAGGCACTGATGGCCTTACAAAAAGACAAAACAGAAAAGTGCAACAAAAGCATAGAAAGTTACGCTCTATTTTCCAGAGCGGCTAAGTTTGATGCCTAACTCCTCTACGCTCTTAACTCCCAGGCGATACAACAGAGTCTCGAGCATTTCACGCTTCTCCATAAGGCTCCATCCATCAGAAGAAGACGAGCCATCCAATCCAAAGTAGCTCAAGAGATTCTTGGCTAACTGCGTGGAGTCGTCCTTGAGCTCGATGACGACAGGTTCGGGTTCTTTGCCCCCAAAAGTGGGGTCACCATGGGAACAAAAGCCCAACTTTCGTGCTTCCTCTTCGGCTGCTTCCTTTGGGGTCATATTTTCGAGAGATGAATGTCAAAACTGAGAATCTCTTCCTGTTTATATAACAGATCTCGTCGACAGTTCATATTCCACCATAAATTGGACGCAATCAGTCTCGGAGAACGAAGAGTCATTATGACATTTAATAAGTTCATTTGGATGTTTTCAAAGAACTTCGAAGTCTTTTCGACTTCCGAAAAATTTTTGGAGTCATCTCAGCGTGACTGAACTCATTTCATCATCTCTATTTCAAAGTATTTCGAAAATATTTTATCATTTTTCGAAAACTTTGAAGGGGGTTTTGTAGGCCTCAAAAATGAAGTCACGCTAAGTTGATCAGAACAAGTCACGCAGAGTGATCCAAGAAGCAGCACAAAAGATACGCTAAGTTCTGCCTGGCCATTTCCTTTAGAAGTCACGCAGAGACAGCTCAGCCATACGTCAGAATCATAATGACTGACAACACAACAGTCGAGAAATGTCTCCTCGTATGCCACGTATGCACAGAACTCGAGAGATCACAGCCGTCTTTTGTGTGATTTTCGAAATCTTCCTTAGCAAGACTCACTCTTCACCAAGTTGGCGTGACTTTGGGTCTTATCTTCATTTAATACGGCTGACAATATAATCAATGTCAGAGATTTTGTGTCAGACGAAGCGTGCCAAATCAAGACAGCTGGCGGTTTGCGTAGATTCTGAACCTTCTCCTTCTTCAAAACATTGCATGACTTTTGAGTTGTTCTTCTCAAAGTCTGCGTGAATTCTGAAGTATTCTTCTTCAAAGCTTGCGTGGATTTTGCCTTCAACGAGTCTGCGTCAACGAATCTGCGTGGATTTTTTGCCTTCAGCAAGTCAGCGTGGATTTTATTTCAACTGGAGTACGTAGCAGCCATGCCACCGATCTCTCTCTCGCGTGTCCAGTAACTTGCACACGACCCATGCACTGATGCCATGTGTCCAACAGTTACGGGCCACGTCCAGTAACTACTCACTAACCCTGCGTGTATTTAGAGTCTGCGTGACTTTTCAAGTGCACCAGTGGTGAGGTAGTTATCTTTTCAGTTACTGTTTTGACTCTATAAATAGAGTTCTTTTTCTCATTCATTGTACAGATACATTAATATCTACTGTCAAAATTTTGAGAGCTTTTCTTCTTCGCATAGTCCAAGGGATAAAGCGATCGTCTTCTAGATCGGATTCCTACAGTTGTAATTTTCCCAGAAACACAACAAATAAAAAGAATTTCTTTATGGAAAACAGCATATTGTATCAGCTCTTTGGGAAGTGCTTCTACAATCTGCTTTGTTGCTACCTTTTATGTAACTCATATATTTCTTGATTGCTTAGCATGTTTATCTTGTGTTTTAGATTTATTAAAGATTAAAAATTTGACGTCTCCAAATTGGACCCAATGGTTGCTGTACAGTTATCTTCTTTTCAGTAACTTTTCTTTTTTGACTAATAAAATTGCAATCAAGATCCAAAATGTGTGTTTTCCTTGTGGTTATACTAACCCCTCCAATTCTTTTCATACTATTTTAGCCACACTCTCCTGATAATCGAGCATTAGCAAGAGAATGCAAAGATGTGAAAATTGACATAGTATACATAGGTTCAATGTTTAAATTCATAAGTTCTTTTCATGATATCAGTGATTCTACAAAATGAGATAATATCATTTTGCTTCTCATGAACATGCTTGGTTCATCTAAGACATAGCTCGATTAATGATGGGATATTTTATGTTTAAGTTGTTTAGTTTTTGTATTAATTTGTTCAAAGATTATTTCACTTGTTCTATTTCAGGATAGTTGGGCACTTTATCTTGTTCTAATTTTTTGTTACAAGTTTATATGAATATGCATCTTATTGCCACTTGCATCTTAATAGCTCGATTAATTTTCAGGAACGCACATTGGCTAACCTGGTAGTCCCTATTTGACACTAGTATGCACAAGACTGGCCATATACCTCATTTGTAAAGAGAATGTTCAACTGTGGATTGACACAGGTATTATTCTTCTGTCAAATGTAAGTACATGACAAGATTTGGAATCACTTTATATTTGGTTAACTTTCCTTTATGATTACTTTAGTGTCAAATTTATATTTGGTGGCGAATGGCCAGATTAGCATTCCTTTGAGGCTTTAACTTTAGTGTCAATTGTAAGTCGCTAACTCTTCAAGTTCAAGCTTCAAAACAGTTTACATGTTTCTCCATTTTCTTTAAGTTTTGGTCTTTTTTTTTCTTATGTTCATAATGCGATCACAGTGTTACTCCATCTCTGTCAAGCTAATAGACCAAAAGAATCCCTGTTTATGAATTGGAATTGAGTACTTAGCATTCTGTTATAGATTATCTATAGTGTATTGTAAAAAAGAATTGGATGAAATTTTCCTCTTTTGCCCTTAATTGGAAGTTCTATTATGGATTATATCAGCAAAATCATTAGGAAAAGAATTCAATGATTTATACAGATCTCTTTGGACTATAATAATTTCTTTCTTGTTGGATTATAACTGATAACAAAATGAAATGACAACAAGGCCTACAAGTCAACACAGTAAACAAATTCTAGTCTCAAATTGCTCACGAAAAATTATATAATATAAGATAGTGGTTAGTTTTTGATGATGGATTATATCGGCCATTGCCTTGGCTTTGAGTGGCAGCTTGCAGGCCTGTTTGCGCTTGCATTGTATTACAATGCAAGCAGCAATACAAGCATTGGCAGTAGCCCAAGCAGCAGGAACTTGTCAAGGCAATTGTTTGCCTTGGTGTTGGAGCAAGCATTGGCTTGTCTTGGCCATTGCCTGTTTTTGTATTAGCAGAGCAGTAGCATGCAGCAGCAGCAGCAGCAGGCTCTTTGAGCATTTGTTATAGCAAATGCAGCAACAGTAGCTTATAGTAGCAGTAGCAGTAGCAGTAGCAGTAGGAGCAATGCAGGGCAGTTGGCCATTGGTTTTGGGCTTAGGATATCTAGAGAGGGGTTTGAGTTTCAGAGTTTGGCTTTGGAGTTCTATTGTACGTATCAAAGAAACAGTTGTGTATCATAGATGTGAGGTTAGTATCAGATTTATTAGATGTTAGTTTGTACCAGAGTTTGGGGTTAGCTTTAGATGTTAGAGTGTTAGCTTGAGGTATCAATAGATTAGTTGTATAGTTAATTTCATATGAAGGTATATATATTGATATGTTAGTTAGGATGATTTCTGATTTGAATGTTAGCGTAGATATTTCATATCCTAAACTAGTTCAGAGGCTTTAGATCTTGGGTTTATGTATCAGTTTTGGTCTTTTGGGTTGAGTATGTGATAGGTATAGTGGTATCAGGGATTTGGGGATCTTTTGGGTTGAGTATCAATCCTCATGGAGGCAAGTAAGGTGAGCACTCGTACTTGTTAAATAACTTATCTGAGTTTTAGTCACTGGCCTCCAATATGAATGCTCAAAGGGATTTTTTTCCTAAATAAATGACTTCATGCCCTTTGGGGTTAAGTAGGTGATATAAGGGTCCCAAATACCACACAAACTCAACAACTATAGGATTATGCAAGTATTGTTGCTAGTCTGTAAGGAAGAAATTATTATTTTTTTCGTTAAGTCAAACTAAATATTCTAATGCTTCAAAAAATTTCTTGTTTGGGCAATCAAAGTGCTTGCTGAATGGAAACCACCAGTCAAATAAGGATATCTTAGTGCATCTTAGAAGTTTTTGTGAGCTATTTCTTTCTAACTTTTACACTTTTTTAATATAGCTAGCCTTCAGATTCTGTAATACTGAGTTGATACTTTGTGTTCTTGTTCTCTCAGGAACTTGCTGAAAAATGAAGGTGCATGCATGCTGTGAATAGGAGAATGTTGTGGATATGACTAGGGATGTGCTCCGATATGGTTTGCTACTTTTTTTGTTTTATTTTTGTAATGTTGGTAGGTTTTGTTTTGTGGTGACAAGTGATGGATGTTTGTGGTTTGGATATTTAAGTGGTATGGAAACAACAGATATAGGATGTGTACTTTATGGTTGGATTATGTTGTGGTTAGACAAGTGAATACATGTGCTGGAATGTGTGTTGGAAGTTTTTGTTGTATGAACAATACAGTTTGTTAATATAAAATTTGGATTTTATAGTAATTTGATGTGTGTAGCTTCTGGATTGATATTATGTGTGGTTGATTGATATTATATAATTTTTGACAGAATTTTGGCATGCTTCTCTTAACGGTACTTTGGATTGCTTCTCTTGACGGTTGTCAAATGTTAACTTTAATTCATATCATGTTGTATAATAGCCGTGAATTACTGCTTTTCATGACGGGTTTTGTCCGTCAAAACAAATGCTTTTCTTGACGGCTAAAGGCCGTCATCTAGGCCGGAGTCAAGAAAAGTTTTTGCCTACGTTGACGGTTTCTAAAAACTGCTATCTTGACGGCTAAAAATAGTCAAAAAAACTACTTAATATGACGGCCAAATACCGTCAAGAAAAGTCCTGTCAGCGACCGTCAAGAAAAGGGGGTCTTTTCTTGACTCCGGCCTAGTTGACGGATCTACAACCGTCAAGATACCCATTTCTTGACGGAAAATCACCGTAAAAAAAAGTCCTTATTCTTGTAGTGAAAAAAATATAAAGTAGTACGTGTGGGGTGCGTGCGAAAGCGTTTGTCAACCTAATATACTTGATCAAAATCAATTGTCGTCTAACGGACAGCAAATACAAGATGAAGACAAGTATATGGCGGTGACGTACGTCATCTGGACAAATTCCAACATTTAATAACTCAGATGAAATTACAAGATTGACAGAACTAAAGTTGAACCCTTTGTCCTAATAGATTCAACCTCCTCACCACTCTCAAGGAAAAAAAATATAAGATTACAATTTGAGATTACTCACCAACCCATAGCAATTTTCCTAACCGAAGTTGACGACTCCTCAATTAAATCTTCTTCTTCCTTCTGACTTGGATTGGTGAAGTCGAGCAGTCCGAATCTCCACTTTGTGCCTTCCCTTTCTGCATCCACCCTCACCTCATATAATAAGATGAGAAACCTAATTTCAGGGTTAGAAAACTCTAAAAGTAGTCCATAAGATCTGGCCGTCCACCAACAACCAACGGTGTAGCTAATTATATCCCATCACCAATTATGAATCTCCAAATAAGGTCAAATTAAATATTTAATACAAATTTGTAAATCAAATTAAATCAGATATTTAATGTAGATTTTTTAAATTATATCAAATTAAATCTTTATATTTAGGCTCCAAAATTTGCTTTAATAAATTTAGACTGGACTCCAACAGTACACAGAATTTAAGTAATAGTAGAACCGAAATAGAAAGTCCTAGCTAAGACCATCTCCAATGGTGATTTCTAAAATTGAGTTCTTATTCTATTTGGCATTGTACTTTAAGAAAATTTCTATCCTAGTTAGAAGAATTTCTACATAGAAATTGTAGACATACAAAAATTCTCTCCAATGGTTCTCCATTTCTATCCTATGTGTCACATAATAAAAGGACCAATTTAATGGTGTGGGACCCAATAATAATTGTCATGAGAGATAGGAGAATTTCTATGAGAGTTTCTACATGTAGAAATTCTCTTAGAAAGTTTTCATCCTACATGATTGCCACCTAGGATAAAAATGGTAATAGAAATTATCATTTTTTTTTTTTTTTGAAATCACACGCACACACACAATTGGGGGGCTCGAACCTTGCCGGCCCCTCCGGATGTCCGCTCTAATACCACTAGGCTAGAGAGCTCGGACAATAGAAATTATCATTGAGAGAAGTTTTTTCTAAAATGAATTTCTTTCATGAAAATTGGAAAGATAGAAACCCCCATTGGAGATGGTTAAACATGATCGATATATTCGGACCTAGCTTGTAAAATAGATAACTAAATCCTTGGGAGAGGCTTCATGGTCATCCTCCTCATCTTTGTCAGCACGCAGAGTGCGAACTTTGTGGTAGAAGGTGGTCTATCAGGAGGCATGATATGCATGGTTTCAAAGCCTTCAGTGGCATGCAATGGAGATAGATCAATGATGATGATGATGAAAAAATATATATATTTTATTCACAGTTTGTAACTGTGAACGTGATCACAAGTAAACATAATAATCAACTATTAATTTTCTGCTAGCACCGGACTTTACTTTCTTAAAATCCAGATCAGAAAATCAATGGGAGACCGACACTTGGTGGCAGACCCGGTCACAAAAACTGCTGTCAAAATATATAGCAGTGTCATGATGAGTAACGTTGAGTGGCTGGCTAATATAGACCAAGTTACTGACATGTTTTGGACAGTAACTCCCAAATTGTAATCAAGTGTGACGGTTAAAAACTCATCTTGTGCCTCTCTTTGTTCCCTTTGCATTCCTTATCCATTAGTTAGAAGTAGTTAGCACTTGGCATATTACGAGGAATTCAAAAACTCAACTCCATTCATCTCTAGAATTCTGACTTGTACACCCAACCAAAGTTCAACTTTCTTGTACCAACTACCAAGTCTCGCTTCTTCTTTTCTTCTTCTTTACACAGTCTCTCTTTTCTGACCGCACCACCACCAGCCATGCATTTCCTGGCCATCATTCCTTAAAGAAGAGCCAACCCTCGTAAGCTACTTTGGTTGAGTTTGGATATTTCACAACTTGGCATAGATCCAGAACACACACAAAAATGAGCATTCCTCACTTGTTCAGGTGCCCAATCAGCCTGGACCTCCTCACCGACCCCGTCACGCTCAGCACGGGCCAGACCTACGACCGGCCGAGCATCGAGAGGTGTCTCGCGGAGGGCAACTCGACGTGCCCGGTCACAATGCAGAGGCTGGACGACACGTCGATGGTCCCGAACCACACTCTCAGGCACCTCATCCACCGCTGGCTCCTCTCCGCGGACGGCACGTTGGCTCAAGCCTCCGGGGCCACCGCGACATTGTCCACGTTAGCCAGCCTCAAGCAGGCCCTCCGGTCACCCGACACCAGCATCGCGGCAAAGCTCGAGATCCTCAAGAAGGTTAGGGCTATAGCGACGGAGTACTCCACTATCGGCCCGGCCCGTCTGATCCAGCTAGGCTTCTTGCAGCACCTGCTGCACGTACTGTTCCATGCAACCGGGTCAGTAGACGAAGAGCTTGTCGAGGTAGCCCTCGATTGCGTTCTAAGAATGTCGCTTTCTACTCAAACCGACTCCCTCAACTTTCTCAAGGAGGAGTTTAGGTTAGCTTCGTTCCTACTCCTGCTAGACAAAGGCAACTTAAGGATCAAGACGAGCTTATGTTATCTGCTCGAAACGATTGCGGCGTCGACGATAACTAGGGAGCTATCCGTGATTCTTGGACAAAATAGCCGAGTCCTACGAGTGCTGGTCTCTCTTCTGCGCAACCGGACCGACCCCGAGGCACCCGAGGCGGCGGCCGCGGCCGTATCTCGCATTTGCTCGATAGAGGCCAACCGCGCCAATGCGGTCAAGGAGCACGCGGTCGACGGGCTGATCTCCTACCTGATGCACTCGACGCGACGTCGAAGCGACTCGAGCGCTCTGGCCGCGCTGGAGGTTCTTGTGGGGTTGGAGGGTGGCAAGAAGGCCCTGATGAAGAACAAGAAGGCAGTCAAGGTGCTAGTGAAGTACGTGTTCAGGGTTTCGTCGTCGTCGTCATCGTCGGCATCATGTGAAGATAACGAGGGGTGCGAGAACGCGGTTGGGGTGCTGCTGGTCGCGTGCCGCGAGTCGAAGAGGACGAGGGAGGAGGCGGTGAATGCCGGCGTGCTGATGCAGCTGCTGATGCTGCTGCAGAGCCGGTGTGGGTCTGAGGCCAAGGCCAAGGCAAGGACATTGCTCATGCTTCTGAGGTACATGTGGGATAGGGAGCCAGGGCTGGAGGCTAGTCTTCACCATTTCAAGTAGTCCATGCTACCAACTTAATTGGTCACTAGTTGGAAATGTATATGTCTTTTTTTTTTTAGATCAAACCTCTAATTTTTCAAGCTTCCTTATAGGTTTCCAACTCACATAGTATCATGTGTCGATTCGATTGCGTATCATATCATGTAGAGGGAGTACAATATAATATAGTAATTTTAGGAGTTTAGGAATATAATTCTAGATCCATTTAGCTAAAACATGATTTACTAATTTTTCTCATAAGTTTATTTTGTTTATTTCATCTTTACCTACTAGTCTATCCGGTTCCAAAATCTAAAATTTGAAGTATACATTACTTATTGTTACTTATTTCTTCTTTATTACTTATTTAGAGTAAATTATCCACGGTTATTGCATGAACAACCACCTATGACTGATGTTTAAGTACTTATTATCTACTGCATAATAAATATTTATTTGACCCAACCTTTCAAATCGTCTCTATATTTCCGTCGAGCACTTGTAGCTCGTATAGAAAGCAGCACAAAAATTAGACAGGACCGACGGTATTTTAGTCCCCATCCTTAACGTATAGGTGTGTATGAATTGTAATAGAAAAAAGAAATTGTCTCTATATCCAATAGTAATATAAATTATTGAAAGCTGACTTTGGTCGGTGATGCAATTTGAAAAAACAGCAGTTGACTTGAAACAGATAATTAACCGCTCGATATTCTGTTTTTGGCTTCTTTCAACGAAGAGAATTCCTCCGGTATATATATATATATATACCCACAGCTAGACCTGGCCCACATGTCGGTGACCCAGGTGCAGCCACAGCTATACACAACCTGGCTCATGGAAAACATTGCTATGTTCTGAAACGTCCAATGTATGTAATTTGGTCAATTTTTGTAGGAGGAATACTAAAGTGTTTTTTCTTCTTACATATCTCTAGGAGAAGGTTAGATAAAGTTTAACCACACATGCTAAGATTCTATAGAATACTAGTACGCTAAGAATACCAAGTTGACATGTATTTGCAATGTTCATAACCCTGATAGCTAGTCAAAACGCGAGAGCTTTAGTCAAAACTCGAGAGCTTGATGAGTGGAATTAGCACAGCTAGATTGGGTCCTCGAGCTGAAGTTTATTGCGTTGAACACACAGATAGAAGATGACGCGAGACGAAAATTCAAAAATAAATTAGTGATATAAAATTAGAGATGTGAGAAGATTTGAATGCGAAAATTTTAATTTAAGAGTCAACAACAACTATTATAAATTTGTCTCAAAAATTATAATATAAATATAAATTAATAATATGATTACCGTTGAAGACGTAAACATCGAAAGCGGAAAAGCAGCGTTGAAAACGTCAACGTCGAAAGCGGAGAAGCAACGCTGATAGAGGGATTCACTTTAAGATTTTGGCATCAAACCATATAAACTCAAAATAGATTTTTCATTTTCAATTCTTCGATTCATAGCTTAATGAAATTATAAACTATTTATAAGCTACAAAACAATTAAAAGAAGATAAACTAAATATCTAGTAAATATCTAAGTTCTTATCCATAAGATAAGTCAATCACTAACCCACTCCAACCAACTGAAGAGATAAAATTCTTTTTATTTTGTTTAATTCTAACAAACAAACTAAATAAATCCAGAATAACCGAAAATTCAAGTTGCTCTCCATCGTTCTCCTTAGCTTTGAAAAATCCACCGCCTGGTGAATCAAGTATGAAATCAGAGAGTTATATATGCTCCTGTTGATACCCTCCATTTCGGCCATGGCCTTTGCTTTGACAACTTACTCAACATTGAAGCTTCTGACAAGACGACGGTGTTGTGGAAGTGGAAGAAGTAGAATATTCAACAGGGACCTATCAAGCACTTCAACAACTTGTGGATGTCTCGATATTTCCAAAGAAGCAAAATGATCATCCCTACAATCATTTATTATTTCTTGCAAACTATTACAATTATTTGTAACAAACATATAATAGAAATTGTTCATGATTCAATTATTGTATACGTTCAAAATAAGTAGTTGACTTAATGGGATTTTTAAATTTATTTGTTTCATCAAATGACCTATTAAATTTTCAAATGATGATATATAACGCTCAAATTTTATTAATGACTTAAATCTAGACTTATAAAGCTCGAAATTTATTATTGGTTTAAATAGAGACTTAGACTCAGACTTGGATTTAACTTTTGACTCGTCTGACAGACTTAGTAGATTCCACTAATAAATTTTTTATGTGTATAGGATCACCATTAGTAATAGTTTTTATTTTATTACGATTGAAAACTTCTTCAAACACCTTTCTCATTTCAGCAAACATCTTATCATATACATTATCAATTATCGCACAAAGTTCTTGCGAGAAATTTTGTGTGGACGTCATTCTTGTGTTGGTCTTACTTACCTTCATATACAAATATTTCTAAATCAGGATTTAGCTCTGATACCAATTTGACGCGGGATGAAGACCCAATAACAAATTATTAATCTGAAATTAGAAATTTGAGAAATTTGGGTACGAAAAGTTTAGTTGAGGAGTGAACAACAACTACTATAAATTTATTTCAAAAATTATAATTGGAATGTAAAATAATACTATGATTATCGTTGCAGGTTTTGCCATCGTACCATATAAACTCAAAATAGATATCTCATTCACAAGTCTTCGATCCATAATTTATGAAATTATAAACCATTTATAAGCTACATAACAATCGAAATAAGATAGATTAAATCTCTAAGTTCTTATCCATAAGATAAGTCAATCCGTAACCAACCCAACCAACTCGAGAGATAAAATTCTCTTTATTTTGTTTTATCCTAACAAAAAAAACTATAAAAAAAATTCAAAATAACCGAAAATCCAAGTTATTCTCCGTCACAAGGTAATCAATCTCATGTCGGTTGCCATGTATTAAACGTTGAGAAGTACTCAAGCTAGCAAGTAGTACTATCAAATTTATGTGAATGCTTAGTATTACTAATAGGCTTCAATAAGTTCCTGAGTAGAGAATATGAGGAGGGACAATTAACACAAACCTTCTTTTCTCCTCATCACCTCTCTTTATAGCAAATGTAGGGCCAGCCCAGAGGGAAGTCAAACAAGACTTCTGGCTTGAACAACCTCCTCTGCTTAGGACAATTTTCAGGCTCATCGATTTTCCAATATAGCTCGGAGATGGGGTCGAGGTCAGTATCGGAGTCGTGTATGACCTTTCAGAATTGACCTAAAATAAGGGTCAAGGGACAACCAAAACTAGTTCCGGATAGGACAACCCAATCCTGGACCGGCATTGAGCATATGAAAGAGAACCTCCGAGCTATCTTGCATGCAACCTCTGCCCTTTCAGTCGATTGGCAAAATATTGACATGGCACTGGTTACTGTGTTAGTTTCTGATATATGTTATTGCCGGGAACGCCGGGGCACGCTATTCGATGGAAAATACAGAAACTGAAACAGTTGTAAAGACAACGTTTCAAATGCAATTCCTTAAAGAAGGTTTTGCAACAGAGATCCAGAAGGATTCTGCAAATCACGAGATCTAAAAAGATATCGTAATACACGAATAATCTAAAGAGATTTTCGTGATCGTAGCAAACTGGCAGTAGTGCCTTCTAAAAAGAAGATACTGACAGAACTGCTAAAGGCAACAGAAGGATGACAGGCGAGAGATGGAAATGCTGGGGTGAATTATCACCGTTGCTCAAAGCTTTATTCGCCCTCTGCGAACAGCTTCCAGGAACCAGCAAGGTTGACGGAAAACTTTGGAACACTCCTGCTCTTCTGACTCCTCGGAAGACGGCGAACTCCTCTGGCAATGGCTCTACTCTTCTCTCTCTGTTTGAAGTAACAGAACCCACACGTACTAAAAAGTACTAGTGTTTGTGTTAAAGAACACGCTCACTACTCTGTTGTGTTAAAGAACACTTAGAGTTTTTCTCCCTGGAATTCTGATTACTACAACACTATGAGAGAGGAGAGAACCTGCATATATAGCCCACGGGGCGGTTGCCAAGCAGTTGTCTGAACTTTAGGGTAGTGGCAGAACCACTCCTGAACGTGCATCAACTGCTGCAACCGTTCCCGCTCTAATATGCAGCCAGCCATACACACACAGCCCCTTTTACCCACCCTACGCACACTACGCACTCTACGCACACTGCGTACGCTGCGCACACTGCGCACTCTACGCACGCTGCGTACGCTGCGCACACTGCGCACTCTACGCACGCTGCGTACGCTGCGCACACTGCGCGTACTGGGCGTACTGGACGTACTGGGCTGCGTACTGGGCTGCGTAACTAGGCCAGCATAACTGGGCTCGCGTAACGGGCCGCGCAACGTGGTCGCGCAAGTGGCTCGCACAACGAGCGCAACTTAAGCGCACTATGCGCCTAGCAACGATGCTGACGTGCTAAGTGCAAAGTGCGCCAACAAAATGCCACATTACGCCTCATGAGCCCTTGAGCCCGAGCCCGAGCCCGAGCCCGAGTCCGAGTCCGAGTCCGAGTCCGAGTCCGAGTCGCTAAGCTCCTACGGAGCTTAGCTCCATGGAAGTAAATTTCCAAGAGCAAAAAGCTTACAGCTTCTTAATTGTTGATTAAGCCTTTATACCATTAATAATTAATCCCACATGGCACACACCCATGTGCACTCCATGTGCATCTCCATAAAGAGAATAGACTCATATCTGTAGAGATACACATTCCTTTCTAGCCGATGTGGGACTAAAAACCAAAACAAAAGGCTACAAACCCAACAATCCCCCATATATCTCTATATATATGAGTACGAGTGTTCCCAACAGTAACTGTCCATCATGCATTAGGAGAGATGTCGCTTACGACTTGAATCTTTCCGCATGGGTCAAAAATTAAACTATAATACAAGAATGGACTAAGCCTTGAATTCTGCATCATAGCTGAAATTCTTTCCACTCACATAATGTAGTTACATGTGCTTCTGGCTACACATTAAAGGCCCTGTGCCAGCCTGGTTTCAGTGTATAATTTTGGGTGTCTACAAGTTTACCCTCAAGAGACGGCCTGATATCTCTGTCATACACTATAGGTGAGTTCATTATAAAGAGACATGCCATGAAGCGCTTTGCGCTTCCCTTGCGGTGCTACGCCGCTATGACATGGCTTAAAGCCGAGGCCTTACCCCGTATCGGGAACCTCATCGTAGTGTCATACTACAATAGCATGAGGCAACCGCCTCTTTGTAGTGCCAAACTACCCAGCATGAAGCCTTAGGCTCCCTTGCGGTGTTACGCCGCAACGACATGGCTTGCAAGGCCGAGGCTTTATCCCTAACCGGGTACCTCATGGTGGTGTCGTGCCACTGTAACATGAGGAACTCCTCCTCCTTGTAGTGCTGACTACACCCCTCTTTATATTTAACATACAGTATTAGGCTAACTGCCTATTTGCGGTGCTACGCCGCTGTGACTTGGCCTGCAAAGTCGAGGCCTTATCCTATTCCTGGGCATCACCCCACATATAGGAACCTCATTGTGGAGTCACCCCACTGTAGCATGGAGTTTCACTCCTTGTAGTGTTGCTCTGCCATGCTTCCTGTAAAGCATACCAGGCATTCACTCTGCCTGAGAACTCATTAAGGCAATTAAGCCAACCTTCCCACAGGAACCATTTTCCGCAGAAAATAATAGTAGACAACAGTGGTTATAGGTCCGTAACCTCTCCATACCCAATAGAACATGTACCCACCGTTCCTGATATTCTTCCGATTATTGGTCCTCCCTTGAACCAAAAGCTAGATGCCTAGTAGATAAATCTTTGAACTATTAGCATAAAACTTTCTGGTAGGAATACAATAATCCAATATCAGAATGCCTTCAAGCCCATTTTACAAGCTGTGTCATTGACCAGCTGGCGCTTAAGGCCCTTGGTGAACGGATCCACCAGGTTCTTCTGACTCCGAACATCAATCACTGCAATAACACCTCTCTTGATAAGATCGTGTACTGCCCTGTGCTTCAACCGCACAGTCCTCTTCTTCCCGTTGAAGAGGTCATTTGATGCCACCGCCGCAATCGCCTGGTTGTCGCAGTATATCGGTATCACCGGTATTTGCGCTCCAACCAATGGAAGATCATACATGAGCTCCCGAAGCCATTCTGCTTCCTCGGCTGCGATATCTAGTGCAAAGAACTCAGATTCCATGGATGACCGCGAGAGCATAGTCTGCTTCTTCGACTTCCACGATATAGCAGCTCCACCCATTGTAAAAATGTATCCACCTGTGGACCTTTCGCTCTCCACCTCTGAGCACCAACTGGCATCACTGAAGCCTTCCATTACCGACGGATCTCCGCTGTAGTACAGTGCATATGTCTGAGTCTTCTTGAGATATCTCATAACCCGTTTCACAGCTTTCCAGTGTTCAGCACCTGGGTTGCTCGTGAAACGACTCAGCATTACCACGACGAAAGCTATGTCAGGCCTTGTGGCAGTAGTAGCATACATCAAACTTCCCATTACGCTTGCATACTCCAGCTGCCTGATGCTTTCCCCTGAATAGGCTTCAGCTTCAGATCACACCTGTACGGCGTATCGATCCCTGGAAGATCCCGATACCCATAACAAGTGATCATTTTCTCAATATAATGAGACTGTGACAGCGCTAGTCCAGTGTTTGTCCGGATGATCTTGATCCCTAAGATCACATCAGCTTCCCCCAAGTCCTTCATACTGAACTTGCTTGAGATGAATTTCTTTGTCTCCGTGACACAGCTAATATCCGTACCTAGGATAAGCATGTCGTCCACGTACAGACAAACGATAACACCTCTTCCATCAGCGAACTTTGTGTAAACACACTTGTCCGTATCGCTGACCATGTAGCCATTTGACCATATAACTTTGTCAAATTTCTCATGCCACATCTTGGGAGCCTGTTTAAGACCGTACAAAGATTTCACCAACTTGCAGACTTTGTCTTCAAGACCCCTGATGACAAATCCCTCTGGCTGTTGCATGTAAATCTCTTCGGTCAGCTCGCCATTTAGGAAAGTCGTATTCACATCCATCTGATGTATCACCATCTTATGTATTGCTGCGAGAGCAATCAACATTCTGATGGTGGTCATCCGGGCTACTGGAGCATACGTGTCAAAATAGTCAATCCCCTGCTTCTGAGAAAACCCCTTGGCTACCAACCTAGCCTTGAACTTGTCAATTGTTCCGTCTGCTTTCATCTTCTTCTTGAAGATCCATTTGCATCCAATGGGTTTCGCTCCTTCAGGAAGATCAACCAACACCCAAGTGTTATTTGAGGTGATGGAATCAATTTCATTGTCAATCGCCTCCTTCCAGAAAACTACGTCTCTGGTCTTTATCGCCTCATTATAGGTAAGCGGATCTGCTTCCACATGATAGGTGACAAAGTCACTTCCGAAGTCCTTCGGCCTCCTCACACGCTTAGCTGACGGCTCAGCTTGTTCTGGTTCAACCGTTGTTTCAACAACAACATCTTCTTGGACCATATCTTTATTGAAGACTTCAGTTTCTTGTGCACCCTCATTATTCTCCGGAACATCCGGAAGAACAATATTCTTGTGCCTTGCAAACTTGTCTTCAAAATATTCTGCATTGCGAGATTCAATGATATGATTTGACTCAATATCAAGAAATCTTCGAGCATCACTCTTCTCGACATACCCCAAGAATATCGTCTTTGTAGTCCTTGTCCCAAGCTTCTGAATCTTTAGATCTGGAAGCTTGACATACGCCAGACACCCCCACACTCGAATGACATTCAAGTTAGGTCTGACCTTGAACCAGAGTTCATGAGGAGTAACGTCTGAAGTTGCATGAGGCACTCTATTTAGAATAAAAGTGGCCGTCAATGCAGCTTCTCCCCAGTAGCACTTAGGAAGGCCAGCAGTCAACAACATTGAATTTATCATTTCTGTCGACGTCCTGTTCTTCCTCTCAGCTACTCCGTTTGATTGAGGAGAGTACGGAGCCGTAGTCTCATTGACAATTCCATGTTCCTTGCAGAACGATACGAATTCATGAGACCTGTACTCCCCACCTCGATCACTTCTTATCCTTTTAAGTTGTTGTCTAGTCTGCCGCTCAGCTTCGGCTCTGAACTCCTTGAACTTCTCGAATGCTTCGTCTTTAGCCTTCAGCAAGTAGACGAACGCATACTTTGAGAAGTCATCGATGAAGGTTATGAAATACTTCATCCCGGCCTTTGTAGAGAACTGTTTGAAGTCACAGATATCGGAGTGAACCAACTCCAGAAGATCTGTACTTCGATTAATCCGAGGAAAGGGTTTCCTTGTGATCTTCGTTTGAGCACAAACTTCACATTTCTCTACCTTACCCCCACATTTGGAGATAAGTCCTAGACTAGACATTCTGTTTATTCGTTTACAATGAATATGTCCTAGCCTATTATGTCACAACTCAAGAGTATAAGCAGAATGAGTGACTTCATTAATTACATTAATTACATTGGACTGATTTACAAGCTGAATCTTGAACATTCCTTCGGTATAAAAAGCTTTCCCGAAATATGTCACTTCAGCTTGTGCTTGGTTCGCCATCATAACCACTTCAGAAGTAGGTGTATAGGTGGTTAACCACTCCTTACTGGAGCAGACATGGCAGGAAGCTCCAGTGTCTACCCACCAGTCAGAGTCAGTCCTTACTGTATCAACCTGTGCAATCATAGCAACTACGTCAGTGATCATAGATACCTTACTAGGCTCTCCTTGCTCTGACTGCTTGGTCTTTGCTTTACACTCATTCTTAAAGTGGCCCTTCTTGCCACACTTGAAGCAAGGCATTTCTGACTTTGGCTTCTTTTTCTTGATAGAAGTTTCCTTGACTTTTAGATTGTCAGGGTTCTTCTTCTTGCTGTGGAAAGCTGCCTGCTTTCCCTTTGGTTCCTTGGTCTGAACCAGATTGGCGTTAGCCAATTGCTTGGACAGTGTGTCCACCTTCAGTTGAGCCCACATCTGGTCCTCAACATAGATTTCCTGTAGGAGATCTTCAAGGGTGATCTCCAACTTCTTCCTATGCATGTTTGCATAGAACTTGCTCCACCCAACGGGGAGCTTTAAGACAATCCCTCCAACAACAAACTTGTCGGGGAGGGGCATCGCCTCGTCTTCCAGCTTCTGTCGCAGTTTCAGGAACTCCTTTACCTGCGGCAGCATAGACTTTTCATCCTCAAAGAACCACTTGTGATATTTTTCAACCACAAATATTTTACTGCGGTTCTTGTCTTCTTCGTAGAGACTTTTCTAGAGACTCCCATATGTCTGTAGCGATATTCTTCTTAGAATAGGATTCTGCTAGGGAATCCTCCATAATATTCAGGATAAGCAACCTGCAAATGCTATTCTTCCTTCTCCACTTGGCCTGAAGTTTAGTAGCCGCAGAGATTGCGGCAGCAGACCCAGTATCTGGAACAGTAGGTTCCTCTTCAAGAAGCACGTGATCCACGTCTCTGAGTTGAAGAGTGAGATAAACCTTCCTCTTCCAGACTTGATAATGCTCTCCATCAAACTTCTCTAACTTACAGAAGTTAGTGTTTAGGAGTGAAGCATTAATGTTTTCCATCATAGCAATAAAGCTTTGAGATTGTTATTGCCGGGAACGTCGGGGCACGCTATTCGATAGAAAATACAGAAACTGAAACAGTTGTAAAGACAATGTTTCAAATGCAATTCCTTAAAGAAGGTTTTGCAACAGAGATCCAGAAGGATTCTGCAAATCACGAGATCTAAAAAGATATCGTAATACACGAATAATCTAAAGAGATTTTCGTGATCGTAGCAAACTGGCAGTAGTGCCTTCTAAAAAGAAGATACTGACAGAACTGCTAAAGGCAACAGAAGGATGACAGGCGAGAGATGGAAATGCTGGGGTAAATTATCACCGTTGCTCAAAGCTTTATTCGCCCTCTGTGAACAGCTTCCAGGAACCAGCAAGGTTGACGAAAAACCTTGGAACACTCCTGCTCTTCTGACTCCTCGGAAGACGGCGAACTCCTCTGGCAATGGCTCTACTCTTCTCTCTCTGTTTGAAGTAACAGAACCCACACGTACTAAAAAGTACTAGTGTTTGTGTTAAAGAACACGCTCACTACTCTGTTGTGTTAAAGAACACTTAGAGTTTTTCTCCCTGAAATTCTGATTACTACAACACTCTGAGAGAGGAGAGAACCTGCATATATAGCCCACGGGGCGATTGCCAAGCAGTTGTCTGAACTTTAGGGTAGTGGCAGAACCACTCCTGAACGTACAGCAACTGCTGTAACCGTTCCCGCTCTAATATGCAGCCAGCCATACACACACAGCCCCTTTTACGCACCCTACGCACACTACGCACTCTACGCACACTGCGTACGCTGCGCACACTGCGCACTCTACGCACGCTGCGTACGCTGCACATACTGCGCGTACTGGGCGTACTGGGCTGTGTACTGGGCTGCGTAACTAGGCCAGCGTAACTGGGCTCGCGTAACGGGCCGCGCAACGTGGTCGCGCAAGTGGCTCGCGCAACGAGCGCAACTTAAGCGCACTATGCGCCTAGCGACGATGCTGACGTGCTAAGTGCAAAGTGCGCCAACAAAATGCCACATTACGCCTCATGAGCCCTTGAGCCCGAGCCCGAGTCCGAGTCCGAGTCCGAGTCCGAGTCGCTAAGCTCCTACGGAGCTTAGCTCCATGGAAATAAATTTCCAAGAGCAAAAAGCTTACAGCTTCTTAATTGTTGATTAAGCCTTTATACCATTAATAATTAATCCCACATGGCACACACCCATGTGCACTCCATGTGCATCTCCATAAAGAGAATAGACTCATATCTGTAGAGATACACATTCCTTTCTAGCCGATGTGGGACTAAAAACCAAAACAAAAGGCTACAAACCCAACAATATATCTCAACAACAAAATAGTAGGAACGACGTAACCTCTTATATAGCATAAATCCCATAACAAACCAAGTTCAGAATTGGAAATCCACTCACAGCTCCTGTGAAGCTTATCAAAGCAAACTATCAATCAGAACGCGAAGAAAAAGAGAGAAGTACCGAAAGGGAAGTCGGTAGGCTAGGCGCCATAATAATTAGGCTAATTATAAGGGCACTGCACTTCTTACTCAGGACTAGCCTAGGATTGGGACTAGTCCAGCTTAGAAAAAAAATTACCCAGAATAGCCCATTTTTTACTTAGGACTGCCCCCCCCCCCACACACACACGCCCCCCACCCCCACCCCAAAAAAAAAACCCAACTTTTTCATATTCATTTGAAGTTTTCACCCTCTCTCTTCTCAAACCCTCACTTCTTCTCCACCACCTCCATTTTCTCCATCTTCACCCAAATCCTAGTTTTTTTTTTTCCAGTCATGTTTCCAAATTCAGAGAGGGCACCCAAATACTCCTCACAAATAAGTTACAAATCCTAATGCTTATTGTATTCGGTTGATATTATTATTTTTTTAAAAAAATTGAAAGAAATTATTTCTAATCGTAGGATTGTTCAAATATTTTGGAAAAAATTATTAAATGGAGAAGATGGAGTTTAGTAATGTCAAAAATTATTATATACAGAAAAAATTGCTCTAATTTTAGAAGAAATTATTCCTAACGTAGCCCGCAGCAAGAAAATTACCTAGGACTGCCAAATTTTTTGGCAGTCTTAGCACGATGTTACCATGTAGGACTGCCAAAACTTTTGGTAGTCCTAAAATTGACTTGCTATACAGTAAGTCCATTTTAGGACTGCCAAACTTTTTGGCAGTTCTAGCAGCATGTAGGATTGCCAATTTTTTTGTTAGTCCTAAACTGGACTTACTGCAATTTAGGATTGCCAAAACAATTAGCAGCACTAAGCTGCAACAAGTCTAGTTTAGGACGACCAAATTTTTTGGCAGTCCTACATGCTGTTAGGACTGTAATTTTTTTTGGCAGTCCTAAAATGGACTGACTGTACATGCTACATGTTCAATGGTTTATGTAGGACTGTAGGGTTGCCAAAAAATTTGACAGTCCATCATCGTCCACGTTGCGACTGCAGACAAATTTTGTAGTTCATAAGTTCAAATGTGTTCAAAACTTCGAGATCCATCTAGATTGAATACTAAATCAATTTTTAGTTACTAGAAGATAAAATTTAGGTATGAAGATGGATTTTAGTTACTAGAAGATGAAATTTAAGCATGAACATAGATTGTGAGAGATTTATAAGAGAAAAGGTTTAGGATTTTAGGAGGAAGAAGGGAAGAAAAAGAGAAAATAAAAAAGATAAATGTGATTTATATACCAAAATTTGGACTAATCATGAGTAATTTTCAAGTGAAAAACTTGTAAATACAAAAAAAAATAGACTAGCCCTGAGTAAGGATTGAAGTGCCTTGATAATTTGCTAATAATTATGTCGGCAAGTTCACCATATAAAAGTCCCAATGATAAATAATATAGGACCAAAGTTTATAAACTTTTGATTGTACAAATGTCAGCTTTGATTATATTGACATGTTACATACCAAACTTGAGGTGTCTACAATCCAAAAGCAACAATATTAACCAAAACATACAGCCATTCAGCTGACGTTGTCACGACCCACACCCAGTGTAAGGACACGAGATCGTGGATACATCCAGCCTACGTCATAGTATTGGCGGTAGAACGCTATCCTAGGTCTTAACAATAACTAAACATGATATAAAGTACCTGTCAAGTATATACTCTTCATACGGAGGACAATCTCAGAAGATACGAGTCAATCACACAAAAGCTAAGGAGGAATCACAATACGATATAGATTAGATAGAAAGACAAAGTGCAATACAATCCAAAAGAGAGAATTATAAGTGTCAAAAGAGTATCTCAAAGTATACATGAATTAATATAACATCTCAGAAAATACTGAAGACAAAATCCAGACAAAAGTCCTAGCATTCTAATCTAGGCAATACCAGTGTCTCATCTAAACTAGCAGGATCCTCCTGGTGATCCAGGTCATAAGTGTCATCTAAGTCTGCGAGTGGTGTAAAAATTCTCCAAGCTCTCTGTAAAATTTTGTCAACATATCCAGTCAGGATTGGAACGAAGTACATAACTCTGAAAGCATTTTCATTGCATGGTAGAAAATATAGATCAACTAGTAATATAATAAAAAACATGACATGCTGTAATAGAAATACATGAATAAGAATAAGAAAACTGAATACATAAATAAAATAGAGAATCTATGAACTATAATAAGTATCAGTGATTTAGAGCACAAGACAGTTATGTGATTGGTTTAGGTTGTACATGATTATTCTACGGTAACTCGATTATACGTGAATACATAATCGACATATACATGATTACACTATAGGGATTTAATAACATAACCACTTCTACTCCCCCTACCCCAATCAATACACAAGGATCCAATCATGTTACATTATATACATGATTGTTAGTTTGAACATGAAGTACATGTGAGAACATAAGAGTACATGAGAGCACATGAGAGTACATGAATAATACAAATACAAGGAGTACACGATGTACATAATAAAGTACATGAATGTGAAATACCTAATATACCCGATGAGGGGATAACATCATATGACAAGATCCATATAGTTCCAATCTGTGTAAACAATGTGTCAGCATCAAGTAAAGTAGTCTAGAACAGGCAATATAGATACTATTATGATGAAAACAATCAAAAATTATATTCGCCTGATATCCTGAGCAACAACTGTGTATCGATATCTGAACTGGAGTCACCGAGTCCTATTATGAAAATATAAGTTACAAAGTGTTCTACAGTAAACAATTGATTTAAAATGATATTTATATGCTGTTAGGCCACTTCTAGGTCAGTGAAGTCGATTTGGGTCAACACTAGTCAAACTGGGTCAAACTTTAACTAATTGGTCAACTTGGTCTCATTTAGTCGAATCTAGGGTATTGGCTAATTTAGACTGTATTAGTGCTAAGCTAATGTGGTACCAAACCATATTACCATATTTAATATCTAGCTATTAGGATAACCCGTATATACATAGCTAACATATACATACTATATATATATGTACCCTGCTATAGCAGCTAACAAGCACTGTTCATTTATGATTGACACAATATAGGAACTGATCATGAGTCAAATGGACAACCATCTTGGACTGAACAGTGATATATCTTTATTATACTTCACATGATAGGGCAGTAAGTATAAAATCCTTCAAGACTGATACCAAGGGGGTATGAGCCTTATCAAGGCAGTAAAGTGGACTGAATGGAATAGAATAGGGAACTGATATCCTTAAGTAAAAAGATCAACCAAGGATGGACTGTTATCCTAGGTAACAAGGAACTGATAGTTGAGAACAAGTTTTCTCCCTCAAAACTCATATCTGAACCAAAGGATAAGTTCCAGATATGGACTGACAATAACTAAGGGCTGGACTGAAGACAATGGGAACTTGATCAATGATGCAGAAAAGGATGCACATGTAAGTATAAATTTTACATGATTAAAGAAATTGTTTATACTGCATACTAGAGTAATATTGCTTTGCTTTTAACTAATCAAATATTATTTTTAAAGGACGAGATGATGAAAAAGAAGAATGATTATCTTGAGAATATCATTGAGCTATATCATGAGGGAAACCTGATGGACAAGATTGTTGTAGTCGCAAATGTTGGCATTGAGATTATGGAAGATGTGATTGGGCGTGGGTATGTTGGACAATTTGTGGAGCTGGAAAGGGGTGACTTCGGGAAGCTAGTTCGTCATCTTCGTCTAATACATCTTCAACTGCCTTAAATAAAGAAGTGCAAGAGTTGCAAGCCCAGTTTCAGATGGAGAAGAAAGCTAGGATGAGAGTCGTTGCTAAATACGAAGAACAAAATGCTCAATGGGGCTTTGTGATGCAACAATTACAAGTACTTATTCTCGGATTCTCAATTCTTGAACCAACTCCTTTATCTCAAGAAGAAATGAAGATGAAGATGGTGATGAGAGTGACCACAACCCATCTCTTACTTAGATTAGATCTTTTATGGTTGTAGTTTATTAAATACTTTTATTGACAAATTAGTTTATTTTTGTGGATTATGTTTGATTATGTTTAATTTAATTTTATTTATCGAGAATAAAATCTTATGGTACCTTATACGGCTAAAATGTGTAGTTTCTATAGACTATTTTGCAAGACTAATTGTTTGGTCGTCTTAGATATGGCATGCACATTTTGCTACCATGCAAAATCTTTTACCACAAAATACTAGTAGCCAAAGATTACATAAGGTGACTATACAATCAATAATAGTCGCCCTAGACTAATTTTTGTGGTCAATAATAGTCCCCACATACTGCTTATTACTACGAATCATAGTCACCACAGAGTGTTTTAGGCGACCAATCATAGTTGCCACAAACTATCTTTAGTGGTTAATAGTAGTCTCCACACACTACCTATCGACCAATTATAATCACTACAGAGTGTCTTAGGCAACAACAATAGTCGTCATATACTACCTTTGGCGGTTAATAGTAGTCTCCATACACTATAAGGTGACTATACAATCAATAATAGTCGCCAAAGATTACATAAGGTGACTATACGATCAATAATAGTCGCCCTAGACTAATTTTTGTGGTCAATAATAGTTTCCACATACTGCTTATTACTACGAATCATAGTCACCACAGAGTGTTTTAGGCGACCAATCATAGTTGCCACAAACTATCTTTAGTGGTTAATAGTAGTCTCCACACACTACCTATTACGACCAATTATAATCACTATACAGTGTCTTAGGCAACCAATAATAGTCGTCATATACTACCTTTGGCGGTTAATAGTAGTCTCCACACACTATATACTGCAACCAATCAAAGTCGCAACAAAGTGTCTTAGGCTACCAATGATAGTTGCCACAAACTATCTTTGGTGGTTAAGTAGTATCCACACACTACCTATTGCGACCAATTATAATTGCCATAGAGTGTCTTAGGCTCCAACGATAGTCACCACATATTACCTTTGGCGGTCAATAGTAGTCGCCACACATTATCTATTGCGACCAATCATAGTCGTCACAATTTGTCTTAGGTGAATAATTAAAGTCGTCACTGTCACGATCCGCACCCTAGAGTAAGGGCACGAGACGTGGGTACGTCCAGCCTACGCCGCAGTGTCGGCGGTAGAACGCTGTCCTAGGTATCAGGCATCTAACAGTATAAGGCTAAGCAGTTTATACTCCCCGAATGGGGGTGACATAGCAGAATGTAAACTCAATCACATCTAGGGTAGAGTATAATGGAAGATAGATTAAAACATGAAATACAAAAGAGATACAGCAGATAGAAGTCTAAGTGTCTAAGGTACACAACCCAGAAATACATCTCAAAGCTCAAATACATTAAATCCATAAATACAACTCAAGACAACTGAAAATAAACTATAAGTAAAACCCTAGCTATCGATACAACCTCTACCGTGTCTCCTCTAGGCTAACAGGCAACCTCCAAGCTATCTGTAAAATTTTTAACATGTCCAGTCAGGACGAGAACGAGCACATATCTCTAAATCAGTTCATAGCATGTTAGGAGTATAAATCATGCAATAGAGTAAAATACAGGAAGTGCTGAATATGAAGTACGAGTAAACAGGAGATATTTTGTAACTGAAAGTAAATACATGATAGTAGAGACTGTAAGTGGCTACGTGATTTAGAGCACAATGGTTATGTAAACGACTTGGGGGGCACATGAATACAAATAAGGAGGCACATGAATACAGCTACTGGGATAGTGATCGCATAACCAATTCTACTCACCCCGCCCCAATCAATACACAAGGATCCGTTCAAGTTATGTTATAAGCACATGAATACAGCTAAGATACGTGAACTCATGTAATGAGTAGTACATGAGGTACATGATAAGCACATGAAAGCACATAAAGCACATGAAGCACATGAGAACATGTAAAAACATGAACTAGTACGAGTACAAGGAGTACCTGATGCACATGATAAAGTACATGAACATGAAATACCCGATGCACCCGTAGAGAGATAACATCTCAGGAAATGATCAATATAGTACTAATCCGTGAAGATACGTGTCAGCATCAAGTAGAGTAATCTAGAGCAAGAAAATAATCCAGGTAAGTATGAAAAGATCAGAGAATGTACTCGTCTCGATTGGTTGGAGTCGACGTGCGTGACACGAACGTGTCGACACGAGGTAGGTACACTGCTATGCTCTACAGAGGGTCCCGGATGACGACACGGGCAGTCCCAATGAGTCCAGAGTAGTCCAAATAGCCTAGTTTGGTATATAAAAGTCTAAAATCAGGGTTTGGTACACTAATCAAATCAAGAATAGAAAATGACTATCCTAATCACGATTTATGATTTCAGAAAAATATAATAAATAATTATAATAAATATTTGGAAATCCTTATAATGTTAAAAACTACATCTGTATTAATCAACATATTTTTGATAAAGTATAACTAATTACAGATACTCTATTTAGAAAATTATTATATAATATTAGAAGCTATTTAGATATTTATTTTATAAATCATAAAATATTTAGATATATGTATATTGAAATATAGATAATATTCTAAGTTAAAACTCCCACTTGTCAAGTAGGATTTTAATGTCAAATCATAATAATAATATAATAATAATACTACTACCATCATTATATACTATGTATAAACTAACATACATTTTATTATAAAATTAATATTCATTTATTATAAAAGTAATACGCATTTTATATAACAATTATACATTTATTATACGAAACTAATATATATATATAATTATAAACTAATATATATACCAATATATATTAATACATGTACAAATATACATTAACTATTATACAAAATAACTATTATATAACTAATAAATAAACTGTTATACATTTTATATAACAATACATATTATATATAATAAACTAATAAACTAATATAATTAATAAACTAATATAATTAATAACTAATATCAATTAAATTAATAACTAATACAATTAAATTAATAACTAATATCAATTAATAACTAATATAATAATAATAACTAATATAATTATAACTAATACCATTTACGAAGGGGGGGGGGCTCTTTCCCAAATCAACCAAAAAATTATTAGGGCTCACATCGGGGGAGCGGAGGCGGACTGCACCGGCGGAGCGGCGTGTCTGGTTGGAGCGCGACGGAGTGCCGGAAAGGCGAGGAAGGCTGGGCTAGGGCGGTTCCAGGGAGTGGCGTCGGCAGAGCGGCGGGAAGGCGAGGAAGAGCTCGCGCGAGCGGAGGCGGTCGCCGGTCTCAGTCAGAGGCGGAGGCTCGGGGACGCGCGGATAGGCGCCAGTGCCCCAGCGGCGGTGGATGGGTCAGGTCCTCTCTCTCCCTCTCTCTCTAATGGTGGTGGGGATGTTGTGTTGGTGGCGGTGGTGGCGCGTTGTGATGGCGGTGGCCGGGTTGTTGATCTGATGGTGAACGGTGGTTCGGGTGGCGTAGAGGAAGGGTGGTGGACGGTGGTGTTCTGGTGGTGGCGGCGGTTCAGATGGTGAACGGTGGTGGTGAAGGGTGATTCTGGTGGTGGCGGCGGTTCTGATGGTGTACGGTGGTGGTGCTCCTGAATGGGGCGGCCGGAGTTGCGGTGAAGGGGATGGCAGTGGTGGTGGTCGGCCGAGAATGGCCTGGAGGCTCGTCGGGAATGGCCTGGGGTGGCGGCTGTATGCTAAGTGTAGGAATTTAGGGTTTTAGGGATTTGTGCAACTTGGGGAAGTGTGATATTTATAGCATAGGAAGGGAAACCCTAAAAATGTATATGTAATAGAATTTAGGAATACTTAGTGAAAAACTAACACTCTAACATTAACGCTAACTGCTAACATAACACTATCTGCCAATTAATTAGTACAAAATAAATATTAGTTATAAATTAATAATTAAAATTACTAGTTAATACTAATTTTACAAATGGCTAATTACAATTTAGCCAATACTTTTAAAGGCATAAATAATAATAATTTATTCACTGATTATTTAAATATATATAAAAATCATTTATTTACTAAATAATATATAGTTAAATTTTGAAATTCAATGACCGTTTTTCAAATAATTAAAACTTATTGATTCAAGAAAATATAGGGAAATCCCAATAGGACAAAATCTCTTAAAAAATAGTAAACCAAGCCAACAAGGACCGATAGCAATCACGGTCAAATTTGTTTTCCCAAAAATTAGAAATTGCACGTTTTTTCGACATTCAGAGAAAAGAAAGAAAGAAAGAAAAATAAATACAAATTTTCGAAAATATCCAAGAATTCAATTAACGGAGGTTACAAATCTACCCTCCTTAAAGAAATTATGTCCTCGAAATTAAAGCTTGGCCAGGGATTTAAAACATGATAGAATTTTAGGCAGTATGGCAGACACGATCAAAGAACGACGAGTTGGCACGATCAAGATAATCAACTTGAAATTGTTTGGGCACGACTATTGATTTAACACGATAGAATCATAGTATGATTAACATCGTTTAGATACAAATCAGAAATAATTTCAGGTTATTTAGTCATGATCTTAATCATGGCTAAGAGAAACGAATGGAGAACGAAATTCAAGTATAGAACGATCGGTAGTTAGATTTGATGAAAATCGGACTCTAGGTCGTATAAGCACGATCAAGATCCAAGCTTAGTTATGAATGGTGATAAAATCATGATTTCGGAATCAAGGTTGTAAAGGCACGGTCAATACGAAAAATGATGCGATTGGTCATAGCTAGGAATAATGAAACGTTTGGCACGATCAATGACTAAGGATCAAACCACTTGATAACGAACCAAATTGAGGCTTAAAACCTTAGAATGACAAAAATCACTTAGGCATGACGTAAGTAGAGTGACAAAAATCAAAACCTCGTCATGAATTAGGAAGGAGTAGCAGCATGGTGACTAGAGGATCAATTTTAGGTACGAAGGAAAAATTATTTTGGATATGATCACTCAATTTTTATGATAATCAAATCGGGTAGTCGTGATCAAGGGCAAAAATTTTCAAGCACGATTTAGAGGCAAAATCGGTACGATAGTCATGGTCGTTAAGTCACGATCATGGATTTCATATTCGTCTAGTCATGCTAGGTCATTTAGGCACGAACAATCATAAGGAGTTTAGGTAAAATTAGGAAGTAAATCGTGGTCAGAAAACATTTTAGGCACGAGTGCAAAAATCCAAACATGATAAAAATCGAAATTTGACACGATCAAGATAAGGTCAGTCTAATCTTGGTCAAATAGTATTTAAATATGATGAGGAGTATGGTAGTAGCCTAGGCACGATCAAACATGAAATTCGGTATAATCAAGGATAGTATGAAGCTAATCGGGATTGGAACAGAATTTAGTCGTTTCGAGAATAAATCAAAGTTTTATGCACGAGTGATATGGGTATCGAAGTTTGATCACGATCAAAATTAAAATATTGACACGATGAAGAATAAGGCTAATCAATATTTGAATTTAGGTTCGAAAAATTTGAAATTGAGATTTTGAGCACGGGTAACATATGATAGAGATCCAAGTCACGATGGAATTCAAATAAATTGAGTACGGTCAAGGGTCAAGACTATTAATAAGATGAAAGGTACTAAAGGAAAATCAAAATCAAAAGTTTAAGGAACGAATGTCAATAGCATTAAAATCCAACCACAATAATATTAAGAAATTTTAGTCGCGATATGATCTAAGTTGATCAATTTGGAAACCAAGACTTGGGCAATATGGAGGACAGGTTCATCGAAGTCTGAGCACGAGCATACAAGAATGGGGATTCAGGTCATAATTAAGTTTAATTCAATTGAGTACAACCCAAGATATTAATATGATAAGAAAAGATAATCGAAGTCGATTTGGTCGTGATTAAGGAAACTAGGATTCAATGGTATTGAAAAAAAAACTCTTTAGGGAACAAGGAAAGATTTCGTAAAAAGTCAAGTTAATCATCTCTCTCTAATACCATCAAGTTTATCATTTGCCAAATCATATTTTTAGCTCACAAGTCCCAATATAAAAATCAACCGTTATATAACTATCATCAAAATTTTATAACCTTCAGTCATCTAAACCTTTACCATGATCACCATAGACAAAAATTCCAAACTTCTAAAACAATTCCCATGAAGCATACCCCTATTAATTAAGTATCAACATTTATCCATTTAATCAAATTTTCAAATTCTTTCACCTCGTTCTAAATTAGATCCGAAACCTCTAGATCCAGTCTGTGAAATCCTTGAACTTGTTTAAATCAAATCTCGTATTTACTCAACTCCAATACCACCATGTCATACAAAATTTATTTTTATTTATAAATCAACCTTCGTATTTCTTCAACGTTCACCTTCAGTATTATCCTTTTTGAATTCTATAATTTTCCCAATCATCAAAAATAATTCCTATAGCTTAAAATCCTTGTGTTTTCTCTGTCTCTAGTCACCCTCTTACAATATCTAGTTCAATTTTGCATAATCATTGAATACCAAAAATTCTCTTTTTCCTAATTTTTTTATATAGCCTCAGAGTAAAAGTTCCCCAGAATTAATAACCCAGATTTTCTAAGTTCTCAAAACTAGGTTGACCTTGAATATCTTCATTAGTTTTGAAATACATCCCTGAATTATTCATAACCAAATTTCTGTGATTGTTTCTAAATTGATAACATTTATCTCTCGATTTTTATTCTAAACCTTTACCACATCTTTATATCAAACTTTTCATCATTGACATCCAATATTTTGATCCCTACAAAATCATCATATGATAACCAATTACGTCATTTTTGACCTAGATGATTCACGTCACTTCCTCAACATTTCTCGGATAAAACGATATAAAGATTCAAGGATTTTAAGGCATAGCTGACAGAATTAGATACGAGACAGAAAATTGATGTAATCAGGACAGTTATATAAGACAATGAATGATGGTAATAAAATATTGGCAGAAAAAGAATGACAATAGAATCTGTTCTGCTTATCTGTTTAAAAGAGGAACTCATTTTGAAGCCAGAGCTGTAATATCAAATCCAAATAAGGCCTAGCAAAATCATTGATTCATTGTATTATGAAGAAATAGCAAAAGTCACACAAAGGTTTATAATAACAGCTAAAGCTACTCCTACTCCTACTCCTAAGTTAAATAATGAGAAGCAAAACAAAACCAACCAATAATTCTTTTTCTGAAAGACTGAACAAAAGTAGAGAAAACATGTTCAAAAGTTTTTAAGGTACAATCTGATAATCATATGCGTCTATCCAAAATCATGGTACTCTAAATCCTCGTCATACTAGTAAGCAAGGCTACGATAATCACAGAGTCCTCGACTAAGGCACATACATCTAGAATCGTGGTATTTAACATTTTCGCGATGCCGCTATCTTGGCTGCGAAAACCTTAAGTTCCCACACCCGAGAAATATATCCAAAATCAGACTATATGTCCTCACCATGCTGGCTAATGTGACTATAGAAGACTAGATTCCAAAACTTAGATGAACTAGCCTATATAATTTCATATTGACAAAAATTAAATTAAATCAACAATGGATACTCAAAATCAAATTTACCAACGAACATCAAGATTCAAAAATGAACAAAATCTATCAAATCCAATTCAACAACAGAAAATATAGATAAATTAAATCAAAAAGAGTTTCCAAATCGAAGTTAAAATAAGATTCTCAAGGGTCGTCCCAGGAATCTCTCAAGGGATCCTAATTGTGATTGAGTACCTTCAAATATATCCTAATCCTACTACAGGCTGTTGTGGCACTCTAGTTCGAATACCACTACATAAACTCGACCAGCATGGACCACCACTAAAAATGTGTCACGACCCGCAGCCTAGAGTAAGGGCACGAGACGTAGGTACGTCCAGCCTACGCTGTAGTGTCGACGGTAGAACGCTGTCCTAGGTATCAGGCATCTAATAGTATAAGACTAAGCAGTTTATACTCCTCGAATAGGGGTGACATAGCAGAATATAAACTCAATCACATCTAGGGTAGGATATAATGGAAGATAGATTAAAACATGAAATACAAAAGAGATACAGCAGATAGAAGTCTAAGTGTCTAAGATACACAACCCAGAAATATATCTCAAAGCTCAAATACATTAAATCTATAAATACAACTCAAGACAACTGAAAATAAACTATAAGTAAAACCCTAGCTATCTATACAACCTCTACTGTGTCTCCTCTAGGCTAGCAAGCAACCTCCAAGCTATCTGTAAAATTTTCAATATGTCCAGTCAGGACGGGAACGAGCACATATCTCTAAATCAGTTCATAGCATGTTAGGAGTATAAATCATACAATAGAGTAAAATACAGGAAGTGCTGAATATAAAGTACGAGTAAACAGGAGATATTTTGTAACTGAAAGTAAATACATGATAGTAGAGACTGTAAGTGGCTATGTGATTTAGAGCACAATGGTTATATAAATGGCTTGGGGGCACATGAATACAAATAAGGAGGCACATGAATACAGCTACTGGAATAGTGATCGCATAACCAATTCTACTCACCCCGCCCCAATCAATACACAATGATCCGTTCAAGTTATGTTATAAGCACATGAATACAGCTAAGATACGTGAACTCATGTAATGAGTAGTACATGAGGCACATGATAAGCACATGAAAACACATGAAGCACATGAAGCACATGAGAACATGTAAAAACATAAACTAGTACGAGTACAAGGTGTACCTGATGCACATGATAAAGTACATGAACATGAAATACCGATGCACCCGTAGAGGGATAATATCTCAGGAAAGGATCCATATAGTACTAATCCATGAAGATACGTGTCAGCATCAAGTAGAGTAATCTAGAGCAAGAAAATAATCCAGGTAAGTATGAAAAGATCAGAGAATGTACTCGCCTCGATTGGTTGGAGTCGACGTGCGTGACACGAACGTGTCGACACGAGGTAGGTTCACTGCTATGCTCTACAAAGGGTCCCAGACGACGACACGGGCAGTCCCAATGAGTCCAGAGTAGTCCAAATAGCCTAGTTTGGTATATAAAATTCTAAAATCAGGGTTTGGTACACTAATCAAATAAAGAATAGAAAATGACTATCCTAATCACGATTTATGTTTTCAGAAAAATATAATAAGTAATTATAATAAATATTTGGAAATCCTTATAATGTTAAAAACTACATCTGTATTAATCAACATATTTTTGATAAAGTATAACTAATTACAGATACTCTATTTAGAAAATTATTATATAATATTAGAAGCTATTTAGATATTTATTTTATAAATCATAAAATATTTAGATATATGTATATTGAAATATAGATAATATTATAAGTTAAAACTCTCACTTGTCAAGTAGGATTTTAATGTCAAATCATAATAATAATATAATAATAATAATACTACCATCATTATATACTATGTATAAACTAACATACATTTTATTATAAAATTAATATATATTTATTATAAAAGTAATACGCATTTTAAATAACAATTATACATTTATTATAAGAAACTAATATATATATATAATTATAAACTAATATATATACCAATATATATTAATACATGTACAAATATACATTAACTATTATACAAAATAACTATTATATAACTAATAAATAAACTATTATACATTTTATATAACAATACATATTATATATAATAAACTAATAAACTAATATAATTAATAAACTAATATAATTAATAACTAATATCAATTAAATTAATAACTAATATCAATTAATAACTAATATAATAATAATAACTAATATAATCATAAATACCATTTACGAAAGGAGGGGGGCTCTGTCCCAAATCAACCAAAAAAATATTAGGGCTCACATCGGGGGAGCGGAGGCGGACTGCGCCGGCGGAGCGGCGTGTCTAGTCGGAGTGCGACGGAGCGCCGGGAAGGCAAGGAAGGGCTGGGCCAGGGCGGTTCCAGGGAGCGGCATCGGCAGAGCGGCGGGAAGGCGAGGAATAGCTCGCACGAGCGGAGGCGGTCGCCGGTCTCAGTCAGAGACGGAGGCTCGGGGACTCACGGATGGGCGGCAGTGCCCCAGCGGCGGTGGACGGGTCAGGTCCTCTCTCTCCCTCTCTCTCTAATGGTGGTGGGGATGTTGTGTTGGTGGCGGTGGTGGCACGTTGTGATGGCGGTGGCCGGGTGGTGGATCTGATGGTGAACGGTGGTTCAGGTGGCGTGGAGGAAGGGTGGTGGACGATGGTGTTCTGGTGGTGGCGGCGATTCTGATGGTGAACGGTGGTGGTGAAGGGTGATTCTGGTGGTGGCGGCGGTTCTGATGGTGAACGGTGGTGGTGAAGGGTGATTCTAGTAGTGGCGGCGGTTCTGATGGTGAACGGTGGTGGTGCTCCTGAATGGGGCAGCCGGAGTTGCGGTGAAGGGGATGACAGTGGTGGTGGTCGGCCGAGAATGTCCTGGAGGCTCGTCGGAAATGGCCTGGGGTGGCGGCTGAGGCGACGATGTTTGTGACCAAAGAATTTAGTGGCGATAAATCTTAGGCAACTAATTTTGCATTTAGGCGACAAAAAATCACTGGTCACCTAAAGCCCTTATCCTAGTAGTAGCCAACATCCTAATATTTAAACTTAGGATGAAGGTCTGAACTTACATTATAGGACAGAACACCATATGGGTTGAACTCCTAATTGAGACTGATTCTATAAGGTAATTGGGGACTGATCATTTGGCCCTCAAAGGACTGAACCTGTTTGGTACAAGACAATATCATGTGGGGGTGAAATTCCAGATGGAGACTGATCCCATAGGGTGACTGAACATCAAGTATGCATAGTTAACTGGTATGCAATGACTGATACCTATAAGTTGGACAATTAGTATTGTGAAACATCAATTAGATGTGAACCCAGGTTCATGGTAACTGTTATTAGCATATATGGATGATTATAAGGGACTGAACAAATTATGAAAATGGACTGATCATGAAGATGGGGAGAGTTTGATTGAATTATATGGTAATGGGACTTAAAATACCAATTACTAGGACTGACCAATGGTGAAATGTAGGATAGTCCTTATATAGCAACTGAACAATGATACCATACAACTAATCATGAAGTAAAGGGACTGACCAAGACATATAAAATGGGATAAAGCTAAGGTAAGGGACTGACCTCATGTTGACTGATACAACATGCCTTAGTCTAACTAAGATGGATTGATATCAGAAGAAGGACTGCACATGAAATAGACTGAACATGATATGATTCACGGGTCTGAACCAAAGGGGCAGAACAAAGTTAAGAAGGGACAATGCTAAATGAGATTTGGGACTGGATGTTAATACCTACAGTAAATGGACAAATAGTTCAAGGATGAATTGGACACATTTGTATATGGGCTGATGCATAGGACAGGGGCAACTTGAACAGAGGTTGAACAGTGTATATGTTTTGGGACTCACACAATAAAAAATAAGCTAAACTTAATGCAAGGGTAATCTCCCATTAACATAGCTGCTGCCAAATTGAGTATGGACTGACACCATTGCCTATGATGACTGGTGTATACATCCATTCACTGGTACAAGATGAACTAAGGAATAAACTACATAACATCCTATTTACTAATGCATTCAAGTATGGACTGAAAGAGCAAGTACTAAGGAAGTAAGGGACTATTGTAATGAAATGAAAGTTAAGGCAGAACACTAAATGAGGACTGACATCAAAAAGGAAAGTGTGACTGAATTTAGTTAAAGATTGGAGTTAAGCTCAAAGTCTGAACCAAGTCCTACTCGAGCTCTCCATACTCCAGTATCTCATGACTGATACTAAAGAGTGACTAAAACAAAAGGATGGATACATAACGAATGATGGGTTGAACTCTAAAATGGGGTTGACTTCAAGTTCAAGACTGACTAAAGTGTGCAGTGACTGAACAGATAAAGAAGAATGAGTAACACCAATGAATTGATACAAAGTATGTGTTCAAAACGGCTGACACAGTAAGATAGTGAACATGTAATGACTGATATGTATTCGACTGAACAATATAGGATAATGTGGAGATACATCAGTGATAAGAGACTGAACAATGCATATGAAGACTGATGCTCACATCTGTTGGTGACTAAACATGAAGATTAATGCAGTGAATGATCTCAAACACAGTGGACAAAAACTTGAGTAATGCAATGAATGAAATAATAACAGTATAATAGTACGCTAGAACAAACATAGCTCATAATTCCAAGCCCAAATTCAATACACAACATTCACAACTACTCTAAAACACTATATATATACATACTATAGATAACTTATAGTAATTTCACACCTAAAACAATATTTAAAACTGAAATTTGAACATAGAATGCTCTATGGGTCATTTTGTCAAACACTTGGCGTGCGTATTCGATACTCTCGTGATACGCACTCCAAATGGATCCAAACTTGATCCAAAGCATACCTACATGCTCTAAATCACTAGTATGACCTATTTTATCAATTTCACAAACTCTAGAATCATATTTTTGGATTTCCCCCAATGTAGATTAAAATGGAAAGGAAAAACCCTCAAAATAGGAAGAGGAGAGTCTCAACTCCCCTCTAATGGCACCCTAATGCAATGGGGGTCCTAAATGAATGCATCTACCCTAATCTAATAGAAATTAAAGGGTTAGAATGCTCATACCAATTGGGAGATGGATTCCTAATGCAAAATCTCTCGATTAGATCCCCTTCAAGCTCCAAGTGTCCCAATGCTCCAAATGCTCCCAAGCTAGCCAATAAAGCCTTCTCCTCTCCAAGGGAAAGAGAATGAAATTGGTTTGAGGGAATTTGGACACAATTTGAGAGTAGGAAGAAATATGGGGAAGAACTACAAATTAGGGATAGAAATGAAATGGAAGGAGGAAGAAGAAGAAGTGTTTCCTTATGTAGGCAAGGGAGGGAATAGGTGGCCGGCCATGGGGTTTAGATTAGGGTTTTGGGTTATTGAGAAAATGCCTAAGAAGCCCTTTCTAAGTTGTCATGACAAGTTCTAAAGGAAAAGTTTTCTTCTAACTAGATTTTTAGCCTAATTTTAAATGACTAGATTCTCTAATTAGAGGCTAACTATCTTAGTGAAATGGGTTTAATTACAATGTCTAATCTCACTAGCTATGGTCCACTATAGTCATGGCTAAGCCTCTAGTCTAAACTTATTGAATTGATTCCAAAGTTTACTAAATAATATCACTAACACAATTAAATACATTAAATTAATATCAATATTCAATTCACACCAAAAGTCAAAAGTACTCTCATTTTAGAGAAGTGGTAGTTACAGACGTTTGGTTTGCGGTTATTTTATTTTTTTTTGGGGAAAAAATTTTAGGGTGAGAATTTATTAGCATGTTTGTTTAGGCTATAAAAAATTATTTTCATAAATTAAGAATATCCGGATAAGTAATTTACCCACACACTATGGGAATTTTATTCCTTAATGATAGGTGGGTATAATTATTTTTCCCAGAATTTGTTTTAGTTTGTTTTTCTTTTCTTTTTTTATCGTTTTTGAACTTTTTTCCTGTTTGTTATCTTTTGATAATTTTTTTCGTTTTTGAGCATTTTTTCTTGTCTGGTCTTTTCTTTTTTTGATTGTTTTTGAACATTTTTTGATTTTATTGTTTTTTCATTTTTAATCGTTTTTAATCATTTTTTCGTTTTTGCGCATTTTTTTCGTTTTTGGTCTTTTCTTTTTTTGATCGTTTTTGAACATTTTGTTTTGTTTTTTCAATTTGATCGTTTTTATCTTTTTTTTTCGTTTTGGCCGTTTTATTTGATCATTTTGTCCTTTTTTGTTTGTTTTTGTTTTTATCATTTTGTTTTCTTGTTCATTTTTCATTTTTGGTCATTACTTTCGTTTTGATCCTTTTTTCCGTTATCATTTTTTCGTTTTATTTTTGTTTTTATTTTGATCGATTTTTTTTATTTTTTTTATTTTTTATTGTCTTTTTTTGTGTTTCTGATTTTGTTTGGGTTTTTTTTTTTGCTTTTTCTGTTCTTTTTTTCCTTTTTTCCCCATTTTCGTTGTTATGTTTTTCCCTTTTATTTTCGTTATTTTTTTTATCCTTGTTCATCTTTTTTCTGGAAATATTTATATAGTCCCCAAACATGGAATGTAATATTTCAGGAAATTTAATTACTTGAAATTTTTTCTCGAGAATATAGAATTTTCGGCTATATAGTATCATGCATACCAAACGCCCCTTAAGAAGAGATATTTTTGCAAGTGATCACAAAAGAAATGAGTATAGAAATCCAAACCTAAGTTAATATACAATTTTCCAGATCAAGTATCAGATTGTAGGTCCTCAAGTGTAACATCCCAGTCCCAAAATACGTTGGACCAGGAATACATATACATGCCAGCAGTACATCTCCAATGGGCCAAACTGCCTAACAAGTCTATTAGGGAGTACTTAAGCTGTAAATTATAGCAATAACCCATATCAACAACACAACACAAGTCACACATACAGTGCTACTCTCATCCACGTAGAAATAATAAGACACAAGATATCCAAATATCAATAATAAGACCTGTCAAGTAGTAAATAAAGATAGTAAATGTATGGGGAAGACAGCCCGTCATTACAGTAAAGAAATAAAGTATGAGATCCACTAACAGTCAGCTGAGCTAAAATAGAAATAGAAATGTAATGATAAACGACTACATAAATCAAAAAAAATTCTCAGGTACTATCTCATCCTCCTGCAATGGAACGTCTCCAGTTTCAACTTCTGACCTATAAACCTTAGGTATACCTGGAAAAGGACTAGATCCTCATGGGACATAGAAAAATACATAAAATACATGCCACTAAATAACAGTTAATAAACATGCACTGGAAATATGATGAAATAACAACAGAGTAAAACACGATCGAGGACACATGAATAAGAACATTGCTACTAGACATGGCTACAAGAAAATGTCGGGTAAAATCGCAATGCGACGCGAGCTAACAATCCTATAGAAAGAAACACGGTGCGTGCTAACTATCTATATAAGTCTCTATCATACTACGACACACACTAACGACCAAGATTGGTCAATAGCCAAGTACTAATAATGACATCAAGGAACTAGGGAGCAAGTCATATATAAAGTCTCTATCGTAGTACGGTACGTACTAACGATCGAGAGTGGGGCACAAGTCATGGTACATAACATGGCACTGATACAACGATCTATAAGTACATGAAAGTACATGACAGACAGGTAAAATGGTAAAAATATAAAAATAGAACATGTCAAGGCACACAATAGGAAAAGAAATATGTATGACAGAAATAACAGAAAACATGCATATAAAATATACTGTACATAAGACAAGGTATACTTGCCTGTATCCTGCATCTAGTTTTGCAAAAGAGATACTATTGTCCCTTCGGTCTCCTCGCCACAAACTCCAATGTCATATCAACAACCACATTCAACTCTTGGTATTAATGGACACCACTTATATTCTAACTATCTCATACAACCCATCCTAGGAGTCATCATAGCTATGCACGTACCCATTAAGTACCAAATTATTATAATAAAATATAATTACTAAATATTTATTATAAATTTTGGAATAACAATGGAAAATACTTTAAATATAATTTCTATAGGTTATTTAAAAGAAAACTAATGAACTATTTACTAGTTCAATTAGTTCATAAAACTTGCCAATTTTTTGACAAAACTGGTCGACTTGATCATAACGAAGATATGTTTGTATATTTTAAAATAATTGATTTCAATTCTCCATATCAGAAATCACTTTAAGGGTTTCTGGGGTTTTTAACACCGGGAAGTTCAATAGCAAGATGACACACAATCAAGAACATTGATTTCCTAGCAATCGACCGATTACGACAACAACTATAACAAATTTTATATCAAAACAACACAAAACTTTGCCACAAGATTATGTACATGTAGAGGGATCAAAGGAGGGTTATTTGGATGCTTACCAATGGTCTTGGAACCGTTGAATAGCTCCGCAAAGGCTTGCGAACAACAGCTACTCCCGATAGAGTCGAATCTGGACACCCTGTCATAAAATGTACGCCACGGGAAAACCGTTGCGAAATAGGTGTCGAAATTTTGAGAGATGATAGAGGGCACATAAGTCTTCGTGTTAGTTTTTGTTTCGCATCAACCAAACGAGAAAAAGTGGATAAAACCCACTCAAAAAAACAACTTACCTGCTATGAGATTTTAGCCTACTTCGATCGTCTTTGGGTTGCTTTCTCGGCTTGGTGCCGTCCAAAACAAGGTTTTGGCAGCCTAAGTGTTTGTTGTGGTGTTAGGAGAAGGTCTTAGGTCTGTGTGTGAGGCAGTGGAAGGGTGGAGGGAGGTCTGGAGTGGCATGAGAGAAGGGAATAGGCTGAATTTAGATTCAGCCTGGACATCTTTGATGGAGGGACTGTTTTGAGGAAGTTAGAATGAGTTTTGATGGAAAGTTTGTGAATATAAAGTATTGAGAACAGGGAAAGGAAGAAGTTTCTTGAATTTTAGAGAAAAATTCTTAGTGTGGATGGAGATATGGTCGGATTGGTAGAGACTAGTTGAATTCAGATTTAGCCTTGGTAGGATTGAATGGATTGAGGTATGGAGGGAGATGGAGAAGATTTTAGGGATTAATTTGTAAGAAAAAAAATGTTGACGAGAGGGTTAGAAAGAAATGTTGTTCAGGTGGTTTGAATAAGGGATTTGAAAAGAGAGGAGTTTTGGACAACCTAGTAAAGAGAGGAATAGTTTGGGGGTACAACTTTTATTGTAGTGATGAGGGGAAGAGTTTGTGTGTTTTTTGGACTTGAAGGATGTGAGAGAGAGTTAGGAGATGGGAAAGATCTATGGGAATAAGGGAATGACTGTAGGAAAGAGGGTGAGAGAGTTTATGAGAGTTTTAGTGGCTTTGAAGAGGAGTAATAGTAGGGGAGATTAAAGGATTTGAGAGTTATAACTCCCCTCTCCATTCACATTCCACCTTTTGGCTTTTCCCTCATACATAGCTGTCATGGGCTGAGTTTGGGCTTAATTTGGGTGGGCTAACCAAGTCTAATTCACTTGCATTAGGTCCTCCACTACCAGAATAAGTCGTTTTAGCGACGCCGAAAGACGTCGCTAAAACGACAATTTCCGTCGCTAAAAATATTTAGCGACAAAATTACCGACGTTTTAGGCTGGTCGCGGAAATGTAAGTCCCTGATCTGCAAAACATCACCAAACGTCGCAAGTACCGACGTGTACCGACGTATATATATGTCGGTATATTACCGACGTCTACCGTCATGTCGTCGGTGTATTAGCGACGTGTTTGACGTCGCTACGCGTCGGTAACTTTACCGACGATTACTGTCGTGTCATCGGTGGTTTAGTGACGTGTTCAAAGTCGCTACACGTCGGTAAAATCCTGGGAATTCCTGGGATGATTACCGACGTGCACCGACGTTTACCGACGTCCTCCGACGTATAACGACGTCGGTAAACGTCGGTAACCTGGAAAATATTGCAGATTTACCGACGTTTACTGACGCAAACTTACGTCAGTGGACGTCGGTAAACGTCGGTAAACGTCGCTAAATCTGCAAAAAAAATACAGAATATCCATTTCTCCCTGCAGTTTACAAAAAAATAACCATAACCAATATAGGTTACACAATCACAGAATGTCCATTTCTCAGAATGTCCATTTCTCACTGTATACAGGTTTCAGTCCCTATAACCAAGTCTACAACAATCACACAACAACAAGTATCCAAATAACCAAGTCTACACCAAATATCCAAATAACCAAGTCTACAACAATCACCCAACAACAAGTATCCAAATGACCAAGTCTACACCAAATAACAAAGTCTACAACCAAATAACTAATGTCTACACACAACCAACAAATAGAATATGATCCAAACATCCAAATCTACACAACCAATAAATATCCAAGTCACAAACAAAGAATGAAATAAACACAAACAAACAGTCCTAACTAGGACTACTAGGAATCGGGTGCAAGAGGGGCACCGTTGCGACGAAGGGATAAGAACAACTCATACTCCTCAAGTGAAATCGATACCGATGGAGCAGGCAGTGACGTCGGTAGAGTCGGTGTCGAAGAAGATGGTGGTGGAGGCGGCGGAGTCGACGACGATGAAGGCGCACCCGGAGGACCAGTATGCTCCAACGCTGTAAGTCGCTGGTGGTATGAATCCATGATAGATAACATTCTATCGCTGCTCTTGACCATCGACTCCTGCGCCAATCTCATCCTCTCGGCCATGGTCACCTGTCCTGTCTGCAGCTCCGTCATCGTGCGCTCTAACCCTCCAACGGTGCGCTCTGTCCTCTCAGTCATCTCTCCGAGGTCCATAATGTTGCGGTCGAGCGCATCCAATCATGCTAGCAGCGCAGGATCGTCCGTAGGGTGCTGAGACTGCTCCTCGATCCGTCGTAGCAGATCATCACGGAGAGACTCTATCATGTTGTGGACTCGGGCAGACTCCTAGGACGGCTGTGGACCATGCACACTAGCAGAAGATATCCTAGAGGACTGGGTCACAACTAGGGCGCCATAGGATCCTGTACCGTAGTACGTACCCCTACGGAGTCCACCAGCGGCGGCTATCCATAGCTCATCCGCAGACGGAGCTTGAGTGGGCTGCGAGGAAGTACCGGCCTCTCCTACATCAGGTCCACTAGCAGCCGCCCGTTCCCGCGGCCTCTGATACTCGGCCTAGAAAGTACTTATTATTACTAACTTCTAATTTCTAATTAATGTACTTATTATTACTAATTTTTAATTAATGTGCTTATTATTTCTAATTTCTAATTAATGTACTTATTATTACTAACTACATGAATATTTATTTGTATCATATTTACTAAATTATATTAAAATTGACACAAAGTATTAAATTAAGATAACGTATTGTAATACTTACATAAGTCTGCTCGGCCCCCTCGTCAATAAGGTCACCGCCGCGACGATGGGTGGCCAGGAAGACGGTCACCATATCGGCGTTACCGACCTTCCTTACCTGTAATTAAATATTTTATCTTAGTAATAATTTATCGATTTTGTATTAAAATAATATTTCTAAAAGAGGAAGACATACCAGACGACGAAAATATTCCGTCATCGAAATCGACCCACCGCACCACTTCAAGGCATTTTGCCTAGCCGCCTTGGCCTTCTCCGACTTCTCCTTGTACCTTGGCTCGTCGAATCGAGCCTTTATCGCATTCCACTGATCAGGGGTAATCCAACCTTGGATCGGCTTTCCGGCAAGATCACGATCCTTCTGATCATTGATAGCGTCGCGGATCAGCTTGGCAGCGACGGCAGGAAACATCCCCTCGATAAGCTCGGCCCGGTGCGGTGGATAGAAAAATATATCCTAGAAGAGCACAAACCAAATATTTATCAGTTATATATAATATGCAAAAATTATATGATTCATGTTAAAAGAAAATATATTTTAACCTTGAAGCGCGCAAACCAGAAGGCCTTCCTCTCGTCCGGAGCATCAGAGTAGTTAATCCAAGCACCACCATAATTATGCCTCAGCATGTGGCCTAAACGTCTCTGTACCTCTGGGGGACGATATCTATACAAACATATTATATTCATGAAAAAAGTTAAATTATGATTAAAACAGAAAGAAAAAAATTATAAACCAAAACACCTACTTTGTACCGTCGGCCCAGATCTCCGTCCTCCTCTCCTTCGGAGGTGCACATGCATCATCTGCATGATGCTCGTCGGCCGTCGACGCCTCCGCCTCATCCGTCGCCGCAGCCTCCGCCATCTGCTCATCCGTCTCCATCGTCGTATCAGCACCAGGAATGCTAGACGGGCGAGCACTCTCAACAGGCCTGGAACTACTCGTCCCAGGAGATATGCCATGTGACATCATCCCAGCAGGCCTACCTACTGTCCGATATGGAGGAGTAATCGGCGACGAAGATCCAGAGCCTGTAGAAAGTACCGGAGGATGATGACCTCGTCGTCCCCCTCGGAACGCTCCGCGACGACCTGCCATACCTGATAACAGCATATGATAATATAAAAAATAATAGAGACTAGAAATATGAAAGTACAACAAATAATAGAGACTAGAAATATGAAAGTACAATAAATAATAGAGACTAGAAATATGAAAGTACAACAAATAATAGAGACTAGAAATATGAAAGTACAACAAAGACAAGATAATAACCAAGACAACATATGATGATACATTCTACAATAAACATCTAAGTCCAGATAATATATTCTAGAAGAAACATCTAAGTTCAGATAAGTATATCTCTCTCAATCATCTTCAGAATAATCATCTTGTTCGTCTTCCTCGACCTCATCTTCCTCTTCCTTCTCATCTTCACTTTCATCTTCGCCTTCGTCGGCTTCGTATTCCTCTTCGGATAATTCTACATCTTCTACATTATGTGTCGTGTAATGTGTAACTTTCGTGGAGTTCACATCGATAATATTGGTTACAAGAGGTAGCTCGTCCTCCTGGTAAGCTTTTTCATCAACATCAAAAGTATCTCTGGCTTTAGTCTTGCATACTGTCCACCAGTCAGACTTCGTTGCTCCCCGTCTCGGATAAGCTGTGAAGTACACGAGCTGAGCCTGAGTTGCTAGGACAAACGGTTCATAGCCTTGATATCTACGCTTGTAGTTTATATCCACAAGACCATGCTTGTCAATTTTCCAACCTTGATTTTCAATCGGATCGAACCATTCACACTTGAACAACACGATCTTTGCAGGTTCTCTGCAATTATTATATGACAACTTCACAATCTCTCGCAAGATGCCAAAGAAATCATTTCCTGGATCAACGTCTTTGTAGTTCGAAGACTTGATACACAAACAACTGTTTTTCGTGGAATCGAGATCCAGGAAGCTGTCTCTGATCGGAGCATTTGTCGACTTGAACCGAAAGCCATTGACACAGTAACTTGGCCATATTGTAACAAAAGTAATTGGTCCCTTGGCAAGAATTCTATTTAAATCAATCTTGGATGAAATTAGACGATCGACCTGAGCATACAAGAGTCGTAAACTCGAGAGATGTTCTGCATTCGTTATATCTTGCTTTGTGCACAAAGAGCTTAACAAGAATAGAACATATCCAAAACACAACTTTACTTGTTACAACTTTGATCCCCAAATTCTCGTTTGTCGGTTCATGTGGTCTACACTTTCCGCAATATATGTACACATGACATTTTACGTTAAATGGTCAGAGACTATCGGTCATCTTTTTTTTGCATTGCTAACTTTTGTTTCGCGTGCTTGTGCGTGCGGTGGTCAGAGATTATCGCGGCGGTATATCACCCGTGTCTATAATATTTCATATAGGCTGAGTTGTATAAGTCAAGTTTTAGGATATTAGTCTATATATTATGTATAGTCCAACCGAGTCAACTCTAAGCTAAACTAGTCCAACTTGGTCAAACTAACCATTTCTAAGTTGTATAAGTCAAGTTTTAGGATATTAGTCTATATATACTAGTCTAAACTCTCCCTCCTCTCCAAATACATGGTACTAGTTAACCCTCCCCCTTTCACCCACAAGACACACACATACATATACATGGAGTTGTCATAGGGTGTTGAGCGATGTCATTTTATTCATTTCTTCTTCTTCTTCTTCTTGGGATTTTTGAGTATTGGATCTTGAGACATATATAGCTAGAACTTACGAAGAATAGAGTACCATACTTCAACAAATAGATGTTGACTAATTGGTTCATATACTTAAAATCTCCGGCCATTGGGGATATTGGCAAACTAATATACCTAGATTACCCAAAAGTACACTTGCGAACTAGGATAAAATAATTAGTTGTGTACTAAACGTCTCTAAGTGTAGGAATGTTGCAAGGTAAAACAATGTATCAAACACTATATCGAAACCCAAATCTAATATGCAAATCCAAATTAATACGAAAATACACAAGTGTAAGTAGGAGATTAAGTGTACAGAGGTGAAATACATATATATGCATGCTTGGGGGTGGCCACGTGTCCAACAAATGGACATAAATTGTCCAAAACCTCACGAACACGCTGTATCAGTGAACACATGGTCGTAAGGTGTCTCCGTGTCCATTTTGGACACGAAAAACACCTCAATTAGGGTTAGGGTTTACCTTCAGTCTCCTCGCGGTGGTGGAGGAGGAGGAGGACAAGTTCGGTGGTGGAGGAGGAGGATCTCGCGGTGGAGGAGGAGAAGGGGCTCGCGGCGGAGGAGGAGGAGGAGAAGGATCTCGTGGTGGTGGAGGAGGAGGATCTCGTGGTAGAGGAGGAGAAGGGGCTCGCGGTGGAGGAGGAGAAGGAGAAGGGGCTCGCCGGAGGGAGTAAAAGGGGCTCGCGGTGGAGGAGGAGGATGAGCGGCACTGGAGGGAAGGGGGTCGGGCTGTCGTCGACGTCGGAGGAAGAGGGGCGGGAACAAAAAATTTGGTGAGAGGGAGAAATAAAAAATCGAACCGAGGAAATCCTATTAGCAGCAAGTTAGCGACGTCTGTAAATACGTCGCAAAGCGTCGACTTTCCTTTAACATTCGGCGACGCCATAAGCTATGCGATGCTAAACGTCGCTGAACCGATAAAACTGGCAACATTTTCCGACAAATCAACGACGTTGGTTTTTATTACACTAAAGGTAGTCGCAATATGTCGCTGTTTGTCGCTATCAGTGACGTATTATGACGCTTATTTTTGGCGTCGCTAATTCCAGAAATATTAGCGACGTTTTAAGTTGGCGTCGCTAATTTCGCCGCTGATATGGCTTATTTTGGTAGTGCTCACATACTAGATTGGTAAGGTTCGAGTCGATGCGGTCTAGATTGTGTCACATTGATTTGAATGACAAAAAAATTGTCTGATGGTAATTAATGTGTGTAGTTAGCATATGTGGCTTAAATTTATTGGGACACAAGGGTCATAGGAGTCATGGCTTAGTGTAGGTCATGACCATAAAAATTGGTCAGAAAAATCAAGTCAAAATTGTGACTCAAAATTCATTCGGAATGATCACCGGGTGCATGTCCAAATTGGAAATCAGGTTTTTGGCCTTAATATTGTGCAATTAAAATAGAGCAAGAAACACGAAGGTCATGAGTGTAGGAGGACTCGTCTAGGTCATGCAGATAAAATTGGTTTTTTGAGAAATTAACTATTTTTGTGCTTCTAAAATCAAAGCTACGATAAAGGTCTTTATTCTCCAAAATTAAATTTAAAAAAAGTTTAAAAATAAATAATCATGATAAATAAATAAAAAATAAATCCTAAAAATCAGTGGGCTTACATCAAGAAAGGGTGATGAAGTGCTGCACAAGCCTGGTAAACAATATTTAGTATCTTTAACATATGAGAGATCTGTACAATGTGGGTCTAAAAGAGTAGGAATTGTGAACTAACCAAGCCTGTCAACATTCAATGCTACTGCAAGAGCTGTATGAACCTCTGTAGTAAAACCATGAGAGAGATTTTCTATAGTCAATAGCAAGGGCCTATAGCCAAAGAACTCACCTGGATAGCCCTTTAATGATATGGAGACATCTTCTATCTCAGCATCGATTGCTCGCGGTCACCAATCTCTCTTACAACACGAGTGCCCTTCCGATCATCCTCGTGTAGTATGTGAATGCAAAGTCTTTAAAACATTCATTCACCTGAAAATGAGAACAGTTTTATCATCTATGCAATCCAAAGTCCTCAAATCTATTCTTCGTTGGAATCACAGTTTTTTCCCCACCTGCAGTCTGCCAAATATTTGGCATAAAGAAGCCAAAACTTAATGGAAAATTGTGCAAGAAAGTTGAAATCATATACAGATAATATGTTGTTCTGATTGAGCATCTTTCAACTATCAAAAAACTAAAAGATTTGCTCTACACTATTGGAAGTTTGGCAGTGTCACTTATTGAGTGGAGAGCATGCCAGTGAGTTCTCTGACAGAATGAGCTTCGATATCCTTTGGACCTCTAAGCATGGAGGTGAGAGGTTAACCCCTCAAATTCAAAAAAAGATGTTATGTAAACTTCAATAAAGAAATATGGTAGGGAGTGTTTAATTAGCCCCTAGGAAACATGGATGCTACACTGGAATATTGGTTCGAGGAGGTATGGCCTATTTTAGACAAATTTTGACCAAATATTTTAATTACATTTTGTATTTGAGGGTTGTTAGGTTGATAATATTGCTTTATTACTAATTTGGAATTGTCACGCCCCAGTCCCAAAATACGTAGGAGTTGGAACGTAGCATGCCAGCTGCATATATACGAGATATACTCCAATATATGGAAATCTCGAATAAACGCACAAGTTGTATTGTGAATAATAATAACAAACAGTCACAGGTAAAAATTATATCTCATCCACAGTATAATGTAAGGAAAATGGAAATCTCATAATCAAAGTGAACGTCAAAATATAATGGTTGACCGGGCGGAGACAAATCCACTACCGGCACTAGAATAAACTGAAACAAAAAGCATCCGACCTCCAAGATAAACAGAATAAGAAAGATAGCTAAATAGGCTCCTCGATCCAATAGGGGCAGCTGTGATCAGAAGGTACGACTCGCTCGAGCGTGAAGGATGAGTCTATACCGAAGCCATACTCCTGCGGAAAGTCCTGCACACCTATACTTGGAAAGATCACCAGGTCCTCAGAGGGTCGTAACAACATACAAAAAAAATATGCCACATAAACTGAATATAACTGCTCAATAGTAATAAGTCAGATCGGATCATAACATGGTCCAATATCTCACTATTTGGATTAGCATACCATCATTCCTACCAAACAATGACAGGAGATGGCATACTAACCCACCGTGAAATATCTTTCCAAGTCACGAATCCAATATGGTATCCGGACCCCAACAAGGTTCAATACCTTCTCATCGAAGTAGTAAGCCACACCTACAACCAAACAAGGACAAGATGTGGCGAACTAATCTATGACAAGTTATTGTTCTAAGCCACAGTCAGATACAAGTACCCAAACCAAGAGTACTCATACCTAACGGATAAGGTAGCCTAACCAGTCTAAGTGCATGAAGTTTTAAGAAAATCCTCCAACGCATGGGTCCTGGCTAAAATAGGATCAGCATGGTCCCCCTTGGGGCACCAGAGGTCCAATAAATGAGTGCATAATGTTCCGCAGAATGCCAGTGGCCGTCAGTAATCATGGGTACTCTCACCCGCGTCTCCAGCGGAGCTCACGGGTTACAAAAGGGAAAGTACATAGTAGCCCATATGCTAAGGTATTATCCTCCCTACCCAATGCCTACTATGTTGTATCCATAACAAAAAACCTCTATTAACCACAAAGTCAACTAAGCATGCAACCTTTATTAGCGGTTAATCCTATCGCACGGCTTATACGTACTGGTGGCCAGCCAATCACGTATGTCCGAGTCCTATATGTGAATCATAACTTCGTGGATGAAAATGTGTCAAGGCCTATGTATGCAACACACAAAGGGTGGTCCCTTAAATCTAAGTTCAATGTATAAGAAAATAATACATAGCAGGAAGTAAAAGTAAACAGTAATATTCCATCTAATTATGCCATGTATCACTGTTTATTTTACAAAAAATAAATAATAAATAATGTATGAATATGAGCTAAAGTAAAATAAACAGCTAATGGCAAGGTATCTTGCCTGGAGGTAGTGTACAGAATGGCGACGCCTGATGACTCAAACCGTCAGAATACGGAAGCAATGAAAGCCAACTTTTACGAACGACCTCGGATGCTGAAATAAATATCACGAACAGATTTTTCATAAAGAAATACCTGGGAAACGCCTGTCCAAAAGTTAAATTCTAGAATAGGGGCAAAATCATAATTTTGGGTCAAAACGATGTCCGCCATTGGACCCGTTTTGCACCGAAATGCATGCCACAACCTACGGTCTCTAAAGTCATCAAACTACATGTCTACTGGTCAGGTTTAAGGAGACGAATCCAACCGTATGTCCAAAGTTGGATTCCGGCAGGCCGTGCATAAAATTGCCCGTTAGAGCGGGTCGCGGGCCCGCCAATTCGGCGTTCCAATCAACCTTCTCAGAATTGGACCAAACTTGGCTTACAGGACCAAAAAATCGATAAGTTTTGCGTCTATCCGAAGAACGTGCACGAAGTTATGGTCAAATTTGCAAAACGTCGATACAGGGGTATCTCGACGGATACGTACTGATTTCGTCGTGCACACACAACGAAATCGAGTTCCGTCAGTTCCCATACATCGGTAACACCCATACGCGCCTTTCGATGCGTATAGTGCACGACCATGTCGCCCGGTTTGTCGGGGTGCATACCGTATCGAGAAATTTTTCCTAAAATTATAGTTTAAAAAACTATTTTTCCCCAATCTTTGGAATAAAAAATCTTTACATATAATAGATGAAAAATTAAACTACCAGAAGGGTTATGAAGTGCTACATATGGTCGATGACTTTGTTCAAGAAATTTTCTCAAATTTCTAACAGGCTGTTCAGAAATCATCTTCGAATAGGGGTATGTGCCATCCTATTTTTGTCCATGTGACAAAGTGTTTTGTCGATTTTTGGGTCGAGTTTCGAAATTGATGACACGGCCATTCTCCAAACTAGTCGCTAGGGTATCGAAGGGGTTAGGTAGGCTCTACTTAGGACTTTTTGTATCGAGAATCTATCGACTAGAATTAAAAAAATATGAAGGAGAAGTGGGCTACCTGGCAGTTGGGTCGAAGCAGAGTGCCATGTTTCCTGTCACGTTTTCGTGTCTCTACGGCAAGGCGACGGCCGTCAGCGGCGCGTAGGTGGCGCTGTGGATTCGCCCAAGGCTTGGGGTCGTCAGGGATGCGCTAGGGTTGGTCATGAGGGAAGTTCTTCCGAGTTTGGAGTTATAAATCTCAAGTTCGTATAGAAGTAGGTATATGCCTAACTCTTCAAATTTTTGGGAGGATTTCTCTGAAGAACAAATAAGCAACTCTAGAGGGGGTGAATAGAGTTTATGACAATAATGTCCAATTAAAATTAAACTCTTTCATCGATAGTAAATAATCAGAGTAAATGCGGAAATAATAAAGAGCGAGAAAGCATACGCAAATACAGCCAATTTTAACCTGGTTTTCCTCGTGGAGGACTAGTCCAGGTGTCACTTCCCGTTCCCAGAATACGTATTTTAAATACATGTACTGCTGGAATGTATTTATTTAAATATTTATCATGAATTTTTCTACATTTAAATTTCTTTAATTTCTCGCTAATTATCTTTCTGCTTTGCTTTTGGATTCGGCCCGAGTTGGTTTATTTTTCGGCCTTGGATGGTTCAACATGAACCCAACTCCCTACCTACCACCACTCCTTCATTTAAAGTCCCATTTCCTTTCTCTCTCTTCATTACTTCACCATTACTCTTCTTCTTCCTCATAAACTCTCCCCCACCTACCCAGCCGCATAGGCAAGTGCCAACTTGCTTTTTGATGGATCTCCATTTTTGTTGTTCTATTGTCTTTTTCTTAAGATTTTTAGGTACTTTAGTACTTAGAATTTTCAATTTCCATGGCCCATTTCATGTAGATCTAAGTTTAATACATTTTTGGAATTCTTAGGTTTTGATCTAGTAACTTTGTTATTTTTTCAAGTTTTGATGGTTCTATGTTGTAGAGAATTTTGTTCTACCATATTTTGACCTATGCAAGTCCAGATTTGGGCTTGGAATGAAGGATTTAGAGAGCTTGGAAGCAATGGCTCCCATGGTTCTGTTCTCAAGAAATTCGGAGAAGAAAGTATTCCTGGTCGCATGAGCATTCCTGGTCGCATGAGCATTCCTGGCCGCATGAGCAATCCTGGCCGCATGAGCATTCCTGGCCGCATGAGCATTCCTGGACGCATGAGCAATCCTGGCCGCATAAGCATTCCTGGCCGCATGAGCAATCCTGGCCGCATGAGCAATCCTGGCCGCATGAGACTTTCCATTTCCAGCCGCATGAGACTTTCTATTTCCAGCCGCATAAGACTTTCCATTTTCAGCCGCATGAGACTTTTTATTTTTTTCAGCCGCATGAGACTCGATTTCCCAGGCCGTATAGATGGAGCCTGACTTGTCCAGCCGCATAGATGGACATCCACCTATTACTGCCCATATTGCCTTTTTGCTGTTTCTTGTCCCGGATTGACATTGATTGTTATCTTGATAAATAATTTATCATGCGTTCCTAGTTGGAACTAAGAGACTGGCTGGTCGTCTTATTGAATTGAATGAATGAGACACGTTCATATTAATTATGAACTATTGCAATCGATTGGCCGATCCCGAATATTGGTATACATGCACGTACAAACTTCAATTTATTTACTTTACAAAAGCAGCATGTGCACTTTATGGTCAAGGCATGATTATTTCGTGGTTAGTTTTGATTGTTGCATTATGCTATGTAAGACCTACAACATAACCGCACGGGTATCGTTGTGGATTTGGGCATATCGTACTTGTAGGGAAGTACTCATTCTGAATGACCATGATCCACGGCATGGAATTTCACTTAACATAGAGGCTATTAAGTTAAATAAAATAATGATTGCATGGAGAGATTGGATTCCCAAGTTCTTATATGGCAGCCCTCTTTGGGACTATTAGTGCCCGACAGGCCGGCTGGTCCCCACAGGTAGTACAAATCTTCCACACGGGCAGGGAGCGGTATCTGCTTATATTATTTATTATATATTGATGACGGGCGTCCCGCTGGGACTCGTCCAATTCATGATTGGCGTAATTGATTGACTGGGTAGACTAGCCTTGCTTATGCATAGTAAGAACTGAGGAATCCTTATTGCATAATTCTAAGACAACTTGGAACTCACAGTAGCAAGCCGTAGTAGTTGCATGGCCGTTTAAATTGATTTGTTTGTGTACTGTACCTACTCTGTTAACTACTAAGATGAGCAGAATGTCAGGACATGACGGGTCAACTTCTGTCCTTGTTTGGTTGGAAAGTTGGCTTGAAGTGTCGTGATGTTGTGCGAACCCCAGTAGCAAGCAGAGATCTATTTTATTCTTAATTCTTACTACTGGTTCTAATTCCTCATGTCGTGCTTCCTTACGGTACTTGTTACGCCCCAATCCCAAAATATGTAGGAATAGGAACGTAGATATGCCAGCTGTATTAATACGAAGTACACTCCAATATATGGAACCTCGTATGAATACATAAGCTATAAAATACAGTAGAACCATAACTAATCTCATGCACACAAAATAAATAAATAAAAGATATCATATAATGATAATGAATTATCTTGATACAATATGTTGGGCGGAGACAAATCCACTACCAACAAGTAAAGGAAAAATATATGAGAAAAAAAATGATTTGGCGAGCGAAGCAAAGACGATCCAAGTGCAATCATCCTCGAAGAAATAGCAATGATCACTGCTAGAGCTAGAACACCTGCGAAAGACAAGAGCACACACCTAGAGAGATAACCAGGTCCTCAGAGGGACGTAACAAGACACATAATATTATGTCATATAAACTGAATAAATATTGCTCAAATAAATAAGTCAATTGAATTTATAACATGGTCCAATACACACCTATTGAACTAGCATACCATCCCCCCAACCAAACAAGGACATGAGATGGTAAACTAATTCACGGTGAAGTATCTTTCCATGCTATGAATCCAATATGGTATCCGGACCCCAACAAGGTTCAATACCTTCTCATCAAAGTAGTAAGTCACACCTACAACCAAACAAGGACAAGATGTGACGAACTAATCTGCGACAAGTTATTGTTCCAAGCCACGGTCAGATACAAGTACCCAAACCAAAAGTACTCGTACCTAATGGATAAAGGTACCTAACCGTTCTAAGTAAAATGTAGTTAAGAACAATCCTTTCTACGCATGGCCCTTGGCTAAATAGGATCGGCGTAGTCCCTCCTTGGGCACCAGAGGCCCCATCAGTAAGAGCATGACGTTTCGCAGAATCGCCAGTTGTCGTCTGTAATCATGGGTAATCTGACCCGCGTCTCCAACGGAGCTCACGGGTTACAAAAAGAAAAGTACATCGAAGCCCATATGCTAAGGAATTGTCCTCCCCGCCCAATGCCTACTATGATGTATCCACAACAGAAAACCTCTATAACCGCTAAGTCAAACTAGCATGCAACCTCTATTAGCGGTTATTTCTATCGCACGACTTATACGCACCGGTGGCTAGCCAGTCATGCATGTCCGTGTTCTACATGCGACACACAACTTCGTGTTACAACGTGTTAAGGCCAATGAATGCAACACACAAAGTGGTCCCTTAAATCTAGGTTTAATGAGTAAAAAAAATACATAGCAGGAAATATAAATGAACTATAAGTTCTAACAGGTTATGCCATGTATCATAGTTTATTTTGCATAAAGAAAATAATGCATGAAATATGAGCTAAAATAAATAAACAGCAAATGGCAAGGTGTCTTGCCTGGTAGGACGCCTGGTGTACTATAATGATCAATGTGGCACAAACTGCGACTTCGGTGTAATAACTATGCAAGGTGACCTCTGATGGTGGCACGAACAGTTCTATTGGGTCTAGAAGGGTCAAATTAGTTAGGGGCAATAGGTGGAAGGAAAGAATTGGCAAAGGAATAGGAAGATTGGGATTGGTCATGGACATGAGATTGTTCGATAGAAATTGGATATATATGATTTTAAGAAAATTTATAATAAATAAGAACTTATATTTTTGTAAGTTAAAAATAGTGTTTAGATAAATACTAAAATATAAAAGAAACTGTGTTCACAGAAAACTCTTAAGTTTGTAGAAATACAATTTAGGTAGAAAACTATATTTTACTGGTCAAAAATAATTTAGATAATTATTTGAAAATCTGAAGGCTCAATTTTTGTCAAACAATAATTTCTAGGATAGTCTATTAAAATAGATAAAATACTTAATAATATATATGGGACTTCTAAATGGCCCAAACAAAATACTATATTTGTTATAAATTAATTTTAGAAATATTTTATACTAAATAATAATAACAAAATACTAATAGTATAATTCATAAATGCCAATATTAATATTAGAAATTCTAATAATTAATCTAACCAAATATATATTATATATAAAAGGGATATAGATATTATTAATAATAATAATTAAAAAAATATAACAGCTGTTAACATCTACTCTTCTAATATTTTTGAAAGGATGAGAGAGAAGAGATGGGTGAAACGTGAACAGTGGAAGCGGAAGGGAAAGAAGGGGGCGGCGGAGCCCTTGCCGCTCGCCGGGGCTTCGGCGGGGCGGAGCGCGACTCGGCACCGCTGCAGAGAGTGGCGCGGAGGCTTCTCGGCTGAGATGGGCGGAGAGCGGAGAAGAGGAAGTCGGATCTACGGCGGCGCTGGAGGAGAAAAGTGGCGGTAGCTGAGAGAGGGTTCGGCGCGCGTCCGGGCAGAGGAAGGCCAGGGCGGTGGCGGGTGGCTTAGGCGAAGGCGGAGGAAGGTCGGCTCGGGGATTCCAGCTGGTCGAGATGGAAAGGGAGGGGGAAGTCGGCCGGGCGCGTGCGGCATACGACGGCGGAGGCTGACGCAGGGCGACGGCCAGCTCGCGGAGAGGCGCGGAGATCCGGCGGCAGTCGTTGGGTGGTTTGGGGAGGTCCGGGCACAGCGGCAAGGGAGGACTTCGCCAGGCGGCTGGGACTCGACGGAGACGACGGTCGGGTAGGCTGGGTATGTACGCCTATGGTGGCGCCGGTTACCAGAATACAACGCGATGGTGGTCGTACTGGCAGATCCGACGTCTGCGGCAGCGGTCACGCGGGACGGGGACGGCGGACACGGGTCGGAGGTCGGCGAGACGGCGCTCGCCTGGGTCGAGACATGGGCGGCGATGGCGGTTTATTGTTTTCCTATTTTTTCTTGTTTCTAGTGTTGTGGTGTTTCTGGGATTTTTGGCGGTGGCGGTTTTGGCTGCCGGTGGGTGTGAATTTGGGTCTGGGTTGACGAAGGCTGATGATGTCGGGGGAAGTGGACGGGATGGCTGTGGTTGTTTGGTGAAGACGGGGCGACGGGTGGTGACGAGGTGGTGATGATGGATGATGGTGGTGGTGGTGGTTTGGGTTGGCTGGAACAGAGGAGTCGGCCGGGTATTGGGTCGAGGCTGTGGGGTTGTTCGATAGGTGGTCGGGCTAGTAGTGAAGGTGGCGAGGCGATGGATTCGATGACCGGAGACTTGCGGCTCGGCGAAGAGGAGTTGGGGTTGGATGTGGCCGAGGTTCGGCAAGGCGAGCAGTAGGGGCCGACAGGTCGGGTAGCGGTTAGGATTTGGGTTTAAGATTGGATGAGTTCTGTCGGGTGTGTCTGATACGACGGGGACGGAGGTCCGGATCTGTCGGACCCGGGGTGGAGAAATGTATTTGTACAATGAAACACATAGTGGATGGGACACGGACACGGTCATGTACACGAAGCACTCACTTTTGTGGTAGAAAATTTATGGAAGAGTAAAAATTTACGGAGGAGTACCTGCCTATTTATAGGATGTGAAAATTCCCAGTTGGATAAGGATTAGGAATATTTAAAACCCAATTTGATAATTCATGTATTAAATTAAATCAATGAAATCAAATCTAAATCTAAATTCAAATTAAATCCAATTTAAATATATAAATTCTACCGTTGTACTATTTAAATTAAATCCATAAAATTAAATCGAGATTTAAAATGGCCACAATAATTTTCAAATATATTTTCCAAAAATACCAATAATAATAATTTTGAAAATTACATTATTATTAAAAATAAACTAATAAATAATTATGAAATATATATGTATGCACAAATAATATTTACAAATATATACTTTTCTAGTATACCATTTTATAAGAATATTATTTATTATAACTGCCTAAATAAAAGTCTTTTCATAAATAACTATTATATTTAGAAATTTTGATAGCCAAAAATAATTTTTATATATGTTATCTTGAAACTATAAAAATAGGAAAAAATATTTTTCTAAAAATATGTACGCTCGCACATATTCGCACTCGTCGAGCGATTACGAAAAATAAAATTTCGTGCGCGACGTACAATACGACTATGTGACGTACAATACAAAAATTTTAAATCAGTACCAAATTTAATAAAAAATAGTAGTAATTTAGGGGTTTTACAATACTTGCTATTAGAGGTCTAACCTCTCTGGTTTTGCATGGCCAGATTTAGAGCCGGTCCCCGAGGACTCAGCTTACTTCTACCTCCAAGATGGTCAATACTAGAGAAATGATCGCAGGAGGACTTGAGTAGGTTCCTTACCTCCCCGCTCGTTTTGTTAATTACTTTATACTTGCCGTTTGACACCGACATGTTAATCGGATTGTCTTGTAATTACTTTTGCATAATTGTAACTAAAGTCAGACTGCAGCTGATAAACAATTGTGTATACTTTGCTACATCATCTCGCTATGTTTTGTAAATCCAGATATCAAGAATATTTTGACTGAGCATTTGGGATGCCTTACCGCTTTATCTTACATGTTCCCCATTTCTGTTTTTTGTTTGAATGATAGAGACAATAGATGTAAAGTGACCATAGTGAAACTTTCATGTAATATGCACTCCCTCGTCTTTTAGACAGCATTGATCGTATTATACAGTATTCATCTACCCATAATACGTAGCTGGCTGAGTCATTCCCCCGCCCTCCGGTATTCTGGTTCTGGGGCGTGACAAGATTTTAGTAGTGGCCCATGCAGGTCTGATTTCAGACTTGTGGGGTGTTTTAATAGGATGTCTCAATCACACATGTTCCCCCTTGATCTCATAATTCGTTGTTCTCAACCCTATCTTGACATTCCAGTATCCTTCGACTTCATTGATCCTTCATGTCCGGTCGTTTGATTGCTCTCTTGTCCCTTTCCTTAGGGGCACTTCATCTGCTTCTGTCAGAACTGGACAACAACAACAAGGGCAACATGGACAACATGACCAGGTTGGTCAGCTACAAGGGCAAGTACTACCTCAAGAGACTATTCAAGAAGAAGTGATAGTGGAACCAGCAGCTGGACCGCAGTATCCGGAGATTCCTACACCACCAATAGTTCCACCGACCCCTGTGAAAGTGGATACACCGGCCCTTCTAGAGATCATGAGAGGAATGATGGCCACTCAGCAACATCATATGTTAGCCCAGCAGCACATGTACGCTCAGTTGCAAGAGTAGAACGTACTACTCAACCAAGGATTGCAGACAGCTTTAGAAAGAGGGGCGAGGACAGATTCAGGAGCTCAACCAGATTTTGCAAGTACAACCCCCATCGTTTTGAGGGCACGGAAGATGACATCTCAGCAGATGCATGGCTTAAGAATATTGAGGCTATTTTGATAGCAGCTAAGGTACCGACAAAAGAACATGTGGATTAGGTGAAGTTGTTACTTCAGGATCTCGCACGTGATTGGTGGAAATCAGAGGAAGTAGGCATCAGACGTCCCGTTGCTTGGGACAATTTTACAGCAAGATTCAAGACGAAGTACTATGGAGTTGTGGCGCAGTTTGAGCTACTACAGAAGTTTATCAAACTCAAGCAGACCGGCAAGACAATAGATGCTTATGCAGCAGAGTTTTGCAGATTGAGTAGATTCGCCCCAGAGATGGTAGCAACAGAGAGCCAAAGGGCTATAACGTTCCAATAAGGGTTTCATCTTAAACTCTTACAATTGATAGAGGGGCACAATTACCAAACTTTTGACGAAGTATTGACGGCAACCCGAAGGCATGAGATCACCATTCAGAGGATCACGGCAAGGACTGGAGGTCAGAAGAGATCCCACAGTCAGATGGAAGGAGGAGGGGGAGTAGCACCCCGAACAAAAGCATCGTCCCTTAGCATTCGCATTCACGATGTGGCAATACGAGGGCCAGCACCACCACCCATACAGCAGCAACAGCAACAGAGAAAGAACCAGCAACCCCCAGCGGGCTGCACTTATTATGGGAAGGTAGGACACACTAGAGATGTGTGTCAGATATTGAACGGACTGTGTTTGATATGTGGAAGTCCAGATCATCGGGTTACCACCTGTCCCATGAATTCGAGGTCAGGAGGACCAGTACAACAATTTCCTACTCTGCCAGCACCAGGGGCAGGCCAGTATCGAGGACCATCGGTGACAGTGAGACCGTTGGCGCAACGTCTGTTCATGTCGCAGGCTTAGATATTTCGGCAGCAGGGACAGCTGATGCAACAACAACATAGACCACCCCAGCATCACCAAGGCAGGGGCCAGCAGCAGCACCAGGCTAGGCCGCAACATGGGAACTAACGAGGTGGTCGAGGGCAGGCATTCACTCTGTCCTTGGAAGAGGCATTGGCATCGGGAGATGTTATGGCAGATAATATTCTCGTCACCTCATATCCCGCAGTAGCATTGTTTGATTCAAGAGCATCACACTCATTTATATCTGCATAATTTGCGACACGACTAGGAATGGAGTTCGAGGCATTGCCAGGGAGGTTGAATATACTCACTGGTAATGGGCTCATAGGAGTTTGTAGGATTATTCTAGCGTGTAGCGTTGTAGTTTGCGGACATTCTTTATCCGCCAGGTTGATAGAATTTCCTGTTGGAAATTTTGACGTTATCTTAGGCATGGACTGGCTGAAAGGCAGTCATACGACAATAGATTATCGTAGTGGGAGTGTATCTTTTGATATTGCAGGCATGAAAAGATTCACCTTAGTCAGATCAGAGGCAACTCACCAAGAGCAAGGAGTAGTACCGACAATAGAAGAAGTTTAGGTTCCGAAGGTAGTTGAAGAGTTTTTAGACGTATTTCCTGAAGAACTTCCAGGTCTACCACCGGTTAGAGATATTGAGTTCAGTATAGAATTGGTACCTGGAACTAAACCGATATCAGATCGAGTTTACAGAATAGCGGATTCTGAGCAGGCCAAGGTATATCAGCACATAGAGGAATTGAAAGAGAAGCAGTTCATCCAAGCTAGCATATCACCATGGACAGCACCAGTAGTACTTGTAGGAAAGAAGGATGGATCATCCAGATTGTGTATTGACTACAGAAAGCTTAACGCGACAACAGTAACGAACAAGTACCCATTATCCAGGATCGATGACTTGTTTGACCAATTGAGCAGAGCTAGAGTTTTCTCCAAGATAGATCTTCGTTCAGGGTATCATCAAGTGAGGGTCCAGAAGGAGGATATTTCCAAGACAGCGTTCAGGTCGAAGTATGGGCATTACAAATTCTTGGTAATGTCGTTTGGTTTAACCAATGCTCTAGCAATATTTGTGGATTTGATGAACCGTATATTTATTCTATACTTAGATCAATTTATCGTTGTGATTCTTGACGACATTCTCATATACTCTGCTAGTGAAGAGGAGCATGAAGACCACCTCAGGAAAGTGTTACAGGTTCTAAGAGAGAACCAGTTGTACACCAAGCTCAGCAAGTGTGAGTTTTGGACGGATCGAATTTCATTCTTAGGGCACATCATATCAGAGGCTGGAGTAGCAGTGGATCCCAAGAAAGTAGAAGCAGTAGAGAGTTGGCCAGTATCTAAGACTATAGCTGATGTGCATAGTTTCTTGGGATTGGCAGGTATTACAGAAGGTTCATATCAGACTTTGCAAGACTTTCAGCGCCCATGACCCGCTTGACACGAAAGGATGAACCATTCGTCTGGTCGGCAGAATGCCAGGCATCATTTGAGAATTTGAAACATAAATTAATATCAGCACCTATTCTTACATTTTCAGTTGGAGCCGAAGGTTTTACCATTTATTGTGATGCATCAGGAAAGGGACTTGGGTATGTCCTCATACAACATGGAAAGGTGATAGCGTATGCATCTAGGCAGGTTCGGGACCACGAGAAGAATTATCCAACTCATGACTTGGAGTTGGCAGCAGTAGTATTTACTTTGAAGCTATAGAGGCATTACTTGTACGGTGATTGAGTGGACATGTACACAAACCACAAAAGTCTGAAGTACATCTTTAATCAGAAGAAACTGAACATGAGGCAGAGAAGATGGTTGGAGTTGATCAAGGATTATGACGTGGAGCTTCAGTATCATCCAGGCAAGGCTAATGTGGTAACAGATGCTCTCAGCAGGAGAGGCGGCGCATTTATGTTGACCACACAGAAACATATCTTAGAAGACCTTCAGGAGATGGATATCGAAGTTATACTTCCTAGTGACGTAGGAATTCTGGCGAGTCTACAAGTTCAATCTGACTTAGTAGACAGGATCAAGGTTGCTCAGGCACAGGACCCAAGGATTCAGAAACTCAGGACAGAATGTGAGTCAGGACTTATAAAGGAGATGAAGATTCATGAAGATGGTGCACTTAGGTTTGGATCACGTCTATGTGTGCCTAGTGGAGATATCAGACAGGAGATTATGACGGAAGCTCACAGTTCTCAGTATTCTATACATCCTGGAGGAACCAAGATATATCAAGATATCAAGCAGCACTTCTGGTGGAACGGGATGAAGAGGGAGATAGCTAGATTTATTTTCCGTTGCTTGGTATGTCAGCAAGTAAAGGCAGAACAGCAGAGGCTAGCCGAATTATTGCAACCGCTTCCTATTTCGGAATAGAAATGGAAACACATTACAATGGACTTTGTGACCGGTTTACCGAGATTGTCAAGTGGTAAAGATGCTATTTGGGTAATAGTAGATCGGCTTACAAAGGTGGTACACTTTCTTCCTTTCAGAGTAGGGCAATCTACAGAAAAGTTGGCAGAGTTATATATACAGCAGATAGTCAGACATCATGGAGTCCCTGTCAGTATTGTGTCAGACAGAGATACCCGTTTTATATCATATTTCTGGAAGAGCTTACATCATAGTCTGGGTACCAAGTTAAGATTTAGCACGGCTTACCATCCGCAGACGGACGGACAATCAGAAAGAACAATTCAGACTTTAGAAGATATGTTGCGAGCTTGTACCCTAGATTTTGGAGGATCTTGGGAGAGTCACCTGTACTTACTCGAGTTCTCATACAACAATAGTTATCAAGCCAGTATCCAGATGGCACCATTTAAAGCACTATATGGTAAGAAGTGTAGGTCGCCACTAGCATGGGATGATATAGGGGTGAGGAAGATGTTAGGCCCAGAAATGATTGTTCAGACAGTTGAAGTGGTTAAGGAAATTAGAGAGCGACTTCGCGTGGCACAAGATCAACATCGTCATTGGGCGGACCAGCATCGTAGACCGCTAGAGTTTTCTGTTGGGGACCACGTGTTCTTGCGGATCTCACCTACTCGTGGGGTCATTAAATTTAGCGTTCGCGAGAAATTGAATCCGCGATATGTGGGCCCATTTCCTATCCTTGATAGGATAGGCGATGTTGCTTATCGTTTATCCCTTCCACCTTCGTTACGGGAGGTACGTGACGTATTTCATGTATCTCAGTTGCGTAGGTATGTATCGGATCCAAGCCATATCCTTGATCATTCCAAGCTGGTTGTTGGTACCAACCTGTCTTACGAGGAACAGCCTGTGTCCATTTTGGACCGAAGAGAGAAGATACTCAAGAACCGAACAATTAGCCTTGTCCGGGTTGCTTGGGGTCATCACTCTTTAGGAGAGTCAATGTGGGAACGTGAGGATGATATCCGATCACGGTATCCGCACCTATTTGACTCACAAGGTATATCTCTTTCTGTATACCTTGATTGTCTCAACTTCTCATGCTTGTCACCTTATAAGTAGAATTGCTTGATGTCATAGAATGTTCAACATAGATATGTTACTTGCTATTTACATTGTAGAATGATTGCTTACTCAATTTACTTGTACTTAGATTAGTTTAGCTTTGATGTTTCTATCCTGCTTGGAATTAAAATTCTGAGGACGAAATTTTTCTAAGAAGGGTAGAGATGTCACTTTCCGTTCCCAGAATACGTATTTTAAATACATGTAATGCTGGAATGTATTTATTTAAATATTTATCATATATTATTCTGTATTTAAATTCCTTTAATTTCTTGCTAATTATCTTTCTGCATTTTACTTTTTTCTTTGCTTTTGGGTTCGGCCCGAGTTGGTTTATTTTTCGACCTTGGATGGTTCAACATGAACCCAACTCCCCACCTACCACCACTCCTTCATTTAAAGCCCCATTCCCTTTCTCTCTCTTTATTACTTTGCCGTTACTCTTCTTCTTCCTCATAAACTCTCCTCCACCTATCCAGCCGCATAGGCAAGTGCCAACTTGCTTCTTGATGGATCTCTATTTTTGTTGTACCATTGTCTTCCTCTTAAGATTCTTAGATACTTTAGTACTTAGTATTTTTAATTTCCGTAGCTCATTTCATGTAGATCTAAGTTTAATATATTTTCAGATTTCTTAGGTTTTAATCTAGTAATTTTGTTATTTTTTCAAGTTTTGATGGTTCCATGTTGTAGAAAATTTTGTTCTACCCCATTTTGACATATGGAAGTCCAAATTTGGGCTTGGAATGAAGGATTTAGAGAGCTTGGAAGAAATGGCTTCCATGGTTCGGTTCTCAGAAAATTCGGAAAAGAAAGCATTCCTGGCCACATGAGCATTCCTGGCCGCATGAGCATTCTTGGCCACATGAGCAATCCTGGCCGCATGAGCATTCCTGGCCGCATGAGCATTCCTGGCTGCATGAGCAATCCTGGCCGCATGAGCATTTTTGGCCGCATGAGCAATCCTGGCCGCATGAGCATTCCTGGCCGCATGAGCAATCCTGGCCGCATGAGACTTTCCATTTCCAGCCGCATGAGACTTTCTATTTCCAGCCGCATGAGACTTTCCATTTTCAGCCGTATGAGACTTTTTATTTTTTTCAGCCGTATGAGACTCGATTTCCCAGGTCGCATAGATGGAGCCTGACTTTCCCAGCCGCATAAATGGGCATCCACCTATTACTGCACATATTGTCTTTTTGCTGTTTCTTGTCCCGGATTGACATTGATTGTTATCTTGATTAATAATTTATCATGCATTCCTAGTTGGAACTAAGAGACTGGCTAGTCGTCTTATTGAATTGAATGAATGAGACACCTTCATATTAATTATGAACTATTACAATCGATTGGCCGATCCTGAATATTGGCATACAGGCACGTGCAGACTTCAATTTATTTACTTTACAAAAGCAGCATGTGCACTTTATGGTCAAGGCATGATTATTCCGTGGTTAGTTTTGATTGTTGCATTACGCTATGTAAGACCTACAACATAACCGTACGGGTATCGTTGTAGAGTTGGGCATATCGTACTTGTACGGAAGTACTCATTCTGATTGACCATGATCCACGGCATAGGATTTCACTTAACATAGAGGCTATTAAGTTAAATAAAATAATGATTGCATGGAAAGAATGGATTTCTGAGTTCTTACATGGCAGCCCTCTTTGGGACTATTAGTGCCCGACAGGCCGGCTGGTCCCCACAGGTACTGCAAATCTGCCACACGGGCAGGGAGCGGTATCTGCTTATATTATTTATTGTATATTGATGACGGGCATCCCGCTAGGACTCGTCCAATACATGATTGGCGCAATTGATTGACTGGGTAGACTAGCCTTGCTTGTGCATAGTAAGAACTGAGGAATCCTTATCGCATAATTCCAAGACAACTTGGAACTCATAGTAGCAAGCCGTAGTAGTTGCATGGCCGTTTAAATTGATTTGTTTGTGCACTGTACCTACTCTGTTAACTACTGAGATGAGCAGAATGTCAGGACATGATGGGTCAACTTCTTTCCTTGTTTGGTTGGGAAGTTGGCTTGAAGTGTCGTGATGTTGTGTGAACCCCAGTAGCAAGCAGAGATCTATTTTATTCTTAATTCTTGCTACTGGTTCTAATTCCTCATGTCGTGCTTCCTTGCGGTACTTGCTATTAGAGTTCTAACCTCTCTGGTTTTGTATGGCCAGATTTAGAGCCGGTCCCCGAGGACTCAGCTTACTTCTACCTCCAAGATGGTCAATACTAGAGGAATGATCGCAGGAGGACTCGAGTGGGTTCCTTACCTCCGTGCTCGTTTTGTTAATTACTTTATACTTGTCATTTGGCACCGACATGTTAGTCGAATTGTCTTGTATTTACTTTTGTATAATTGTAACTAAAGTCAGACTGCAGCTGATAAATAATTGTGTATTCTTTGCTACATCATCTGGCTATGTTTTGTAAAGCCAGATATCAAGAAAATTTTGACTGAGCATTTGGGACGCCTTACTGCTTTATCTTACATGTTCTCCATTTCTGTTTCTTGTTTGAAGGATTGAGACAATAGATGTGAAGTGACCATAGTGAGACTTTCATGTAGTATGTACCCCCTCGTCTTTTAGACAGCATTGATCGTATTATACGGTATTCATCTACCCGTAATACGTAGCTGCGTGAGTCATTCCCCCGCTCTCCAGTATTTTGGTTCTGGGGCGTGACACCAGGCCTGAGAACTCTAGCTCAGGATTAAATCCACTATTTGTGAAATAGTAGTTACACCCCGTACCTTTTCTTCAGAAGAGCACGTCAACTTCTTACAAAGATCGCAGTGGCGATGCTTGGAATTTTCCAAGCGACTTCTTGAACTCTTGTACAAAGTCCTAACTGAAAAGTACTGAGCACTTTGAGGCTTAGGGAGCTTGTGGCTAGTAGATGAGAAGGGTGTGGCTTGTATAAGGCTTTAGAGAGAAGAGAAGAGAAGATTGGATAAATGAAAATGAGAGAATTCAAGGCCTATTTATAGGATTCTAGGTAGGTAGAATTCGGCCAGAATTCTGGGTCAAATTCAAAATTTTGGTCGTGGACAACTAGCATCCAGCCAACCTTAAAAATTAGGGTCCTGGATTTTAGGGGACATAATTTGGCCCGAACTCTGTGTGGAGGCAGAGTTCGGCCCAAACTCTGTCTCCATGAGACAGAACTGGTCCAGAGGGCTAATAGGCTACTTTGATTTTTGTGGAGCTTTTGGTTTGTGGTATAGGTATAGGTTAAGTCCCAAATTGCTCAGTACGACTCAGTTTACATATATCTAGACTCAAGAAAAGTATAAAATACAGACTCAAAACTTTGAGCACTACAGGTACGAGCCGTCGTCCGTCTTGTACTGAGTTCAGTCTTCATGTGTCGTATTAAAATATTACAAGTATCATATCGTCAATTGTATCAATATTTGGTTGAATATGATTTTGTGTCAACAATCTCTCCCATATTGATAATTGACAAAATAATATTTGTATATTCAATGTTCATACCTGGACACATTAAAGAGCAGTAGCGTAGCTCCCCCGTAATCAGTACAGAGCTAGCAATAGCTCCCCCGTAAACATTGTGTCGTTCCTATTGTCCTGATAAATATACTCTTTTTCAAAGCACAGATACACAATGCTAGAAAATATGATGAATATAGCAAAATATTTCTTCCCCTTTTGGCATTTATCAAACAACCAGAAATAATAACTGGCAAGCACACCAAAAAATAATAGAATAAACTGCATTTAACTGATAAACTGTATAGAATGTCTCAAGAGTCACATATAATAGAGAATGCTAATACAACCAAAGTGCAGAAAAAACAACAACATCAACTAAAAATCTAAAAAGCATAAACGAAGATCCTCAGTAGCAGCAGCAAGTAGAAATCCACATCCATCACGGAGCTCGTGAAGCCCCAGGGTCGTCGGATGGATCAGTGAAGGAACGACGAGGGTCCACGAAAGCTGCATCCGGATCCAGGTAGCGGATAACCCAAGGGTCATCGATACGGTATCCATCGCGAGCAGGGTCCCGCTCCATAGGAATAGGCATAGAAGGATACCGGGACATAGAGTACCGAATATCGTACAGTGAGTTGCTGATGACACTCATCTGCAGGGTGGTACGGTAGTCAAGCTGAGTCCAGCGATCATCCTCTAAAGTGAATCGATCACAAAGCATAGTCTGTAATGACTCAAGAGTAGCAGGAGGAGAAGGCGCTCCTGTCCAAGAGCAAGAGCGTCAGGCTGATCGTCGGAGTGCTCAGATGCAGCAGGTGAGCCAACCTCCGCCTGAAGCCGCCGGGCCTTAGATAGGAAGGCAGGGGCAGATAGGAATTGGCACTCATCAAGAGGGACATGAAAGGCACGAAAGACTATAGGAAAATAAAGAGCATAAACCAAGGATCTTGGCTTCTTCCTAACATTAATCATCCAGTAGATCATGGTACATGGAAGATTAAAAGGAACATAAAAATATAGGTGATACAAAGCAGAGATTTCAATATATGTAACCTCATCAGTCGATCCCGCTTTGGGCAGAATCGTGTTAAAGACAATGCGATGAAGTTCATAGGAGTAAGGATTGAGAAACTTGGCAAGAAGCTTGCGTGGATGTGTGTTAGGGGTACACAAATCGTCCTTAAAGCTTTCTAGGGATGACCCAACGGGGAATTGAAACTTGCAAGCTTCGACAAGTTTCTTCCATGAGTTTGGCTCCGGAATTTCAAGGTATTCGGCCAAGTCAAAATCATCAAAAGAAATATCAATGCCAGCAACACATGAATATAGACGTGTATCATCATGAGTAAGATTGCAATAAAATATTTGGATAGCATTGAGATAAATAACGAATTTTGTAGTGACAAGTTCATCAAGACATAGATCATGAAATAATGAATCATATTGTGAAAAGATGGTGAAATTAATTAGATGACCCGCGTACACGGGACGTGATAGAAAATTACTAAACCACTCATTGTAAGCATCTAGTGACACAAATATTCGGTCATCATAAGTATTGTGGTCGAGTGGACGAGGTGGATTGAACAACGGGTGAATGGGTTGTTGGTTAGGTTGTTGGTTAGGTTGTTCAATGGGTTGTTCAACACGAGGAGGAGCATTCGAAGAGGACGCACCCTCGGTTGGAAGCCTCTTTCCTCTATTAAACAACTTGGGAGCCATGAATAATGAAGAAAATTTAGGAAATTGAGATGGGGAGAAGTGTGAAAATATACCTCAATTGGTTGATGAAAGATGGAAGAGAATGGTGCAAGAATCCTTCTCCTTGAGTTTTGAGAAGAAAGATGCACTAGGATGGAAGAACTAGGGTTAGGGTTTGAAGAGGAGGTGTTTTGAGAAGTTTGGAAGGTATAAATGGAGGAGAGAGAGAGAGGGAGAACCCGGTTATAGTTGTAAGGATTCGAATGGTCGGAGCAATTTTGGACAATTGGATCAAATTTTGATCAGCGGCTGAGCCCGTTTGCTGTTCTGGAAGGAGCAGACCGAATTCGGCCCGAACTCTGGGTTAGGAAGAGTTCGGCCCAAATTCTGGGTTCTGTGGCCAGAACAGAAATCAGGCTAAACAATGAAGTTGAAAAATGAGTGAGACTAAAAGGAATAAAATAATGGATGGATGCATGTACAAAATTTAGAAGTCCAAAGAGAATAACAACAAGTGAAAGCCAAAAAAATGAAGTTTGAAAATTTGAATTTAGCATGTGATAAATAAAAGTATACCATGTAATAAACAAGGAATTATGCCAGGAGTCAATAATGTGAAGCTGCCATGGGTTAGCTGCAGGGGCCGGATCCCGGCTAGTGGTAGTCCTGAGGACTAGTGCACCGTGTCGCTTAGGCTTTTATGTCTTGTTGTCAAAATGACCCTTTCGGCTTATACCTATAGCAATTCCATCATAAAGAATCAAGACATAATTGATATTTATGCAGGTTACTTTAATGAATAACAACTTCATCCAAAATTCCTAGTTCACGACAAAGAAAGTTGAAATGCTCTTCGGATAGTGATTTTGTAAAGTAATCTGATAGCTGATGATCTGTGTCAATAAATTCTAAGTTAATAGTGCCATTTTGCTGATGATCACACAAAAAGTGGTGACGTATTTCAATGTGTTTCGTGCGTGAGTGACATATAGGATTCTTAGTGAGATTGATGGCACTAGTGTTGTCACAGAATATAGGAATGTGCATATAAGAAAGGTTGTAGTCTTCAAGGGTTTGTTTCATCCACAGAATTTGTGCACAATAACGACCAGCTGTAATGTATTCAGCTTCTGTTGTGGATAATGCGACAGAATTCTGTTTCTTGCTAAACCAAGAGACTAGAGCCTTGCCTAATAAATGATACGTGCCGCTTGTACTTTTACGGTCGACTTTGCATCCCGCAAAATCAGCATCCGAATAACCAATAAGGTCAAAGGATGTAGATTTGGGCTACCATAAGCCCACTGTAACAGTACCCTTAAGGTATCAAAAGATACGCTTAACGGCGGACATGTATGATTCCTTAGGACTAGCTTGATAGCGAGCACACAGGCAAACACTAAACATGATATCAGGACGACTAGCAGTTAAGTAAAGTAAACTACCAATCATACCTCGATACTTAAGTTGGTCAACAGGTTTGCTGCTTTTATCAGGTTCCAGCTTGGTCGAAGTAGCCATAGGGGTGCTGATTGGTTTGACGTTGTCAAGATCAAATTTCTTCAGCATATCCTTTGTATATTTAGACTGGCTAATGAAAGTGCCTTGTGAAGTTTGTTTGACTTGCAATCCAAGGAAGTAGGTGAGCTCCCCCATCATGCTCATCTCAAATTCGTTCTCCATACACTTAGCAAAATCTTGGCAAAGATTTTTATTAGTAGAATCGAATATGATATCATCTACATAGATTTGCACTAAAAGAATAGTGTTATAAAAACTTTTGATAAACGGTGTAGTGTTAATTTTCCCTTTTGAAAAACCTTTTTCAAGCAAGAAATTGTTTAGGCATTCATACCAAGCTCGAGGGGCTTGTTTGAGGCCATATAACGCTTTCTCGAGGTCGGGAAATTTATAATTTTCAAAACCAGGGGGTTGTTTTACAAAAACTTTCTCCTTAATAAATTCATTTAGAAAAGCACTTTTAAAATCCATTTGAAACAGTTTAAAATTTTGAAAATTAATAAATGCACAAAGCATCCGAATGAATTCCAGTCTTGCAACAGGAGCATACGTCTCATCGTAGTCGATACCTTCCTCTTGGTTGTATCCTTGAGCTACTAGACGAGCTTTGTTGCGTGTAACTAAACCATTTTATTTACTTTGTTTCGAAAAACCTATTTAGTACCAATAATTGAGTGATTGGCCGGCCTAGGATTCCCAGACTTGGCTCCTCTCGAATTGGTTAAGTTTCTCTTGCATGGCAGAAATCCAAAATTTATCATTGAAAGCTTCTAAAACATTTTTAGGCTCAATTTGTGAAATGAAGGCAGTGCTAGCAATGGAGTCTCTTAATGATGATCGAGTACTTACTCCGCGTGAAACCTCACCTATTACTAAATTTTTTGGATGTGATGGCTTGAAAGAGAATTTCTTTGGCAAGCCCTCCAGAGAATTGGTTTCGGTGGTGGTATTCATCGGAGTAGAAGTTGATGGCTCAACATCATCATCAAGAGTAGCTGCTGCACTGTTATCCTCATTAAAAGTCACATTGGTATACTCTTCCACTATTAATGAGCGTTTGTTGAACACTCTATATCCCTTGCTCTTGGCAGCATAGCTAAGGAAAATACCTTCGTCAGCTTTGGCATCAAATTTGCCTAAGTTGTCTTTGGTGTTAAGGATAAAACATCGACAACCAAAAACTCTAAAATATGAGACATTTGGAGTTCTTCCAAACCAAAGCCCATAGGGTGTTTTTCTTTGTAATAGGACGAATGAGCACCCAATTTAAAATATGGCACGCTGTACTGACAGCTTCAGCCCAAAAGTATTTCGGAAGTGAAAACTTATTCAACATGACTCTAGGCATATCGCCAAGAGTCCAATTCTTCCGCTCCACAACACCATTTTGTTGAGGAGTTCCTGGACAAGAAAACTCATGATCAAAACCATTTGAATCACAAAACTTTTTAAAATTAGTATTTTTGAATTAGCCTCCATGATCACTTTGGATTCGAGTAATCATGTAGCCTTTTTCTTTTTGAACCTTCTTAACAAAAATTTTGAAAACAGAAATAACATCACTTTTGCTTGAAAGAGAGAAAACCCAATTGAATCTAGAAAAGTCATCTACTATAACAAAAGCGTAGAGTTTTTCACCAAGACTGGCTACTCTACTAGGACCAAATAAATCCATATAAAGTAATTGCAAGGGTCTAGTAGTACTTAGAGTATTTATGGAATGGAATAAAGACTTGGTTGCCTTATTTAACTCACATTTGGCACATACCGTGTCATTTTTGAATGTGATGTCAGGCAAGCCTCTAACTAGCTTCTTAGTCGATAGCCTGGATATAATATCCATGTTGGCATGACCAAGACGCTAGTGCCACAGTAATTTTTTATCCTTGTGAGCATAGAGGCATCTTCCTGTACTGTTAGTATCTCTAAATAGATAGAAAATATAAATGTTGTCCTATCTTATCCCTTCCAAAGCGATGTCTCTTGTTGACCTATCATAAATATCGCATTTATTTTGTACAAAGTTAATATCATATCCATGATCAGCAAGATGACTTATGTTGAGCTGGTTATTCTTTAACTCGGTCACTAGGCAGACATCCTTTATTACAGGAGATAAGATACATATATACACATACATATATCGATATTCAATATTAGGTCTATAATCATGGCATTTCAAATGGTTTTATAAACTTATATATTACAACACAATATGCTAACATATATATAATATACATACATAGCTAAGTTAACTATATTCATAAATACTTATTTAAGAGGCTATGTGTGTGTATGTAAACATGGAAAAGGGGCAAGTGAGGGTTAAATGGGCATACATAGTGTATACATATCAAAGAGTGTCAAAGTATAAGTGAACAATGTGTCAAGTGTGATAGTGTCAACATAGTGTAAGGGAGGTACATGAGGTAATATAGGATTTGTGTTAACATAGAACATTACATCTCGTTAACTTGTATATTGCATACATTACATCTATTATTACATTACATTCATGCTTGCATTCATTCATCATTCATTTATTCTCTTGCACTACTATATGCACCATACATTACATACTAAGGAACCGACATGTTCATTACAAGCCATACTTATACATGCTTACATTAGATAGGATACTTTCACCTCATACATCATTTATTTAAATATTTACTCATGCTTGTATTCTTTATTTAATTACATAATGTATATACATTAACATGGGTTAAAATCAAATAGAACATTATATTACACACAAGGGTGCACAAAATGCATATACCGAATAGTAACTCCTACTAATAATCAATACTGTACTATCTCAGTATGAATTAAAATCTAGGACTAAAGTATGTTATAGATCTATGTGTTAGCTTTCCGAAACTTCAAACGGATCGCGTTTTCGTTTCCGGAAACTCCCGGAATCGCGAAAACACCGAGAACGCGTTTGTCTTTCGTACAACTAACACTCAAATAATTCTCCAGAAAGTTACAGAAATAATTAGGCCTATTAATATATGTTTTTGGAAATCTAACTTCAATACGCTTCTTTTAAAAAAAACAGAAGATTAAACCGAGCTTTGAGCTAGAAGTTATGCCGTTTCTAAGTTAGGGCTGAAATTAAAAACGTGGATAAAAATTATGACGGATTTGGGTAGTTTGAGACAAAAGAACACAAGTATATAACATAATATATCAAGAACTCACTCTCTACACTAATATATATATATATATATATATGAGACACTATAGAACACATCTCCAATACAAAAATATGAGATTAAACATGTAATAATTCATTCATACATAACAACAACACATAGTGTGTCCAAATTTGGGGTTTTTCCACATGGACACAACCACAACACAAATGACACTCCTATGACCTCCAAATGGACACGAAATGGACACAAATGGAGATACAACCATGGGGGTCATTCCTATGGGTTCAAAATAGACCTATATGCATGAGGAAATGAAAAGGAGAAGGGATTTATACCTCCCGGCAGATCGAATCGAAGAAAAGCCTTTCCGGAGCGACACCGACACGTAGAGATTCCAAAAGGACACGAACGAGCTCCGAATCCTCCCAAACTTGGGTAGCTTCCTCCTTGGCTAGAATGGAGAAGGAAAGAAGAAGATTTGGTGGCGAAATGGAAGGATTTGGTGGAGAAATTGCTAGAAATTGCTCTCTAGGAATTTGGAGAAGAACAAGAGAGAGAGTGTGGATGAGAATAATGAAATGAACTTGAGCCTATCCTCTCCCAAAGTGGCTGGCCATATGGGGCTATTTGTTCTATTATGGTAAGGTCCAAAATGCCCCCACTAACCTATTCTATGAGTATTAGGAAAGGGCTAATTGGTTGGGGCTAAATTAGTCATTCTAAAGTCTCTAATCACACTAACCTTATCCATAATAATTAGTCTAACATCTAACTAAAATGTTTCTATCATATGGACTAAAATTAATATTATGTGGGCCATGCCTAACTAGTGTGTGGGTCCCACTAGAGTCAAACTACCCCCGGGTCCCCGTTTCAAGTCGGATTGAGTTGAAATTCGAACCCGACTCAAATAACCCCAAAACAATATCATAAATAATAAAATAATATCAAAATAATTCAAAGAGGTCAAATGCAAAAATATCCTTAGGCCAAAAATGACATTAAAATATCATAATCACATGGTTAGGCTCTAGGTCAAACAGTCTCTAGGGTTTCACTAGCAAAACGTCAAAACCACAAGTCATTGATTTAAATAATTTTAAAAAGATTTAAAATCACCAAAAAATTATATTATGAATTAAATATCATTATTAAAATAATTATAAACACGAAATTTTAAAATTACTCTCATTTGGAAAACTGGGTGCTACAATTCTACCCACCTTAGAAAAATTTTGTCCTCGAAATTTAAGATCGATAATACTCCTTCTAAAGCCTCTAACCTACCCAATATCTAAGATAACACTTTCTAACACTGGAATAATAAACGAACATCTAAATAGTGTCAATCTAGGAATACCTCCAACACCACTCTGCTGTACTGCGGTAATGAAACTTCAATAAAATATGGACTGGAACCTATATCCAAGGGACTGGACCTATTTTAAAGTGGTCTTAACTAAGGATGAAAAGGAACTGATCATAGGCTATAGGTATGCTCAAACTATTATCTTCCTATTAACCATCTATTAATACATTCTATTACCATAGGAACGATGCATTACTAAGACATACAGGCCCCAATCTCTCATAACACATTTATACTCACCAAAAGACTAGTACATCCCATCAAGGCTGATACTATAATCTCTCATAAATCTCATAAGCTACATGTTTATAGACACACATCCCCACATCAAGGACTAACCTATATATATCTACAACTGATACTAATGGGGTGACGTCCCTATTTCCCAACAATCAAGGTCTAAATTTTTTTTATCTAAATCATGCAATTTGAAGGAATAGTATACAAGGTCATGGCATACCGTAGCAGTTGGAAGTCTTACCTACGTATACTAATCATTCTAGGTCAAAACAGTACTATGGTATCAACACACAAACAATCTAGGATGTCCTAATTAGGAAGGTAAGGGAACAACAATCATTAAGGTTGTAGGGCTGTCTACCATCCTATATAAAAAATTGGTCATTAACAAGCAACTAAGAATATTATTAAAAGGTTACTATTCCATAAAATGGCAAAAATTGAAAATTTAGGCACAACAAATCACAAATAGATTTTTGTCTTGACACGATCTAAGTTGATCAATTTCGGGATAAAACGAAATTTGGACAAGAAGGGAAATCAATGAAATCAAAGTATGAGCACGAGCATCCAATGATGGAGGTTCTGGTCATGATTAAATTTAATTCGACTAAGTACGAATACGAGGTTCATAGGCGATGAAAAGATTTCAAGGAGAATTGTCAAGGCTATCACGAATGATATTATAGGGTCAAGTTTAACTATGTCTCCATTCTCGTAGATTGATACTTGAAAAAGCGAACCAAAGTGCAATAGGTTGATCAGACCATCATGTACCGGTTCTGATTAGACAATATGTTAGTGGGTGGCCACCCAATAAAATATGTCATGACCAAGCTCAAAAATAGATAAGCTTGCAAAACTAAGGCTAATTTAGCAGCACAAGATATAAGGGTGGTAATGATAAAGGAATTACATAGTCCAAGTTTCTTATCCAATGGGTCAAGTAATCAGATAAGGTACAAGGTTAAACATCTAAGGAAACAAGCAGAACACCATCACATGTCGGGTCGAAAGAATTGAGTCAAGGCTGGATTTCTAATTGAAATAAGAAGAAATTTAGTATAATGGTAGAGGTTATAGTTTAGCCAGTTGACCAGAAAATCATATCAAGAAAATAGAGTACAAGACGACGGGTTTTAGTGGGACATGATATACCTACACGAAGGTGAGCTCGTCTAGGTCTTGCATATAAGATTTGTTGGAGGGTAACAACTAGTATTACATTCCGAATATCAAAGTCACGATAAGGAACGTCAAGGATCTCAATTAGAAAGTGGGAGTTCAAGAGGTGGTAATTTATGCACAAAAATAATGAAGATCGAGTTAGTCATCTGCTTCTGATACTCTTAAGTTCATCTGGTTATAACTTGCCAATCATATCTTTACCTCACCAGTCTCCATATGAAAATTTAACCTTTACTTAAACCCTTACCATGACTACCGTAGGCAATTCCCAATTTCCAAATATCACTCTTGAAGCACAGCCCTCACATTTAGGAATCAACATTAACCATTTATTTAAATTTCCAAGTTCTTTCACCTTGTCTTAAATTTGACCCAAAACCTCTAAATCCCGTTTACGAATTCCTTGAACTTTTTCAAATTGTTCTCCTCGTATTATTTAATTTAAATCTCTAGACCTTACAAAACTTATCTTCCATCATAAAATCAACTTCCGTATTTTCTTCGACATACACCCTTGAATATTATTCTCCTAAAAATATTTCACAACAATCTCTAAACTTCCATAACTTTGTGCCCTCTCTATCCCTAGTCATTTCCTCGCAACATCTTGTTTAATATCCTTATTAAACACAATTAACTTCTCTTTTCCATTACTAACCTTCTACATAGCCTCAGAGTAAAAGTTTTCCCCAGAATCAATAACCAAGATTTTCTAAGTTCTCAAAACTAGGTTGACCTCTGATATCCTCATTAGTTTTGAATACACCTATAAACTATCTCATAACCCCAAAATTTCTCTAAATGTAATTGTTTCCAGATTGACAGTATACATTTCTTTATTCTATTCGAGACCTTTACCACATTTCTATCTCAAGTTTCCATATGGAACACTCCATATTTGATTTCCTTTAGATCATCATAAAATAACCAGTTACGTCTTCTCTGAGCTACATAATTTACGTCACTTCCTTAGCCTTCCCCATGCAAAAGATACGAAGATTCAAGGGTTTCGAAGTACATCTGGCTAGGGACGACAAGATATGGGTAATTAATGTAATGAAACAGAGTTTAAGATAAGAGGTAAATAAGAATACAAGGGAATAATGGCGAGAAAGAATAATGAAGATATGTTCCTTCTCATCGGTTCAAACGAGAGGAACCCATCAAGCTTAAATTCAATAGCAAGGAATGAGGGTGAATCCAAACAAGAGGAAAAGAAATTCCAATTGAAGTTCAAAATGAGTTTCTCAGGGGTCGTCCCAGAAATCTCTTAAAGAATCCTAAGTGTGATTGAGTACCTTGGATTTAAAAATATTAATCTAAATACAAAATTAAATCAACAATACAAAATTTTATCAAAATTATCAACTAATACCAGGATTCAAAGTTCCACAATGAATCCACAAAATCAAATTCAAATCAAGGAAAAAGGTGAATCAAAATAAGGAAAAGGAGTTTAAATCGGAATTCAAAATAAGATTCTCAAGGGTCATCCCAGAAATCTCTCAAGGAATCCTAACAGTGATTGAGTATCCTCTCATCCTAACATCTTAATTTATATATCCTATAGCAGGCTCGTAGTAGTACAACTAAGTCATTACGCTACTTTGAAATCGTACTAATACGAATCTCGACCTACATGGGCCACCACTAAAAACGTGTCATGACCCGCACCTAGAGTTAGGGCACGAGAACGTAACAACGCCCAGCTTACGCCGCAGTGTCGGCGGTAGAACACTGTCCTAGGTCTCAATGCATCTAACAATATAAGACTAAACAGTTTATACTCCCCGAATGGGGGTGACATAGTAGAATGTAAACTCAATCACATCTAAGGTAGAGCATAAAGGAAGATAGATAAAACATGAAATCGAAAAGAGATATAATAGATAGAAGTCTAAGTGTCTAAGATACAAACTCAGGATATATCTCAAAACCCAAATACAGTAATCCATAAATATAACTCAAGATGACTGAAAATAAACTATAAGCAAAAACCCTAGCTATCTATGCAACCTCTACTGTCTCCTCTAGGCTAGCAGGCAACCTCCAGGCTATCTGTAAAATTTATCAACATGTCCAGTCAGGACAGGAGCGAGTACAGTACATCTCAACAGTTCATAGCAGGTTAGAAAATATAATCATGCAGTAAAGTAAGATACAGGTACTGAAAAAAATACGGTATGTAAACATAGAGAGAACTGTAATAGAAATATCTACTATAAATAGAGGACTAACATGTGGCTTGTGAGTCAGAGTACAACATGGACATGTAAATGGCATGGGATGATTCTGATAGGACACTACGGAATGATTCTGATAAGATTACTACTGGTGTATTATTCACATGTCCACTTCTACTCCCCCGTACCCCCAATCAATACACAAGGATCCAAACAGGTTATGTTATGATTCCATGTACATCCCCCGAAGGGTGGTAAGCCCCAGAAGGGTGATAAGCCCCCGAAGGGTGGTACATAGTAGACCCATAAATGGGATAAGGATTCCAGGAAGACTTTATGATCATAAGAGTATATGTTACAAGTGATCGAAGAACCAATGAAGCATAGTGATACGCCATGTAAGTGAAACGCACAGAACATAGAGTACCCGATGCTCTCTTAGGATAACATCTCAAGAAGGGATCCATATAGTACCAATCCGTGTGACCAACGTGACAGTACAAGTAAAATAATTTAATACAGGAAATAATTTTAAGCAGGATATGAAATGATCAGAAAATGTACTCGCCTGATATCTGAATGTCCAAGGTAAAGATACTGTCCGAGGAGAGGTATCTGGCTCCTAATTAGAACAGCACAAGTCACAACATGTCCAGAAGGGTAATATAAAGCACTACAATACATTCTACATGAATTTAGGTCAAACTAGGCCAAAGTCAATCCTTGGTCAACTCTGGTTAACTGCACTAGTCAAACTAGGTCAAACTAGGTCATATCCTAACCCAGCAAGTCTTACTAGGCCTAACCAAGACTATCATAGCAAGCACACATCAATACAAGGCTATACAAGCTAACATACACCCAACTCTATATAGCATGCAATTATTCAATACTCAAATAGGCAAGAATTCACATTGGATATACACTAGGTAATCTATTACTTTAAGCTATATATGTCTACACATATATACACATGCATATATCGGTATTCAATATTAGGTCTATAATTATGGCATTTCAAATGGTTATATAAACTTATATATTACAACACAATATGCTAACATATATATAATATACATACATAGCTAAGTTAACTATATTCATAAATACTTATTTAAGAGGCTATATGTGTGTATGTGAACATGGAAAAAGGGCAAGTGAGGGTTAAATGGGCATACATAGTATATACATATCAAAGAGTGTCAAAGTGTAAGTGAACAATGTGTCAAGTGTGATAGTGTCAACATAGTGTAAGGGGGGTACATGAGGTAATATAGGATTTGTGTTAACATAGAACATTACATCTCATTAACTTGTATATTGCATATATTACATCTATTATTACTATTACATTCAATGCTTGCATTCATTCATCATTCATTTATTCTCTTGCACTACTATATGCACCATACATTACATACTAAGGAACCTACATATTCATTACAAGCCATACTTATACATGTTTACATTAGATAGGATGCTTACACCTCATACATCATTTATTTAAACATTTACTCATGCTTGCATTCTCTATTTAATTACATAATGTATATACATTAACATGGGTTAAAGTCAAATAGAACATTATATTACACACAAGGGTGCACAAAATGCATATACCGAATAGTAACTCCTACTAATAATCAATACTGTACCATCTCAGCATGAATTAAAATCTAGGATTAAAGTATGTTATAGATCTATGTGTTAGCTTTCCGAAACTTCAAACGGATCGCGTTTTCGTTTCCGGAAACTCCCGGAATCGCGAAAACACCGAGAACGCATTTATCTTTCGTACAACTGACACTCAAATAATTCTCCAGAAAGTTACAAAAATAATTAGGCCTATTAATACATGTTTTTGGAAAGCTAACTTCAATACGCTTCTTTTAAACAAAACGGGAGATTAAACCGAGCTTTGAGCTAGAAGTTATGCCATTTCTAAGTTAGGGCTGAAATTAAAAACGTGGATAAAAATCATGACAGATTTGGGTAGTTTGTGACAAAAGAACACAAGTATATAACATAATATATCAAGAACTCACTCTCTACACTAATATATATATATGAGACACTATAGAACACATCTCCAATACAAAAATATGAGATTAAACATGTAATAATTCATTCATACATAACAACAACACATAGTGTGTCAAAATTTGGGGTTTTCCCACATGGACACAACCACAACAAAAAGGACACTCCTATGACCTCCAAATGGACATGAAATGGACACAAATAGAGATACAACCATGGAGGTCATTCCTATGGGTTCAAAATAGACCTATATGCATGAGGAAATAAAAAGGAGAAGGGATTTATACCTCCCGGTAGATCGAATCGAAGAAAAGCCTTCCCGGAGCGACACCGACACGTAGAGATTCCAAAAGGACACGAACGAGCTCCGAATCCTCCCAAACTTGGGTAGCTTCATCCTTGGCTAGAATGGAGAAGGAAAGAAGAAGATTTGGTGGTGAAATGGAAAGATTTGGTGGAGAAATTGCTAGGAATTGCTCTCTAGGAATTTGGGGAAGAACAACAGAGAGAGTGTGGATGAGAATAATAAAATGAACTTGAGCCTATCCTCTCCCAAAGTGGCTGGCCATATGGGGCTATTTGTCCTATTATGGTAAGGTCCAAAATGCCCCCACTAACCTATTCTATGAGTATTAGAAAAGCGCTAATTGGTTGGGGCTAAATTAGTCATTCTAAAGTCTCTAATCACACTAACCTTATCCATAATAATTAGTCTAACCTCTAACTAAAATATTTCTATCATGTGGACTAAAATTAATATTATGTGGGCCATGCCTAACTAGTGTGTAGGGTCCCACTAGAGTCAAATTATCCCCGGATCCCCGTTTCAAGTCGGATTGAGTTGAAATTCGAATCCGACTCAAATAACCCCAAAACAATATCATAAATAATAAAATAATATCAAAATAATTCAAAGAGGTCAAATGCAAAAAATATCCTTAGGCCAAAAATGATATTAAAATATCATAATCACATGGTTAGGCTCTAGGTCAAACAGTCTCTAGGGTTTCACTGGCAAAACGTCAAAACCACAAGTCATTATTTTAAATAATTTTAAAATGATTTAAAATCACCAAAAAATCATATCATGAATTAAATATCATTATTAAAATAATTATAAACACAAAATTTCAAAATTACCCTCATTTGGAAAACTGGGTGCTACAGATCAGCTCTAGGATGTTAGTCTTTGCTGAGAGAACAGAGCTCTGATACCAATTAAAGAACAAATAGGTAACTCTAGAGGGGGTGAATAGATTTTGTGACAATAATGTCCAATTAAAAATTAAACTCTTTCACCGACAGTAAATAATTAGAGTAAATACAGAAATAATAAAGAGCGAGAAAGCATACACAAATACAGCCGATTTTAACCTGGTTTCCCTCGTGGAGGACTAGTCCATGCTGAGAACCACTACTAAAATAAGGCAGATTAGCGACGTCCAGATACGTCGCTAAATATGGAAAATACGTCGTCCAGATTAACCCGTGCCTTATTTTTTACCTTTTTTTTAGGTGATTCAAATGTCGCTCGAACGGGTACATCCATCGATATTCGACGGGTCCACCAATACGTGCCTCATAGGATAGATGAATCTGTAAATGCTCTATAAAGTCGAAGAATCTAGGAGGAAACACCCTCTCTAGCTTGTACAGTGTTACCGCAATGTCCTTCTCCTGCTTTTCTAGACAATCAACGAGCAATTTCTTAGAACAAATATCCCTAAAGAATATGCTAAGCTCCGTCAATGGATCCCAAACTGCCTACGGTAAGAATTTTTGAAATGCAATTGGAATTAACCTCTCCATGAATACGTGACAATCGTGGCTCTTCATACCCGTCAATTTGTTTTCCTTCTGATCGAAATATCTTTTCAGATTTGACACATATCCGTCTGGAAATTTTAGGCCCTGGATCCACCGACAAAGTCTCACTTTATCCTCCTTATCCAGCGAGAAAATTGACTTCGGCAGGAACTAGTTTTCCATTCTCCTCTATCAAATGCAACGTAGAGCGTTTGTATATTTCTTCTAAGTCCAACCTGGCCTTGGGATTGTCTTTCATTTTTTCCTTTACGTCCATCACAGTATTAATTATGTTATCAAACACATTCTTCTCAATATGCATGACATCAAGATTATGTCTGATCAGATTGGTACTCCAATATGGCAGATCCCAGAATATGCTTATCTTTGTCCAGTTATGATCTCTACCAAATCCATCACACTTGTACCCAGTTTGTGAGACCCGTCTTACTGTATCGGTATTTTATACGAATACGTATTTATTTGAGTCGTATTTCGTATTTATCGATTTGCGTGATATTTTAAATTTTTCTAAGTGTAGGATTTCATGACTTGGTTTAACTTGGATTTGGTTTTATTTGGTTCGGTTCCACTTTGACTTGGTTTGGCTCGGTTTAGTTTGGTTTCTCATGAGATGAGGTGTATGGTTTAGATTGAGTAGAGAGGAATGAATGGTGGAGATTGCTTGAGCTTGTTATATAAGCCACTTTTTCTCTCTCCCTCCTCATTCACCCTCATTCATTTCTTTCCACCAGAACCCTAGCCATTAGAGAGAGACAAGTACACCTTGTCGAATGTTGGACGATTTCTATTTTGTTTGTTCCATTCTCTTTATTGTTACATTCTAAGCATGTTTAGAACTTGGAGTTTTCTAATTTGATGGCTAGATTATTGTAGATCTATCTTTGAAGCAAATTCGGTTTTCATAGGTTTTGATCTATTAAAATTTATTATTTTCAAGTTTTGACGGTTCCATTTGTAGAGAATTTTGTTCTGCCCCATTTTGACCCAAGGAAGTTCGGAATTTGGACTCTGGATGAAAGATTCATGGAGCTTGGGAGCCACGGCTTGAGTGGTTCTTCTTCTCGGAAGAATGGAGAAGAAGAACAGTTCACAGCCGCAAGAACTGAGCCGCATAGCTCTTATGCGGGCAGTTATCCTTCCTAGCCGCATAAGCTTACTGCATGGCTTGGCCGCATGGCCTATGCTGCAGGAACTTACTCCCAGCCGCATGAAGATTTGATCCATCTAGCCGCATGGACTTTTGATTCCCGGGCCGCATGACCCTGATTAGATCGAGCCGCATGGCATAGGACTTACGACCAGCCGCATAAGACTTTACTTAACCCAGCCGCATGAGAACTTTTTCCCAGCCGCATAAGACTCACTGAGCGCAGCCGCATAAGATCCTTTATTCCCTGGCCGCATGGGACTCGATTCGATTCTGCCGCATAGCCCTTGCTCTGCGAGCTGCATGAATCCAAGTCCGTTCCAGCCGCATGAGAACCTTTTTCCCGTGAGCCGCATGGCGTTGTATTCCTTGTAACCGCATAGCGCCTATCCTCCTGACCGCATGAATCCAGCAATCTCGAGCCGCATGAGTTTCTACTTTCAGCCGCATACACCCTGACCTGTCCTGAGCCGCATGAATTCATCCCCTGAGCCGCATGGACTTTCCTTGCCTTGTTATTATTATTATTATTACTCTATTATTATTAGTATGATAATTAGGCACGTGATTTATTGAGTATTTTTACGCCCATTTTATATCCTTACGCCTTTTGTCCTGAACTTGATAATCCTGATTTGATTAGCATGATTGAAATGACAATTGTACCTGGCATGGTGTGACCAAGAACTGACATGCATGATAACTTGACCTGATAACTTGACCTGCTACACATGACTTGATAGTGACCCTGAGCCGCAGGGCTCCTTCCTGTGCCTTGTCCAGCTATTTAATTATTTATATTATTACTATTTCTCTATTGTTATTTGATCTTTATTGATGACTTGTGCCTTGTAACCTCAGCATAACTTGAGTCTCCTGATTGAATGCTTGTACTATACTATCCTACACATGTGCCCTAAACACGATAGTGACCCGTAGTGGTGCACTCCTGATTAATGACCTGACATGACCTGATAGTGGCCCGTCGTGGCGCACTCTTGACCAGTAAACTTGACATGATAATGACTTGATAGTGGCCCGCTGTGGCGTACTTTTGACATGATAAACCTGACATGATACTCCTTAAAAGGCTGTTGCGACGGCTAGCATGACTTGATAAGATTGAATAACTTGGACACCGTGGATGATTGTGCTTGTACAAATAAACCAGTCCTGTCTTGCATCATGTCTAGGGAGGGACTCTTGAGTACCACGGTCAGGAGTACCTATTGAAATGGACTAAGGCTAATAACTAGATTAATATATTAGTCTTGAAGAGATTTCCCAGCTACAGGCAATCCCGTTACCTGGGCGCGCCTGGGATCTGTAGCCTGCCGTCGAGTAGGGCACATTTCCAGCACACTGTCATGTGTTGCACCCTTCAAGCTACTTAAGGGTACATGCGTTTTCTGGACGATGTACCCACCTGAATTCAACCCTAATCTTTCGTCCTGTGTAACCTGGATGGTCTACAAGGCTTGTGGCTGTGGAATAATCTCACTGTATCTTGCTAGTAATTAGGCCTGTGATAACCCTAGTTAGTTAAAGTATCAAGTCGTACTTATTGCTTGGCCGTGAATGTTGGATGGAGTTCAGTCTGTCTAGTCTTGTCTTGATCTTGTACATGATTGTTACATGTCCTAATTTCTTATTTTATCTTACCGATAAATGGTGGGAGAAACCAAGTTCTGTTCAGACGAAGGGTTACAACCCCGGTCCTTGTTTGGTTTACGGGTTGTAACCTGGTTATCTGAATAGTCCCATGGCTATCTCATCGTATATCACCTTCCCAGATCCAGTTCCTAATTGTTCCAGGATAATGATTGCAATGACTGTCACTCTAATGTATTATACTCTGTATTATCACTCTATGATTGTCACTTAATGATTGTCACCTCTAGCAATAAATGATCAGAGACCAAGTCCCGTTCAGGCGAAGGGTTACAATTCTGGTCCTTGTTTGGTTTAAGGGTTGTAACCTGGCTTCCGGAACAGTGCCTTCGTCCTCTCTTCGTATATTGCCTGGCTCTATTTATTTAACATGTTCTCCAGTTTACTTTATGTCAAATGATGATTTACTTACTGTCTTCCGATGTTCGGGATAAGTGCATTGGTACTGCACGAATCTCGATCCTCCTTTACTTATTGCTTTCTCTCCCTGTTGTTTGCCTATGATTGCTGGTTTTAAGTTCATAGTTCGGCCTCCTTTGTGGTACTTGCTATTTGGGGTCTGACCCCACTGGTTTTACATGGCCAGGTTCTAATAGAAGAGCCCGAAGGATCTACCGTACCATCTACTCGACGGTGACCAGCCGGAGCACCAGAGTGCCTCAGTAGATTTCTTATTCATCCTCCCACTGATATGTAAATTCTCCTCTTGTAACGTTTAGTCCCCGAGCACGTGTTTAGCTCGTGTTTTGGTATTTTCTTGATATTGTAGCCTACGGGCATAAACATGATATGTGTATTCTAGACTATAGCTAGTCCTTATCATGTACGACTAATACTCTAGCTAGTCAACAGTTCTGTGGTACTGGCTTCATGATCAGTCATATATATATGGTTCGGGACGCCTTACTATTGTATGTATGATGATCATACTCATTGCTCTTGTATAATTGCATGTGATTGAGATGCCTAGGATTGTTAAACCATAGGATTGACTGATGGCCTGTAGAGTAACCCCCATGTCTTGAAAGCTTATACGTGATTTCAGAGTATTAACGTACTTTGGGATTGCGTAGCTGGCTATGTCTGCCCCCGCTCTCCGGTATTCCGGTTCTGGGGCGTGACACAGTTGTAGGATCTTCGATAGCACTTGAAAAATCTCTAACCTCCTCCTATATCGTGGCTCCGTACCACCTTGGCGGTGGATCACCCTTCTCTACAACGCCGGCATGGAATGCATTCTTGTTCCTTCTGAACGGATGATCTTTTGGTAGAAATTGTCGATGGCAATCAAAGAAGCACGGTTTTCCTCCGTGTTTCAAGCGGAAAGCCTTAGTATGGTCTATGTAATACGGATATGAGAGATTGCCATGAGTGCTCCATCCAGATAACATTCCATAGGCCGAAAAGTCGTTGATGGTCCACATAAGGGTTGCCTTCATCTGAAAATTCTGCTTCCTGGAAATATCGTACGTGTTAGCGCCTACTTCCCATAACTGATTCAACTCATCTATCAAAGGCTGTAAGTACACATCAATGTTCCTCTTGGGATTGTTCGGACCAGAAATTATAACGGTTAGAAATATGTACTGAGTCTTCATGCACATCCAAGGCGGTAGGTTATACGGAGTGACAATCACAGGCCAGCACGAATACTGGGATCCCGAAAGACCAAAAGGAGTAAAACCGTCAGAAGATAGCCCCAACCCGACATTACGTGGATCTGAAACAAAATCAGGATACACTCGATCAAAGTGCTTCCACGCTTCTCCATCGGATGGGTGATCCAACACTCCTTCAATCTGTTCTCGCATGTGCCAACTCATATTTTCGGCCGTCTCTTTCACCATAAATAATCTTTACAACTGCAGCGTTAAAGGCAAGAAGTGCATTGAATTGGTTGGTCTTCTTGCACTGGTAGACCTTTTTGTACTAGTTGTCTTATAGTGATCAGCACCACAAAATCTGCATACATCTGCGTCCTTGTCGTCTTTGTAGTACAACATGCACCCATTGCGACAAGAATCGATTTTCTCGTATCCCATCCAACGCTCGGTTGTAGCATTCTTGCGACATGTTAAAATCTGACTTAATGCTCAACAGTCTTGTAACCACCTCCAACGATGAATGATCCTCACAACCAGGATACAATAGAGTCCTTGCATTCTCCAGCAATTCCATGAACTTTGCAGCATCGACATTCGGTGCCTCCTCAGGTGCATCATGAACGAAACTAGGCCCCGTAGCGTCGAAAACCATGTTCACGCACCCGTCGTCGTATGCATGATTATCTGAAACAAAATTAGGTCCCGCATGCATATACAGTTCAACATAAGGCTCCGGCTCTGATGCTAAAGACACAAGTTCTTCGTGTACGGTCCACTGATAGTAATTAGGCATGAAACCCCTCGAGTACAAATGATATGTCACTTCCACTTCTGGATAATATTTCATGTTATGACATTTCACACACGGACACTTAATTTTGGTGTCGTCCGTGTACTGAGGGAACGCCTTAGCAAACTGCAGGAACTGCTCTACTCCCGCTATGTATTCATTTCGTACACCACACATATCATCAGGACGACGATTGTACATCTATGAACGATTTTGCAAGTGGTAATTCATATCTATTTGGAAATAATTATGTAAAGATGGACACACATTATCCAATAGGCACAAATTTGTATATTATGTATTATTATGGGACACACATTAGTAGCGGACAGTTACTAATAATGCTATATCATACATAAGTTCTTGTGCATCCAACGTGTACACATACGCTATCGATTCTTACTGATGCCAATCTCATTCGGACACACTAGATTCGTTTCGATATCGCCAGGGTCAAGTTGAAAATTGTCTTAACATCAATTTTCAAGACTTGAATATAATGTCACCTACAATCGATATCTAAGACCCCATGACAAAGTCAAAGACCCCATGAATATAATGTCACCTACAACCGATATCTCATTCAGACACACTAGATTCGTTTCGATATCGCAAGACCATATATATATAATGTCACCTACAACCGATATCTAAGACCCCATGACAAAGTCAAAGACATTATTGACAAGTCTTGAATATAATATCAACTAACTACAACCACAACTAGTAATAAATAAGTCTCCTAGTATGATATAGAGGTAAATAAATAGTATACTAGATTGACTGACACTCGATTGAACACCCTCTGGACACATACTCAAGCCTATACTACACACTCACACACCACTCTACTATACTCACATAGACACACATAATTGTTACCTTATTATATATATATATATATATATATATATATATATATTTTTTTTTTTTTTTTTTTTTTACCTTATTATATATATATATATATATATATATATATATATATATATATATATATATATATATATATATATATATATATATATATATTATACATACTTACACACTCTCAAACACTACACAAACCTATAGCTAATGCATACACACACTAATATCTATATCCCCATATACATTTAGTATCACACACTAATCAATTACTCTCAACTCTACACACACACACACACACACACACACACACATATATGTTTAGCTATATTTACCTTATAACTTAGTATCTTGAGATACCCAATCCTTACCTACACTTGGCAATTATAATAATTCTCTCTCTAATACTAGCTAACGATCTAACAATATACTCCATCCCCGATCGGGTTTTAATTTTTATTCCCATCCCCGTCCCCGTTTAACAATGTACTTCCCGTCCCCGTCCCCGCAACCCGCCCCATTAACACTTTTGGGAGTGGATTTTTTGTTCCCGTCCCTGTTAATAATTTCTTCTTTATAGTATAAACTATTTTATTCCAAAATATTTTACAAGACAATGTTGATAAACATTCACACACAAGACCAACAAGAAATTTTGATTTATATCATCTAACTCTCTATCTCGATTCCCTTGTAATTACTCGTATTGTTCAATGCATCTCTCTTATTTCTCAAATACTATATACATTATCATCACTATCCTCCTTAGCTCTCTCTCCCTCTCATGTCCTTTTTAAATATTCATGAGTTCAATCACAACTCTTCTCCTTCTCATCATATTCATCTCATTCTTATACACCAAAGAACGTATTTATTATCAATATATTTTTCATTCATTAAAACTTTAGCCCTTCATCCATTTTATAATGTGTATGTGTGTGTGTGTGTGTGTGTGTGTGTGTGTGTGTGTCCGTGGGAGGAGGAGGAGGAGGAGGGAGAGGAGTTAGGTTAGGGTTTGGTAGGGGTCGCCGGGGGTGGAGGGAGTCGCATGGGGGAGGGAGTCTCCAGGGGGAATTTGTCGCCGGGGGGAAGAGAGCTCGAAATTTCTAATTTTCGAGTGAGGGGGAAAAAGGAAGCAGCGTGCCCTAAGTAAAAACGTTAGCGACGTCAAGAGTAGACGTCGCTAAACGTCGCAAATATTTTAATATATGGTGACATATTTTAATAATATATCGCTGAACATCGCTATTCAGCGACGTAATCTATCTAATGTCGCCGGTCGTCGCTATTCAGCGACGTTTTGCGATGTATATAGAAATGAGTCGCTATATAACATATCTAGCGACGTAATTTCATTCCGTCGCTAAAGTACGTCGCTAATTTAGCATATTTTAGTAGTGAACTCTAGCTCAGGATTAAATCCACTATTTTTGAAATAGTAGTTACACCCCGTGCCTTTTCTCCAGAAGAGCACGTCAACTTCTTACAGAGATCGCAGTGGCGATGCTTGGAATTTTTCAACCGACTTCTTGAACTCTTGCACAAACTCCTAACTGAAAAGTACTGAGCACTTTGAGGCTTAGGGAGCTTGTGGCTAGTAGATGAGAAGGGTATGGCTTGTATAAGGCTTTAGAGAGAAGAGAAGATTGGATGAATGAAAATGAGAGAATTCAAGGCCTATTTATAGGATTCTAGGTAGGCAGAATTCGGCCAGAATTCTCTGTCAAATTCAAAATTTTGGCAATTAGACAACTAGCATCCAGCCAACCCTAAAAATTAGGGTCCTAGATTCTAGGGGACAGAATTCGGCCCGAACTCTGTGTGGAGGCAGAGTTCGGCCCGAACTCTGTCTCCATGAGACAGAACTGGTCCAGAGGGCTAATGGACTACTTTGATTTTTGTGGAGCTTTTGGTTTGTGGTATAGGTATAGGTTAAGTCCCAAATTTTTCAGTACGACTTAGTTTACATATATCTAGACTCAAGAAAAGTGTAAAATACAGACTCAAAACTTTGAGCACTACAAGTACGAGCCATCGTCCGTCTTGTACTGAGTTCAGTCTTCATGTGTCGTATTGAAATATTACAAGTATCATATCGGCAATTGTATCAATATTTGGTTGACTATGATTTTGTGTCTACATTCTCCACCAATTTAAATCTGAATTTAGATTAGATTTGGTGAAATCCTAAAGATAATATGGTTGAGGTTGCACCAGAATTTTTCTGGCTTGAATCGATAAAAAATTGATCGATTTCCAATCGATCAATATTGGAAGAAATGCGGCTTCTATTGTCGGGTTCAGGGAGTTTGGTCATATCATGAGATTTCTATATCTCGCGATAAATTGAAGGTAATTACTTTTTTTAGTTATATATATAAGTAACTTAATATAAACCCATTCAAAATTCAAATATAATTATAAACAAATCTATAATTTCATTTTACAATAATATAAGAGTTATTTATACAAAAGCCTCTCATTTCACAAGACATGAACAAAATATTTACTATTTATAATATATTTACTTTAAATCTAAAATATATATATAGCATACATATATATCACCATATAATACAGGAAATAATAAAATTTTATTAACCTAATAAAAATACTTTTAGTCTCAATTGTTGAAAGCAAAATACTATAGATAAAATGTTTGCTAGTTTTTTATTAATAAGAAAAAATATAATATAACTATTTATTAACCTATTAAATAAATAACAAATGCCATGAAATATTTATACATAATATAATGAATTTTATAAAAAATAGGGGTTAAAGATAGTAGACTAGTCAGGGTATATGACTGCACTAGTCATGCCTTATCGTCTAGTCAATGTGCGTAGCAAAATTTTACCATGACTATGGCTACAGTTTATAATAACAAAAAATTAAAAAAAGAAAATATAAAATAAAATTCAAAAATTCTGAGGGTTTACATCCTACCCAACTTATAAAAATTTTGTCCTCGAAATTAAAATAAAACTTAATATAAAAATATAACAATAAATCTTAATGGAAGAATATAGTGAGGCTGAATACTAAGGGAGAGCAGGTAGTCATTTCGTAACTTGGTCTCTGTAAAGAGGGTGGAGATAGTCATAATAAAATTCGAACTGACTCTATTTTCTACAAGATAGGGTATTCTTAGTCTTGCATGGGTCATGGTTATTTCGTTTGAGGAAATGTGTCGATATTGCACGGTAGAAATCAATTGGGACGAAAATAGGCATCAGTGGTTTTTATAAGGAAAATGTGTCATACATGTGGTGTAGTTGAAATAGAGTATATGATGGTAGGTTTGTGTGGGACACGTATGTCATGTGTGTAGAGTGGCTCATCTAGTCTATGTAGATGAAGGTTGTTGGAAGAAAATGGCTAATGTTATGCTTCAAACATTAAAGTTATGGTCAGGTATCGAAATGATATGCGTAGAGATTGGGGGATTTCCTCACATCTAAGGCATACGAGTGTTGTTGACGGAGTCAAAGATTTTAAGGCACGTCATGCAAGAATAACTAAGTCAAGAGTTTCTATTTAGTAGCTTGCTAGATTATGGTCATAATATTTCTAATGGTATCGAAGGTAGTACTCTTGTATGTTGCCTAAGCTACTGAATGTATTGCTCAAATGCTAAGCCATGACTAAATAAAGATTAATGGTATAAGTAGAATAATACCTGCCAGATCTCTAATCTCATGATGTGGGTCTATCATAGCCATGGTAAATGCTTGTCCTTGCCTCGGCGGCTCGGAAAAATCGATAATCCTGTGTTGTTCCGATTCGCACATCAAGCATAAGCCAAGACGAAACCGACATCCATCTCGAATGTGGCCCTTCTTCCCACAGTAGTTGCAGGTTGTCTTCTGATAGGGTATGGGCCTCTGTTGGTACTGTCCTATAGGCCCCCTGGTGGGTCCACCTTGAGTTACCCTAACTGGTGCAGCTACCGGTGTGGGGCGTCTCTGTGCCTACTGTTCCTTGCGAAGTAGATCCAGGGTACGTGCTTCCTCTAAGGCAGCTGCATGAGTGACTCGAGACTGTGTAGTAGTGAAAGTCTTGAGTTCTGGTGCGAGCCCCTGATGGAATCTTCTTGCCTTCTCAAGTTCTGTCGGGATTAATGCCACACCAAATCTACTCAAACGACTGAACTCTGCATCGTACTCATCTACCGACATGTTCCCCTGCTTTAGATGAAGGAAATGGTCATAGAGAACGTCTCGAACATGGATGGGAAAAAAATCTCTCATAGAAGAGGTCATAAAATTCCTTCCATGTGATCCTAGTGCCCAGTCTCTTTCTTCAGCCTTCCACCAGTGGTGAGCATTGTCTTCTTAGAGTAAGTCCACTGCTGTCAACCAATCATGTGCTAGCAACTGGGATGCCTTCAAGTATTTCTCTGTGCAGATAAGCCATATGGAAACTTCTAAGGGACCCTCGGTACCCTTAAAATTCTTAGGGCCCATGTCGATAAAGTCTGCAATGGAGCCCAGATATGGTTGTGGAGCTGGAGTTGGATCTGGTACCGGGACTGGTGGTGGAGATCTAGCTAAGTAGGTCATCATGCTTTGTCTCAACAGTTCCATTTGTTGCCACTGAGTTTGTAGCATATCATACATAAACTGGGTGGCCGGGTCCGCATCAGTCGGAAGTGAAGAAAGTTGGGGTCCGGGCTGGGGTGAAAACTGCTGAGGAAAAGGTGATGGTGCATTCTCTCCTGAGGGTACTGCAGTAGTCTGACCTTCGTGGCTGACTGGAGGTAATTGGGCCTCCTGTTGTACCGTCGATGGCATCGTAGTATCCTACTGCTGCTCTAGCTGATGCGGGATCACCGGAGTCATTGGGGAAGCCTATCTCTCCTGGGTAATCGCATCACTAGATGTGATGTCCAGGCGAGAGGTATGTCCGCTGTGTAAAGTCATATTGCTGGCATGAAGATAAGGACAATGTTAGAATAGATTCAGATAGGTTGCAAGTCAAGCAATTGAAAGAGAGTTTAGTAAGGAATTTAAAAATGTCAACAACTCGTGGATGAGATCCTAGAAGGCGAATATGTTAAGCTAACCATATCTCAATCCACGTAAAATCATACGAAAGGTGAACCAAATGCACTATGGTTGATCAGACCACAATACACCTGTTCTGATAAAACAATATATCCGTGGGCGCCTATAATAAAATATATGTCCTGAACAAGCTCGATGAGAGAGTAAGCTCGCAAAACTAGGCTATAATAGCAACATTAGTCAAGGTAGTCCAATTACAAATATGCGATATAATGATGAAAGAAAATATAAGTAGCTTAAGCTACTTAAGAAATCTAGGTCGTGTCCGGTGTTCGTGCCTATGCAGTTGTCCTACTGTCTTCTTGTCTAAGGCCTTGGTTAAAGTCAAAAGTAAGTTAGGTTTTGAGGCTTCCTACCCAACTTATAAGAGCTAAACTAGTAGTTTGATTGAATGGTGGAACATGACGACCTAGTACGTACAAAAGAGGGATAAGGATTTACGGGAGAATATCTCAAACAAGAAGCAACTAAGTTAGACAGTTGGGAGTTCGAAATAAAAGCGTGATAGAATGTCATATATGTGGATAAGATCCTAAATTTCTAATCCTATACGCATGCTTGCTTGGTACGGTAAGGTAACCAAACAATTTATCTTGACCTGCATGGGCCACCACAAAAATATGTCACGCCCCAGTCCCAAAATACGTAGGACCATGAACGTAGCATGCCAGCTGCATATATACGAGATATACTCCAATATATGGAAATCTCGAATATACGCACAAGTTGTATTGTGAATAATAATAACAGACAGTCACAGGTAAAAACTATATCTTATCCACAGTTTAATGTAAGGAAAATGGAATCTCATAATCAAAGTGAATGTCAAAATATAATGGTTGACCGGGCAGAGACAAATCTACTACCGGCACTAGAATAAACTGAAAGAAAAAGCATCCAACCTCCAAGATAAACAGAATAAGAAAGATAGCTAAATAGGCTCCTCGACCCAATAGGGGTAGCTGTAATCAGAAGGTACGACTCGCTCGAGCGTGAAGGATGAGTCTATACTGGAGCCATACTCCTGCGAAAAGTCCTGCACACCTATACCTGCAGAGATCACCAGGTCCTCAGATGGATGTAACAAGATACAAAAAGAACAAGCCACATAAGCTGAATATAACTGCTCAACAGTAATAAGTCAGATCGGATCATAACATGGTCCAATATCTCACCATTTGGATTAGCATACCGTCCCCCCAACCAAACAAGGACAAGAGATGGCACACTAACCCACAGTGAAATATCTTTTCAAGTTACGAATCCAATATGGTATCCGGACCCCAACAAGGTTCAATACCTTCTCATCGAAGTAGTAAGCCACACCTACAACCAAACAAGGACAAGATGTGGTGAACTAATTCGCGATAAGTTATTGTTTCAAGCAACGGTCATATACAAGTACCCAAACCAAGAGCACTCATATCTAACGGATAAGATAGCCTAACCAGTCTAAGTGCATGAAGTTTTAAGAACAACCTCCAATGCATGGGCCCTGGCTAAAATATGATCGGCATGGTCCCCCTTGGGGCACAGAGGTCCAATCAATAAGAGCATAACGTTCTGCAGAACGCCAGTGGCCGTCAGTAATCATGGGTAATCTCACCCGCATCTCCTGCGGAGCTCACGGGTTACAAAAAGGAAAGTGCATAGTAGCCCATATGCTAAGGTATTGTCCTCCCTGCCCAATGCCTACTATGTTGTATCCATAACACAACCTATATTAACAGCTACGTCAACTAAGTATGTAACCGTTATTAGCGGTTAATCCTATCATACGGCTTATACGTACTGGTGGTCAGCCAATCACGCATGTCCGAGTCCTATATGTGACTCAAAACTTCGTGGATAAAAATGTGTCAAGGCCTATGTATGCAACACACAAAGGGTGGTCCCTTAAATCTAAGTTCAATGTATAAGAAAATAATATATAACAGGAAGTAAAACTAAACAGTAATATTCTATCTAATTATGCCATGTATCACAGTTTATTTTACAGAAAATAAATAATGAATAATGCATGAATATGAGCTAAAGTAAAATAAATAGCTAATGGCAAGATATCTTGCCTGGAGGTAGTGTGCAGAATGGCGATGCCTGATGACTCAAACCGTCAAAATAGGGAAGCAATGAAAGCCAGCTTTTACGAACGACCTCGGATGCTGAAATAAATATCATGAACAAATTTGTCATAAAAGAAATACCTCGGAAATGCCTGTCCAAAAGTTAAATTCTAGAACAGGGGCAAAATCGTAATTTCGGGTCAAAACGATGTCCGTTGTTAGACCCATTTTGTACCGAAATGCGTGCCAGAACCTACGATCTCTAAAGTCGTCAAACTATATCTCTACGGGTCCGGTTTGAGGAAGACAAATCCAACCGTATGTCCAAAGTTGGATTCCGGCTGGCCATGCACAAAATCGCCCGATAGAGCGGGTCGCGGGCCCGCCAATTTGGCGTTCCGATCAACCTTCTCAGAATCAGACCAAACTTGGGATACATGACCAAAAAATCGATACGGTCCTGATGGCACAAGTTTCGTGTCGATCCGACGAACGTGCACGAAGTTGTGGTCAAATTTGCAAAACATCGATACAGGGTATCTCGATGGATACGCAACGATTTCGTCGTGCACACACAACGAAATCGAGTCCCGTCAGTTCCCACACATCGGTAACACCCATATGCGCCTTTCGATGCGTATAGTGCATGACCACGTCTTCCGGTTTGTCGGGGCGCACACCATATCGAATTTTTTTTCCTAAATTATAGTTTTAAAAACTATTTTTCCCCAATCTTTGGAATAAAAAATATTTACATATAATAGATGAAAAATTAAACTACCAGAAGGGTTATGAAGTGATATATATGGTCGATGACTCTGTTCAAGAAATTTTCTTAAATTCCTAACAGGCTGGTCAGAAATCATCTTCGAACAGGGGTATATACAATCCTATTTCTGTCCATGTGACATAGTATTTTGTCAATTTTTTGGTCGAGTTTCCAAATCGATAACACGACCATTCTCCAAACTAGTTGCTGGGGTGTCGAGGGGGTTAGGTAGGCTCTACTTAGGATTTTTTGTATCGAGAATCTATCGACTAGAATTGAAGAAATATGAAGGAGAAGTGGGCTACCTGGCAGTTGGGTCGAAGCAGAGTGCCATGTTTCCTGTAACGTTTTCGTGCCTATCCGGTAAGGCGGCGGCCGTCAGCGGTGTGCAGGTGGCGCTGTGGATTCGCCCAAGGCTTGGGGTCATCAGGAATGCACTAGGGTTGGTCAGGAGGGAAGTTCTTCCAAGTTTAGAGTTGTAAATCTCAAGTTCGTATAGATATAGGTATATGCCTAACTCTTCAAATTTTTGGGAGGATTTCTCCACCAATTTAAATCTGAATTTAGATTAGATTCGGTGAAATCCTAAAGATAATATGGTTGAGGTTGCACAGGAATTTTTCTGGGTTGAATCGATCAAAAATTGATCGATTTCCAATCGATCAATATCGGAAGAAACGCGGCTTCTTCAATCGGGTTCAGGGAGTTTGGTCATATCGCGAGATTTCTATATCTCGCGATAAATTGAAGGTAATTACTTTTTTCAGTTATATACATAAGTAACTTAATATAAACCCATTCAAAATTCAAATATAATTATAAAAAATCTATAATTTTATTTTACAATAATATAAGAGTTATTTATGCAAAAGTGTCACGACCCGATCCTAAATTATTGGGTCGAACCGGATCATGCCCAGCCTGCACCGTTGTGAGACGGTGGCAGTAAGCTGTTATATATGCAGGTATTCACAACAACGTCTATACATTTGTCACAACTTAAATATACAAAAAATTTAAAAACTTTTATTCAACAATTGAAAGGTACAACTAGAAATGCAAGAACTGACATAAAGTACTGAATTCAAATTAACAAACTCCAAAACAATAAAACGGGAAAACTAGGAAAACAACTAGCTAGGCGGTCGGCTCATCGGCCTCAGGTTCTGCATCCTCCAAGGGGGACTCTAGCAACACCACAGGATACAATACCGGATCATAGTAGCTATTGTACAATAGCTTAGCATCCTCAATGTCACCTAAAAATATTGGTCTCCAGTCAGGAGGGAGCAAGTACGAATATGTATATCACATTTCAAATAATAATAGAAAAATGCAGGCTAAACAGTAAATAATACTTTTCCAGCAATTTAACAAGTTATTTCTTAAAATAATATGATTTGAATGTGTAAGCGTCTATGACCGGCTTGGATTGTACAATAGTGTAATGCCCCGCTCCGCACGAGACATTTGGTTGGCTTGTTGGATGGGATCAGAATGTTGGACCGTAACTTATGTTGGAAATCAGGAGAATTGAGACTGATACAGTCTCTCTTAGCTGGCTAGACGGAATAGGTATTGGAACGTGGCTCGCTGGTAGAGCTACGCTTAGCGGAATTAGAGCAGGAAGACCCTTTTATGCAGGCAAGTGGAACTGTCCTCCTTCCTCCTTATTCCTGCATGCTTAATAAATGGAATAATATGATGCTATAAATTGTCCCTAAATATTCCATGTCTTAGTTGCTGAATAATAGATATGCCTATGTTGAGAATTATTGAAATGAATAAGACATGATTATTGAACTGTTGATTCACACTCGAACTACTAATGCGACTTGATGCTTGGAATGAATTGATAACGTCCCTTCGGTTAATACTACTTAAGCAATGAATACTTGAGTAATGAGATGCTATGAGAATGATACATGAGTAATGAACTGGCTATGCTATTAACACAAAGAATTGAAAGAAACACCTTAATCATGTACATTCTGCATAACTGTTGATGTTGCCTGTTTCCTTATAAGCAAACAAAGAAAGAATATTGTCCCTATCATATGAATGAAATGTTGCAGGTCCTATCGATATGAATAAAATATTATTTGTTCCTCTTAGAAAGGAATGTTATGAGAAATGTTGCAATGATTGGTGCAATGAGAAATGATGAGGCTTGGGATCATTGAGATCACCAAGTGAACAGGTGGAAATATTAGAAAGATGAGATGATGAACTGTTGCCTTTTCTTATCTTATTATTGTCTCATGCGACTTCGAACACGATCGGGTCGGACACGCATTCGCATGACCATAGACGTACTTGTATACAAGGATTTCCTCGAATGGTACCCGCGACGGTGGGATCGAGTCGGCCTAGGAGGAATTGGTGCTTTGGTAGCACGGTATTGGGTTCCTCATTCGGGCTCGCTACCTGGTGAAGGGCATATCCCATACCCCATGAAGTCCTATATGGCACGTCGACATGGTGCACAACCACCAGTGGTCATGTAGTCAGGATGCATGCTAATGAATGTTTTGTGCAGACAGAGTAAGAATATCATATTATCCTATATTTTATGCAGCACGAGGGAGTCGGCTATCGGTAAGAAATCACTTAAATGTGATAATTCAATATATGTGTTGGTTTAACTTGCGTGCTTACGTTCCAAATAAGTAAATGATGCTGTATGTAGCCTTTCAGTATGAGATCCGGCTTAACATGTTAAATTCAGTATGCTAGAAAGATGCCATGCTATAATCATTGCTCAAACACAAAATATATGCTAAGTGATGCTTGAAGTGAGAACTGTCATAACATGTTTAAGATGTTAATGTTAACGATGCCTCAATGATGCCTTTTCATAATAACACCTAATATGCCTCAATGATGCCTTTACATGATAACACGAAGAATGCTAAAATGATATGTCCACATGAATGCTATTAAGAATATGTTTACATGCTTTACTCTGATTATTACCCATAAACTGTAAACTGATGTTAGGCCCCAAGTAGAAAGATCACTCTAATAAATGCTTGCTTAAATGATTACTTTAGTGTTGGTTTATGCGAGTGGGTTGGATTCTGCTTGCCAGTACATAGATGATGTGCTGACCCACGTTTTGTGGGCAGGTGCTCGTGCTTGAGATGTTCTACACACGAAGATTGGCTTGATTGGTCCCGCGGCATCGAAGATTTGTTGGGCATACAGAAACTCCCCTTGTTCAAGATGATGTCTTCTGTTTATAAAGGGCATAATGTATGGAACATTGTAATCAGTTGTACCAGTGAGATTGTAAGCCAAGTCAGTATATCGAGTTGTAATCCAATGTATCCAAATATCAAATGTAGACTTTGTAGCATTGCTCAGTTGGCTTTCAATGTAAAGTGAGATGTGTTGTAAGCATTGTACTTCAATACAAGTCTTGTACTCTTCTTCAATTATCAATAAAAAGAATAAAGTTCTATATATATCTCTGTGTGACTTCAAGTTATCCTTTTATCTCCGCTGCCATAAAGAAATGATATACTTCTATTCAATAAGAAAGATTGTCCTCATTAACTTCAATTTGTCTGCTTTTGCCGCTGCGATGTGTCTCTATTTGAAGATTATCAATTATGTACCATCTTTGCCTTGTACAAGTACAATACCAGACTTGTACGGCATCACGTCCAAGCGAGGACGATCGATTCCAAGAGATAAATTATGTGAATAAATGACTCTACGAATCGGGGCATGACAAATTGGTATCAAAGCACGGCTTTACGTCTTTGGTCTCTTCTTTGATTTATTCCAGATCAAAGTTGCATCGATGATTAACCAAAGTTGCTTCCGCGATCACTCAACGTTGCTTCCGCGATTAAAATAAAGATTGCTTCCGCGATTATGCTATTGTTGTTCGGTAATCATCCTTATGTTATCTGTGCTTGAAAGTTCGTTGACCCTCTTGGCTGCTCACTGGATGTTCCATACAATAAGTCTATATATATTATGATGCCCCTAAATGAATGATTGTTGTTGTTTTGGACACAAATAACCCAACAATGACTCGATGCCATAATATGCTATATTGTGAATATTGTTTGGAATGTAGGAATATAGAAAAGTGGCTATGTATGCTGTAACAAGTTGAAAATTGCATGTGATGTTGGAAAAAAATTGGGAATGAAATAATTGATGGATGAGTTCAACAGAATTGGTGAATTGACTCATGTGTGCTCGCTAGTGCTTTTGAGACCCTATGAATGTTGGCTTGTGATATTGAGACCCCGAGATGTTGGCTAAGTGTTGTGATCATTATAGATCATGTAAGTCCGAAATAGGATTGAGTTGGTATTGTTTAAGGATGGCTTCATTTCTGAGTGGTATATTGCCTCTACCACCTCAGAACGAGTTGTATGTTGACCCTTTCCATAGGATAGCAATGGGACTATCTGTGAGTACTGGGTAGTACCGAGACTTAGCTGGGAGTCATGTATTGTTGTTAGATGACTCGAGTGTCCCTTGACGGTGATGATGTGGGGTAGCGAGATTGTCGAAAATTGTAATCGGTGGATTGGTTAGAAATTGTTTAGTCGAGTGATGACTCAGACTAGTAAGACATTTAGTATGCTACGGGTAAATGGATTTGGCTAGAGAATGTTGTGGCTTAGAACATCTGAATGTCGACTTCGATTGGTTGGATGTAAATTAAATGTGGCTAATACAAAGTTGGTTGCGTAGCTGAAAGTTTTAGAAATATCGTGGGTGAATCAAAGGAATATTAGAGATCTATGCTTTGACCCTAAGGTGTAATAGATTTTAATCCATTTTGATCACCAAAGGATAGTCGTTGCCTATGTGCATGTATGCTGTAGAATTTAATAGAATTAGAAAAGTAACAAGTAGCCACATTGACTATTGTGTTGCCTAGAGGATGGTTAAGTGATACATAAATTGTCGGATTGAATGGATGAACTATTTGACCATTGCTGTATGAGATTTAAGAATGCCCGTAAGATAGTTTGATGATTGAGAAACAAATGGCAACGAGAAATTGCAAACGTGTTGGATAATGTCGGTATAGGTGATTGTTGGTTGGGATATAGATTGTTGGCTGATGACTTAGTGGTTTGACTCTGTCATACGGACCGAATAGTATGATTCCATGGTTATGTTACGACTATCGGAATCGATGACCCTTGAATAGTTAGCATTGGCTTATGGGTTCGTGTGAGTAGAAAGGAATTTGGAATAGAAATTGAATCGTTGGGAATTTTACTTGATGGATTATTGGAACGATAAGATCGTATGTCGGATTTGGATTGACCGTAACATTGATAGATCGATCTTAGTCAAATCATTGGATAAGTCTAGAATGAGCCTCTGTGGGAATTATTCCTTGAGGAATACCCTGGATAGATAGACTTGACCCTAGCGACCAGTTGAGGACTTACCAATTGTTGGCATAGCCGACAATAGCGATTAGTTATTCAGACTAAGTGGATACCCATAGGTTTGGGTAGAGCTCCTTAGAACCGTCGGTTGCTTGTTGGACCTAAGAAAAAGAAACTAGTATAACCCTAGTAGCCGTCCACTCTAGGGAAGTCACCTGAATGAATAAGTTTAGCTGTCGGTATAGCTAACCATTGAGACTGGACCGCATAATAGATGGCCGTTGGCGACCCATAGAATGACCTTATGGTATTGAACGAGAGATGGTGATGAGTACGACCTAAGAATGATATGTTGTATGTATATGCTTCAATATGAACCTTAGAGATGTTTGACCCTTGAGGATTATGTGTCGGCCAATAGCGGGACTAGAATCGTGGGATAAGACTTGAGTTGTATGTATCGAGTAGTGAATTATTTTATGAGATAGAATTGACTGCTCATGATGGGAATGTTGGATCGGTATCTATAGTCGGGTAGCTGGGTTAACCTTCACTGTTGCATAGAATTATACCCTGACTCGGATAATCGATAGTTGGCGATGTCGGATTATACCTTTTAGAAAAGATGAATTGCCTCGGTGAGAAATATTGTTGCATTTGGAAAGGAATATGATTGCATGTTGTAGACTCTTGATATGATTGGCTCTAAGATTAGACCCTTGATCGAATGCTAGAAATATTATGCCCGGATAGAGAGCTTAACCAAGTTGTCCCTGATGTAAAGTGCTGTGGCCTGGAAGATAGTGATTGTGACAAGTGAATAAAGTGATAAGTCAATTGAAAGGATGCTAAGTCTGATTTGGGAAAGAGAGTTATATAGTGGCTGATCGAATTATACTATCATGGAAGTTGGCTGAATGTACATATGTTTTGGGGACGCCTAAAATATGTGTACGGATCCAGCCGAAGTGATAGGTTGCGACTGAGATAACATTATGGGAAGAATCTATTGTACTGGCACGGACTTTGGCTGAAATACATATATTTTGGGGACGCCTGAAATATGTGTATGGATCCAAAAGAAATGATGCGTTACGACCAAGATAGAATGCAAGGAAAATATTGGTGAATCAATGAGAAGTTGCAAGTATTTGGAAAAAGAGAAAGATGGAATGAATCGTTGATGGATTAAAATGATACAGTTGGATAACTATTTTGAAATGATCAAGTGGGCTAAAAGGAATATTGAATTGAAGCTGAATGAGTAACTCATTGTGATTGAGTGAATCTAGTAGATGAGTTGTTTCCTTAAGTTTCGAGGACGAAACTTTTTCTGAGTGGTATATTATGTAATGTCCCGCTCCGCACGAGGCATTTGGTTGGCTTGTTGGATGGGATCAGAATGTTGGACCATGACTTATGTTGGAAATCAGGAGAATTGAGACTGATGCAGTCTCTCTTAGCTGGCTAGACGGAATGGGTATTGGAACGTGGCTCGCTGGTAGAGCTACGCTTAGCGGGATTGGAGCAGGAAGACCCTTTTATGCAGGCAAGTAGAACTGTCCTCCTTCCTCCTTATTCCTGCATGCTTAATAAATGGAATAATATGATGCTATGAATTGTCCCTAAATGTTCCATGTCTTAGTTGCTGAATAATAGAGATGCCTATGTTGAGAATTATTGAAATGAATAAGACATGATTATTGAACTGTTGATTCACACTCGAACTACTAATGCGACTTGATGCTTGGAATGAATTGATAACGTCCCTTCGGTTAATACAACTTAAGCAATGAATACTTGAGTAATGAGATGCTATGAGAATGATACATGAGTAATGAACTAGCTATGCTATTAACACAAAGAATTGAAAGAAACACCTTAATCATGTACATTCTGCATAACTGTTGATGTTGCCTGTTTCCTTATAAGCAATGAAAGAAAGAATATTGTCCCTATCATATGAATGAAATGTTGCAGGTCCTATCGATATGAATAAAATGTTATTTATTCCCCTTAGAAAGGAATGATATGAGAAATGTTGCAATGATTGGTGCAATGAGAAATGATGAGGCTTGGGATCATTGAGATCACCAAGTGAACATGTAGAAATATTGGAAAGATGAGATGATGAACTGTTGCCTTTTCTTATCTTATTATTGTCTCATGCGACTTCGAACATGATCGGGTCGGACACGCATTCGCATGACCATAGACGTACTTATATACAAGGATTTCCTCGAACGGTACCCGCGGCGGTGGGATCGAGTCGGCCTAGGAGGAATTGGAGCTTTGGTAGCACAGTATTGGGATCCTCATTCGGGCTCGCAACCTGGTGAAGGGCATATCCCATACCCTATGAAGTCCTATATGGCACGTCGACATGGTGCACAACCACCAGTGGTCATGTAGTCAGGATGCATGCTAATGAATGTTTTGTACAGATAGAGTAAGAATATCATATTATCCTGTATTTTATGCAGGTACGAGGGAGTCGGCTATCGGTAAGAAATCACTTAAATGTGATAATTCAATATATGTGTTGGTTTAACTTGCGTGCTTACGTTCCAAATAAGTAAATGATGCTGAATGTAGACTTTTAGTATGAGATCCTGCTTAACATGTTAAATTCAGTATGCTAGAAAGATGACATGCTATAATCATTGCTCAAACACAACATATATGCTAAGTGATGCTTGAAGTGAGAACTGTCATAACATGTTTAAGATGTTAATGTTAACGATGCCTCAATGATGCCTTTTCATGATAACACCTAGTATGCCTCAATGATGCCTTTACATGATAACACGAAGAATGCTAAAATGATATATCCACATGAATGCTATTAAGAATATGTTTACATACTTCACTCTGATTATTACCCATGAACTGTAAACTGATGTTAGGCCCCAAGTAGAAAGATCACTCTAATAAATGCTTGCTTAAATGATCACTTTAGTGTTGGTTTATACGAGTGGGTTGGATTCTGCTTGCCAGTACATAGATGATGTGCTGACCCACGTTTTGTGGGCAGGTGCTCGTGCTTGAGATGTTCTACACACGAAGATTGGCTTGATTGGTCCCGCGGCATCGAAGATTTATTGGGCATACAGAAGCTCCCCTTGTTCAAGATGATGTCTTCTGTTTATAAAGCGCATAATGTATGGAACATTGTAATCAGTTGTACCAGTGAGATTGTAAGCCAAGTCAGTATATCGAGTTATAATCCAATGTATCCAAATATCAAATATAGACTTTGTAGCATTGCTCAGTTGGCTTTCAATGTAAAGTGAGATGTGTTGTAAGCATTGTACTTCAATACAAGTCTTGTACTCTTCTTCAATTATCAATAAAAAGAATAAAGTTTTATATATATCTCTGTGTGACTTCAAGTTATCCTTTTATCTCCGCTGCCATAAAGAAGTGATATACTTCTATTCAATAAGAAAGATTGTCCTCATTAACTTCAATTTGTCTGCTTCTGCCGCTGCGATGTGTCTCTATTTGAAGATTATCAATTATGTACCATCTTTGCCTTGTACAAGTGCAATACCAGACTTGTACGGCATCACGCCCAAGCGAGGACGATCGATTTCAAGAGATAAATTATGTGAATAAATGACTCTACGAATCGGGGAGTGACAAATAGCATCATAGCGACGCGATACGACTTATTCCCGTGTATTAGAGGGGTAAGCTCGCACAATAACAATATGCAATATGAGGGATATTGGTCATAAATGTTACACTATTCCGCCAATAACCCCACAATCAATATCAATCAATATTTGAACCCTAGGAGAGGGTTCCGTGTAGCAATATGGTTTAAACATGCAACTTGACAATTACTAAATAAAATGTAAGAAAATATAACCGTAACTTGCCTCTGTTGATTGACTGGATCGGGAATGTCGATACCGAGGAGGAAGTCAAGTACGTCTCCAAAATCCTACAGTTGAGAACCTTGACTTAGAACCATAATGAAACCATTATAGGTGTGCTAGTTATAATCTCTAGAAGCAGACCCTAGTCAGGTTTTAAGTTTACTACTGAAACACGCCTAACGTCGCAAGCTACATTGGTTATCGTTCACTTGGTTAAACCGGTTAATTTAGTTAATTGGGAAAACTAGAGATTTATAGTTTAACTTGTCAAAGCTTTGTATTTTATAATATATATAAAACTAGACTTTTCTTTAAATGAGGGAAAATATGAATTGCTAAATTACCAGATTATTTATTGTGAGAAAACTTATTAATTTTCTTTATATACTATATATTTCTTTATATACTATATATATATATATATATATATATATATATATATATATATATATATATATATATATATATATATCTATTTTATATTCTACGCGTTTAACGGTAAATTAATATTCCAGAATAATAAGAAAAAGCTACGCTACACAATACATGGTCACAAAGAAATAAAGAAAAATTTGGGCTTATGCCCTTACAAAAATTTTACAAAAATTAATTAATCCTAAGGCGAGCTCTGAGTGCCGCGAACGGTCCAAACAGTAGGCCGAGGCCCTGCATCATAAATACTAAAAGCAGTACCAGTTCTAAAATAAATTATAATTAAATTAAAAATTAAAGAGTCTCAGACTTGGTCGTGCAATCTCATGTTGCGGCTTACGCCTCAACGTACAGGTGACCCTGTATCATTTGCATTTCGCCGAGGCTCATTCGACCGATATGGTCGTCGCCTAACTGGTGATACAAAATCCATAAAATCCAAAAACCAACAAAATCCAATCTATAAATCATTTTGCAAAGACCGATTTTCTTTGGAAAATAGGTTTTATTCAAATTGCTAATTTTTATAAGAAAATCTCTTTTTAAAAATATTTTCTGAAAATTTGGGCAGTATCTCCTCTATAATTAGGACAACCTAATCCTGGGAGGATGCCAATCCGCAACACAAATAAATATCCCAAACCAGGGATCACTAATTACCAACCCAAAAATGAATATCCAACCCAAAAGCCAACAACAGCACAATATATCCAAAAATAGAAAATACGCTGCGACGTAACCGATAATCTACGTATCACCCAAAAGCAAGAATATTTCAAAATACCGAATCCCGAATCGGGATCGGGACCGCGTCATCACAGACTAGTTACGAGGAGGGACACACGGACACAAAATTATACCTCAATTGTTCGGCTAGAGCTCTCAGATGTAATTAGGAGAAAAATAAATTCTGCGGACAGCAGATCGGCTCGAAACAGCGCAAAGAATACGCGGACAGCAGATCGGCTTGGGACAGAGCGCTGTGAAACTCGGGGCAGCACTGGGGCAGAGCCGACAGGGCTCGAGGGGGTCGCCGAGAGCGCTGGTCGAAACGGCACGGGGACTCGGGGTCGCCGGGGGCGGATCTGGCCGGCGGAAAGCGCTGGCCGGGTCGGAAAAGGCGAGCGCGGATCTAGCCGGCGGGTGTTGCTGCATCGAACAACGCCGGGGTCGCCGGGGGCGCTGGGATCCGGCGCACGGGAGCCGTACGGGACAGCGCAGGGGGGTCGCCGGGGAAGGCGGCCGGTAGAAGGAGCTGCGACCTTGGGAGGCGGGCGCACGGCTGGTTCGGGGGTCGTACGGTGAAGACGAGGCAGGGTGCTCGGCCTCGGGAGGCGGGCGCGCTGGCTGGACAGGGCAGAGGCATCGGAGGTTGAACGGCGGCGCCGGGCTGGGCTCGGGTTGGCCGAAGCTTGGGGAAAGGTGGGGAAGAAGTTGGGATGGGAATGAGAGTGAGAGAGAGAGTGCTGTTGTTGGGGGTTGATGGTGGTTCGGGTTATATTAATTTGTGAATAAAAGAGAATGTGAGGAATGAGTGGGAGAGAGAGGTATGTGGAGGAATAAGCGGGTGATTGGTCAGGTCATGGGGAACGGTTCTGGCCGTGGGGATTAGGAATAGGTTTTTAGTTGTTTTTTTAATAACCATAAATAGGATTATATATATAAATCTAAGGCTAAATTATTAATTAAGGAATTTAAGGATGGGTTCGGGACTGGAAACGAAATTGGGTTCGGGAAAAGGAAGTCGGTTTCGTGTTCGGGGTCGGACCCCGAGCAGGGGATCGGGACAGGCCACACACAAAAATCCAATAATTAATTTTTTTAAATAATATTTTCCTGATCCGACTATAATAATAATAATAATAATAATAATAATAACAATAATAATAATAATAAACCTAACTAGCTAACCAATTAACTAGGGATACTCTAAGGCAACCAAAATCTAATAATCAACTAAAATTCGATTAATTCCAAAAATCCAATAATATCTATATTGCGGGTTTTACAACCTTCCCTCCTTACAAAATTTCGTCCTCGAAATTAAAGGATAAGGGTCGGGGTACGATCAAAATCACTTAACCTTGATCAAAAATAGAATTTTTAAATTATCAGGCACGATCAGATTCTAGGCATGATCACTAGGTACAATGATAAAATATCGACATGATCAGAATTATCTAGATATGATCTGAGATAGGGTTGGAATGTTGTTATGATCAAAATCATTTTAGGCACGAGAAAAATCTAGGTACAATTATGATAAAAAATAGGAGAAATTGAGGTCTCGTGAAACAGAAAAGGCAAGAAAGAAACGAACGTCAACAGTTTATTGAGAATGCAAAAATAAAATCTTCTGAGTTAAGGGACTAAAAATTCCAGATCAAATTGGAATGTGATATAAGGGTTTATGACTCAGGAAAAATAAAAAGTTGTATGATGGTAGGATAGCAAAGATGATTAGAACAATATAAATATGATAGGAATATAATCGAGTAAGATAGTTCCATTGAGGACTGAGTGATAATCAAAGGGGATAGAAAAATATCGTATCACTATTTCAAGGATGCGGGAAAAATAACTTACAAAATAACAGTCTTATTATTACCCCATACAAAAATCCAATTTCTAACTTGCTAAACTAGTTGAACTCTAAGTATCTACAGAAAACTAAGGCAGCTGCCAAGGTATTAGAACTACTCTATTTGGAATCATAAATCACCTAAATCAAATTTTCTTCCGTCGTTGTATGTAACTCGTATGCCAAATGTATTTCAATTTCAAGTATGCCTCTTGATCAAAATATTTTACAGACATCAACTTCCAATTGTTAGTCATTCTTCCAAAACTGACTATATCAAAATTATAATCTTTCCTTGCAATAGTAAATCCTTAGAAAATTCTTTAAGTTGATCCATGACCTATATTCGAGAATTTTCAATTCTTGAAATCAATTGACAGAATTACAATCATTAATCAATTTTAATCTTTAACTATGCACCTATCAATCGTTCTCATCCAAACGCATTAGCAAAATACCACATAATCCCAATCGTTCTTACTATAACCAATATGTGCCTCCAATGTTTGGTAGAAATTGCAAATTCAATTGCTCCTTTCCAAAGTTGTATGCCAATGGTCTTATCTCAATTCCTCTCTGCTTATTCCTTCTCTAGAACCTATCATTCCATTGCTCGTGTTATTCCTTCCATGGCTATATCCGTCCCTTCTAGGTATAGTAGTCATCTAATCATAAAAGTTGATCCTCGTCAAGTGTTCCTTTACTTGATCATTATATTCACATTTTTTATATATATAATCCAAATTCACTTCCTCGATGGGAGAACATTACCAAATCCTATACTTTCCTCGCTAACTCTACCTACGTCTTCCTTTATCTTCAATAACTATTCCTTTAAGCATAAAACTCAAAATCGTCAAATAGCATCATTTTTGAATGAGGTTTAGACACTATCGAACAATACTAACGATTCTATTCCAAATAAGTCACAAGCTAGATATACCACTCCCTCAAGGCTAGCTTACTCAAGGTATTCTTCTACCTTCTCTACCCTTTAGCTATCTAATCTCATTAGAAGAATACCGATCCTCTAAGGATGCTTTTACCAGAATAATACAATAAGGTTGGTAGGTAACTATCTAGGTTTTTCCCGCATATAACTATCAATCTGCTTCATATATAGCAGCAAAATATAACTATCCACAAAATATATGTAATACACATTGATATGGTCCTAATAAGTTCTAGAAAAAATCAAGTAGAATTTCATAGGAAAACTATTCTTTCTGGTTGTGATAAGATGTTTCTGAAAATAGAGACATCCGCTAGAAATACAAATCCTCTAATCGACAAAAATCAAAAAATTTGTTGGTGCTAAAAAGACAACCATATTATGGATATAGTCTTAATAATATTCGAAAACCCAAATATATTCGAAGTCACTTTGCGTCAAATTTATGCCTCGCCAGAGTGCACCTGACTGCAGTAAAATTTTGGCTCCATAACTTGAATAGTAATAAGTTTTCAAGTAGTCTATCAACTTTATTCGTTTCCTGGCTGAACAAAATAGGAGACAAATTTGATACATTTGGGACGTAGTCTCAATAATATCCAAAAACCTATCAACACCTGAATCACTTCAACTTAGAGAATTCTTAACAAAGAGATTCATCAGTAGATCCAAATAGATGGTTGCGACGCATATGTGCGAAGCCATATTAGGTCATTGAATATTTTCTTGACTTTGTCCATGGGAATTTCAAAGGAATAATTCAACAATTCAAAAAAAATTTCAATGACTAAAGGAAATTCAATATTAGGATGGAATCAATTCTCTGACCGTTCATACTTAATGATACTCAAGCATTGAGTTTAAAAGATTTTTAGGCCTTGAATTGATCAAGAAGTTGCCTAGGGAGAGTAGGGTTTCGAGTTGAGCGGAGGAAATCAACAAATAAAAATATTTTTGGTCTTAGAATAACTTAGGAAATATCAATTAATATTAGAATTATTTTTGGAAAATAATGTAGGAACGAAATCGTAAAGCAGAATACTCTAGAGGGGGGTGAATAGAGTTGGCAGTGGAATAATGCTAATTAAAAAATATTAGCAGCAAGATCACAGAATAATAATCACAACTAAATAATGTAAAGGCAGAGATAAGAAAGCAAACGCAAAGACAGCGATGTATACTGGTTTCCTTCTGTTGAGGACTAGTCCAGTCGGTACTCTTGCTACCAGTTGAATCCACTATTGGCAAAATCGCAAGTTTTCTTACGAAGTCCTTGCAACTTCTAAAACGCGAGTTTTGATACGAAGAACTCGTCCAACTTCAATTGTGAAGAGGTATTCTTCTATCAAGCCTTCTGATTACAATCACTCTGAAACTTCTAGACCTCACCGCACTGGCAAATCGACTAGAGGATTATAACTGGCTTGGGATCTGAAAATTAAAGCTCTAGAAAAACTCTTTGGAAGACAGTAGGCTTTGAGTAGAGAGAAGATTGAAAGTGATTGAGTGAGTTAAAATGATCGAAATCCATCTCTATTTATAGGAGTTCCAAAGACAGAATTCTGGCAGAATTCGGGCAGAACTCGATAAGAAAATCTCGATCAAATCCGCAACTGCAGGAGGACCAAGTTCCAAGGAATTCAAAAACAAAATGGCCACTAACCGAACTCTGGCCGAACTCTGGCCGAACTCTGGCCGAGTTCTGTCAGGGTTAGGTTAGGGTTTTTAAAATTAGTTTTTGGGGAATTTTGAAAACCTTTTTGGAGCTTTTGTAAATACGAATATTTTTCAAAACTAAGGACATTTTAATAACATTTTTGAAATCATTTTGGAATAGCCTATTTGTCAGTATGACTCGGTGTACCAAGTATTCCTAGACTCAAATAAAATAAAAATACATTGCTCAAAGAAATACAGACTCGAACAGGCAAACAACGCTTCGGTCTTGAACTGAATAGATAGCCATTCTTGAGTATGTCCAAGAGTCCGACATATCCTGACTAGCTCCATATATCGAGATAGAGTTTGATCAATTATTAAAATTAGTTTGACCATATGACCAATGGGCCAACAATCTCCCCCATTTTGATAATTGACAAACTATGAATGATATAACATCTTTTGAGATAAGATATCACAAAAAAAATTGTTCAACATTGTTCAATCCCTGTATTATGGTCAAAACAAAATGTTAAATCCTTTTTCTCCCCCGTTGTCACTTAGCAAAATAATTGCAAAAGAGAAAGCTCTCCCGCAATCAATGCATAAGAAACAAACAGTGAAGAAACCAAAATAATAGCAAAATAATGTCTCATGCAGTGAGAATATACAAGATATAACAGAGAATTATTTCACAGGCAGTTTATAATATAGAAGCAGATAAAGATGCTATAAATAAATAAATAAACTGATGTGAAAGATAAACTACGCATCCCATAAAGATAAAATGATGTTCAAGAGACATCAAGAAATATCCAGTACAAGTCCTCAAAAGAAATGAACATAAAAACTAGAAAGAAAGAAACTTGGAATGTCGGAGCATTTCCAAGTGTACAGTAGACAATAACTAAATCTCAAAATCAGCTAATATATCATCATCACATCTCCTCCTCCTCATCATCATCATCAACATGACCGGCATGTCCAGAAGGACCAGCTCCAGAAGTACCAGCGCCAGAAGGGTGAGGAGGGGCGCCAGCATAAAACTTACCGACTAAGTCTCGAGTAGGAGCACGATCAGAACGATACCAATCATGTGTTACCGGGCTGAAAGTAGGCATGAACAGCCTCATCCTCACAGTGGTAACCAGAAAATGCTGGATCTCTAGGAATAGAACCGGTAGAATGTCCAGTCTGAGCAAATCGGAGATCAGCTAAAGAATTTTCTATCGCCTGATAACGAGTAACATCGCAGAACTCACGTTCGCAGGCTATATCCGTCATCGAGACGTGCAAATCAGAAAGATGCTGGTGTATGCCTTCAAAAGGCATGGCATACTGCTGAGTAGGTGGAGGAGGTGGAGCAGTAGGAGGAGCAGCAGCAGTCATACTACGACGAGATAGCTTAAGAAACTTGGGCTCAGGGTCTTGAGTACAAGTCGACAGATCAATATCAAAATGCTGGAAGATGCGTGGGAGAATCATCGCATAAGAGAGATTTCTATCTCTTGCATGACAACGTCCCATCATCTGGATAATAGTCTTAGGGGCAGAAAAAGGAATCCCCTTAAGAATATGATACATAGAAGACAGCTCAAGTGATGTGACATCATCCTTTGAAGTAGACTTCGGAAGGAGAGTGGAGTAGATGATGCGATGCAATTCATAAGTAAACAAGTTCAAGTTATTTGCCTTGAACTTTCCAGAGCGAACTCGATGAGGGGCACAGAGTTCAACTTTGAAACTAGCAAGTGTCGTGCCGTCGGGGAAATCAAATTCAGTGATATCATTAAGCGGTGCACCCTCGTTAGGAATACCAAGGATTTCCGCTAAGAGGACATCATTGAACTCGATATCTAATCCGCCAACACGAGTACTTACGTCAAACGTGTTTAGTACGATATTGCAATAGAAAAGTCTAATGGCATTAGTAGCTACCGGGAAACAAAGTTTAACAACGTGTTGTAACCCTAATGCCTCAAAATAAGGGCGGTGTTCTGGAAACACAGTCCATTTGATAGGAGCGCCTGTGCATATGGTTCTCATAGAAAAGTCTTCATACCACAGAAGGGCTTGATCTAGGGTTTGAAAATAAAACCCATCGAACGCACCATCGCTCGATTGAACTGGTGAAAGGAGAGAATCCGTGGGTGGATTTGAAGATGATCCTTCCCCACTAGGATTGGTCGTCTTCTTCCTCTTGAAGGGGTTGAATCCCTTAGGCGGCATTGTGCAAATAAAGTAAATATGCACGAATTTGAAAGGAGGAAAAATACGGAGTTATACCTCCCGAGATTCAAGTATGCTGTAGAGGACAACGATCTCCGCACGAATCCAAAATTTGGATAGATTTCACTACGTAGATTGGAAGAAACAAAGTGGTGAAGAACTAGGGTTTGAAGAGCTTTCGCGCGGCTGCTGTTGCTGTGAAGGTGGTTTTAGAAGCAATGAAGAAGAATAGGCTCTTGGGTTCTGGTTATATAACCAGATACCACTAACCGAACTCGGGCCGAATTCGGTCCGAACTCTGGCCGAATTCGCCTGGGGGTTCTGTTAGTTGGTTTGGGCCATTTTCTTTTTCATTGACTCATTTCAAAAATTTAATTCAAAGATTAGTAATTTCAACCTTCAATTAATATAATTAATATTATTTTATAGATTAAATATCGTTACACAGCGATTGTCTCAGATTAGCTGTAGGAGTACTGTCCCAGCTGGCGGAGGTTCACCGGGGAACTCTTAAGTACCGCTTCGCTTCAACCGTAGTTGTGGTGACAGACAGACTCTTTATTGGCTTGTCTCTAACACAGTTTTTGCGTCTTGAAATATAATCATAAAACAAAATTAATTAACATTATTGACGTCCAAAATTCCTAATTCTCGACGGAAATAATTGAAACGATCTTCTGCTCGAAATTTTGTGAAGATGTCAGCTAATTGATTCTCAGTGTCTATGTATACAAGGTCAATATCTCCATTCTGATGATGATCTCTTAAAAAATGATGTCGGATCTCGATATGCTTAGTACGAGAGTGACATACTAGATTCTTAGTCAAATTAATTGTGCTCGTGTTGTCACAGAAAATGGAAATGTGTATGAAAAATAAATCATAGTCTTCCAAGGTTTGTATCATCCACAAAATCTGAGCACAACAACGTCCTACGGCGATATACTCAGTCTCTGTTGTTGATAGGACTACAGAATTTTGCTTTTTACTAAACCATGAGACTAAAGCCTTGCCTAAGAAATGACATGTGCCGCTGGTACTTTTTCTATCAACTTTACATCCAGCAAAATCTGCATCCGAGTAACCAATAAGGTCAAAGGATTTAGTTTTGGGATACCATAAGCGAACAGAAGAAGTGCCCTTAAGGTATCGAAAGATACGCTTAACTGCGCACAGATGTGATACCTTTGGATTAGCTTGAAAACGTGCACACAGGCAAACACTAAACATAATATCTGGACGACTAGCGGTTAAATAAAGTAAACTACCGATCATACCTCGATACTTACGTGTGTCGACAGGCTTGCCTTGTTCATCAATATCAAGCTTTGTTGAAGTTGCCATCGGAGTGCCAATAGGTTTGACATTGTCCAGATCAAACTTCTTTAGCAAATCTTTTGTGTACTTGGCTTGATTTATGAATGTTCCATTGTCAGTTTGTTTGATTTGCAGTCCGAGAAAGAACTTTAGCTCTTCCATCATGCTCATCTCAAACTCATTCTGTATACACTTAGAGAATTATTGACAAAGAGATTCATCAGTAGATCCAAATATAATATCATCAACATAGACTTGTATTAAGAGAAGCTTGCCATTAAAAGACTTAATAAACAAAGTAGTGTCAACCTTGCCCTTTGAAAAACCATTATCAAGTAAAAAAAGAGCTTAGAAGATCATACCAAGCACGAGGGGCTTGTTTTAAACTGTACAAAGCTTTCTTCAACTTGAAAACATGATCGAGAAATTTAAAATCTGTAAAACCTAGAGGTTGTGCTACAAAAACTTCTTCTTTTATAAAACCATTTAAAAATGCACTCTTGACATCCATTTGAAATAATTTAAAATTATAAAAATATACAAATGCACATAACATGCGAATGGATTCTAATCTCGCAACTGGGGCATAAGTCTCATCGTAGTCGATACCTTCTTCCTGATTGTATCCTTGAGCTACGAGTCGAGCCTTATTACGAGTCACTAAACCATTCTCATTCAGTTTATTTCGGAATACCTAACGGGTGCCAATGACCGGATGATCAATAGGCTTGGGAACAAGTTTCCAAACTTGATTCCGTTAAAATTGGTTTAATTCCTCTTGCATAGCATCTATCCAAAAATTATCACTACATGCTTCATCAATAGTTTTGGGTTCTAGCTGTGAAATGAATGTAACACTAGAAATAATATCTCTACTGGATGTACGAGTACTTCACCTTTGGTAATATCACCAATTACCAAATCCTTTGGATGATCAGCCGTAAATTTCAATCTTTTTGGCAGACTCTGAAGATAGTTGGTTCCTAGATCTTCTCTTGGAGGATCAGCTAGTATTAAGCTTAGTAGAGAATCAGCTGGTGTTGAGCTTGGTACAGTTAGATCTTCGTCATTGTCATCGATAGTCATTTGATTCAGTTCATCAAAGGTGACGTTGATTGACTCTTCGATGATCATAGTTCGTTTGTTGAAGACTCTGTATCCTTTGCTCTTGGCCGCATAACCTAAAAATATACCTTCATCGGCCTTTTCGTCAAACTTTTCCAAATTATCTTTTATATTAAGAATAAGGCATTTACAACCAAATATTCTAAAATATGAAACTGATGGAATTCTATCAAACCATAACTCAAATGGAGTCTTCTTCGATTTGGGTTGAATTAGAACTCTATTGAGAACAAAACAAGCTGTATTGACAGCTTTAGCCCAAAAATATTTGGGTAGACTAAACTGGTTTAACAATACTCTGGCCATTTCGGATAGAGTTCTGTTCTTACGTTCCACAACTCCATTTTGTTGTGGAGTCCTAGGGCAGGAGAACTCGTGTACAAAACTATGTGTGTCACAAAATTGCTCAAACTCTGCATTCTCGAATTCGCCTCCATGATCGCTTCTAATACGAGTGATCATGTAACCTTTTTCATTCTGTACTTTCTTGCAAAATGCGACAAATTCGGATAATGCATCATTCTTGCGTGTCAAAAAGTATACCCACGTGTATCTAGAGTAATCATCTACAATTACAAAAGCATATAACTTGCCTCCGAGGCTAGCAACTCTGCTAGGACCAAATAAGTCCATATGTAGCAATTGTAGAGGTCTAGTAGTACATACTGCATTTACTGACTTGAATGTGGATCTGGTAGCTTTGTTCTTTTCACATTGGCTGCATACCGAATCCTTCTTGAATGTTATGTCCGGTAAACCGCGTACTAGCTTCTTCGTGGATAATCTTGAGATTGTGTCCATATTTGCGTGACCGAGTCTCATATGCCACAGATAACTCTCATCACTTTTAGCCATTAAGCATCTACCTGAAATATTAGTTTCTTCCAACAAATAGGAAACATATCTCTTGTCTTCCCTGATACCTTCAAAGATAGTACTACCAGTTGAGCTATCAACTATAGTGTATTTGTCTTTGCCAAAGTTGATGCCATTACCATGATCAGCTAAATGACTTATGCTGAGTAGATTATGTTTCAACTCGGTAACCAGACAGACATCCTTAATCACAGAATAGGGAGATTTACCAACATCACCGATACCAATGATATACTCTTTCAAGTTGTTACCGAAGGAGACATAACCTTCCTTCTTCTTCTTCGACAGTGTTGCAAATAATGTAGCGTCACCGTCATATGCCGTGAACAACCGCTGTCGAGGATCCATTTGCTTTTAGCATGTGAAAGGTGTTCCACCTACAAAACAGTTTGTAGATAAAACTTTTGGTACCCATTTCTTGTAGGGTCCTGAAATGTTAGCTTTTGGTATCCATGCATAAATATTTAAATCAATAAGCTTTCTGATCCTACATGCAGGAGAAATATGACCAGTGTGGCCACAATAATGATATTGTGCATGTTGAGTGTTGAAAGCTGAGTGATGTGCATGGATGGTAGGTTTAGGTTTTCTAGTGTAGAAGAAAGCATACCTATAATCCTGTTTGGGCTTAACCTTTTGGGGTAAAGGTTTGATATGGTTAGGTCTGACAGTGTTTGGTTTGAGAATGTTCCGATTATTCGATAAGTGACACGTGTTAGGGTAGGAAGCTGCAGTCTCAGGCTTTTTTCCTAACCTAATTTTCAATCTTTTGGAAGTGTCATACAACTTAGTATAGTCGTAAGTGAGTGCTTCCATTATGACTTGTACACTTTGAAGACTTTTTTTCTCTTTAGAAAGTTCTTCTTTCAGTTGGTCAATAACCTTGTCTTTTTCTTCGGATGACTTGGTAGTCTCGTGTAATAAGAGCTTAATAGAAGAAAGCTCACCAGACTCACTAACATTATCTTTAACCTCAGCTAGTAGGTCGGTAAGTCTTCCTATTTCACCTTTGTACTCTTTGAGTACCTTCTTAGAGGTCTGATATTTGCTACACAGTTTCCTGTAATCACTTATCAGTTCACTGAAGGCATCTCCTAATTGCTCAAAGGTGAAGTCATCATATGTATCAACTACAGGTTTAGACAGTACCTGATCGGATGCCATAAAGCATATATTTACAGCATCTTCTGATTGTTCATCTTCTGAGTCGCTGGCTTCACTTTCATGCCATATGCTGGTGTTGGCATATTTTCGAGATATTGATCTCTTCATGTTCCCTTTCTTATACCTGTTGCTCTTCTTGCTTGATGATGAGTTTGTAGGACAATCCTTCTTCATGTGTCCCTTCTTCTTACAGCCATAGCAGACAGCATCATCTTGATAGCAGTTGTTGCTGCTATTGTTTTCTTTGGCTTTCTTCTCATATCTCATGAATCTTTTGAATTTCCTTGCTAGGAGTGCTTGCTCTTCAGCATCAGATTCACTGCTGTCTGAATCACCTTCAGCAGCTTTTCTGTGCTGAGCCTTGAAAGCGATCGTCTTCTCCTTTGGTGCAGGCCCTTCAAAATCTTGTAGCTCCAGTTCATGAGTGAGTAGCTTACCCATGAGTACTTCGAAGGACATAGTTGTGAGGTCGTTCCCTTCAATGATTGCAGTAGCCTTTGGAATCCAGTTCTTGGTAAGTGCTCGCAGGAGTTTGCGAATCTTTTCATGGTTACTGTAATCTTTGCCTAGGGAGGACAAAGGATTTACAATATCCAAGAATCTTTCGAACATTTGAGTAACTGTTTCGTTGGACTTCATCTTGAACACCTCATACTCTTGAGTAAGTCTGCTGACCTTTGATTCTTTGACTTGAGTCGTGCCTTCATGTGTGACTTCAAGAAGCTTCCACACTTCATTAGCAGTTGTGCAGATAGACACCTTATTAAATTCAGTTCTATCTAAAGCACAAAATAAAGCATTAATAACACGTGCGTCAAGACTGGCCTTTTTCGTTTCTTCTTCTGTAAATCTGTTATGGGGTTTTTAAATTAAAACTCCATCAACATTTATACGAGGTGGCTTTTGATAGCCATCAATAACAATAGACCATAAATCAAAGCCAAGTGATTTCAAGAAGAAACTCATTCGTGTTTTCCAATAGGTATAATTTGTACCATCAAACAGTGGAGGTCTGTTTGTGGCCTGGCCTTCACTTGTGAATTTCACAGTTGTCATGTGTTGTGCTGTGATCTATATAACAATTAGTTAAATGAATAAATAATTGCAATGTTACCTTGCTTTACCTGTAACACCTGCTTTGATACCAATTGTAGGAACGAAATCGTAAAACAGAATACTCTAGAGGGGTGAATAGAGTTGGCAGCGGAATAATACTAATTAAAAAATATTAGCAGCAAGATCACAGAATAATAATCACAACTAAATAATGTAAAGGCAGAGATAAGAAAGCAAACGCAAAGACAGAGATGTATACTGGTTTCCCTCTGTTGAGGACTAGTCCAGTCGGTAGAACTCTTGCTACCAGTTGAATCCACTATTGGCAAAACCGCAAGTTTTCTTACGAAGTCCTTGCAACTTCTACAACGCGAGCTTTGATACGAAGAACTCGTCCAACTTCAATTGTGAATAGGTATTCTTCTATCAAGCCTTCTGATTACAATCACTCTGAAACTTCTAGACCGTACCGTACTGGCAAATCGACTAGAGGATTGTAACTGGCTTGGGATCTGAAAATTAAAGATCTAGAAAAACTCTTTGGAAGACAGTAGGCTTTGAGTAGAGAGAAGATTGAAAGTGAATGAGTGAGTTAAAATGATCGAAATCCATCTCTATTTATAGGAGTTCCAAAGACCGAATTCTGGCAGAATTCGGGCAGAATTCGGGCAGAACTCGATGAAAAAATCTCGGTCAAATCCGCAACTGCAGGAGGACCAAGTTCCAAGGAATTCAAAAACAAAACGGCCACTAACCGAACTCTGGCCGAGTTCTGTCAGGGTTAGGTTAGGGTTTTTAAAATTAGCTTTTGAGGAATTTTGAAAACCTTTTTGGAGATTTTGTAAATACAAATATTTTTCAAAACTAAGGACATTTTAAAAATATTTTTCAAATCATTTTGGAATAGCCTATTTGCCAGTACGACTCGGTGTACAAAGTATTCCTAGACTCAAATAAAATAAAAAATACATTGTTCAAAGAAATACAGACTCGAACAGGCAAACAACGCTTCGGTCTTGAACTGAGTAGATAGCCATTCTTGAGTATGTCCAAGAGTCCGAGATATCCTGACTAGCTCCATATATCGAGACAGAGTTTGATCAATTATTAAAATTAGTTTGACCATATGACCAATGGGCCAACAAATAATTCCCTTGGAAGATTCGTGAACAAGCTAAGTTGAACCAATTCTTTTGTTAATAATTAACCTTGGGGCTTTATGGTTCCAGAAAAATTAGGTTCGGGATTGGTCCCAAGAAAATCAATTGAAAATAATGTCAAGATAAATGGTTGGATACACTAGTCGTAAAAATACTCTGGATAGATAAAAGTTTACCAAGTTTGCTAAAGGAGAATTTGAAACTCTAAATAGTAAAATAGCTCTAGATTCTAAATAAAGATAGAGAAGCATGATTTGATCAACTAATTGAAAATTTGAAATAGGTTTGTTGAAGAAGGAGATTGGAAAAAATCTAATCCTAATCCATAAATAACAAAATAGTATGGATGTTAAGGAATGCTGGAGTATGATAAGAATATGGAGGAAAATAACCTCTGAAAGCCAAGGGACCCTAAAAGATATATAAAATCTAGAAACTAAAGTAGATAGTAAAATAGACCACCATACAATCGGCCTATGCTGGATAAGGTTTAGGATGCAAAACATAAGCAAGGTAGCCTACCAGTCTATAACAAACAAAAATATTTATTTATAATATATTTTGGTCATATGTTGTGACAAATTAATGTTCTAGTGTTCTAATTATTTCTAGATATGTTCTCCTAAGTTGTTGTTCGAACCTCCATGGGCCACCACTAAAAACATGTCACGACCCGATCCCAAATTATTGGGTCAAACCGGATCATGCCCAGCCTGTACCATTGTGAGACAGTGGCAGTAAGCTGTTATATATGCAGGTATTCATAATAACGTCTATACATTTGTCACAACTTGAATATACGAAAATTTTAAAAACTTTTATTCAACAATTGAAAGGTACAACTGGAAATGAAAGAACTGAAATAAAGACTGAATTCAAATGAACAAACTCAAAAACAATAAAACTAGAAAACTGGAAAACAACTAGCTAGGCGGTCGGCTCATCGGCCTCAGGTTCTGTATCCTCCAAGGGGGACTCTGGCAACACCACAGGATACAATACCGGGTCATAGTAGCGATTGTACAATAGCTCAGCATCCTCAATGTCACCTAAAAATGTTGGTCTCCAGTCAGGAGGGAGCAAGTACGAATATGTATCTCACATTTCAAACAATTCATTTCTTAAAACAATATGATTTAAATGTGTAAGCGTTTATGACCGGCTTGGGTTGTACAATAGCATCATAGCTACGTGACACGGCTTATTCCCGTGTGTAAGAGGGGTAAGCTCGCACAATAATAATATACAATATGAGGGGTATTGGTCATAAACGTTACATTATTCCCCCAATATCCCCACAATCAATATCAATCAATATTTGAACCCTAGGAGAGGGTTCCGTGTAGCAATGTGGTTTAACATGCAACTTGACAATTACAAAATAAAATGCAAGAAAATATAACCGTAACTTGCCTCTGTTGATTGACTGGATCGGGAATGTCGGTACCGAGGAGGAAGTTAAGTACGTCTCCGAGATCCTACAGTTGAGAACCTTGACTTAGAACCATAATGAAACCATTCTAGGTGTGCTAGTTACAATCTCTAGAAGCAGACCCTAGTCAGGTTTTAAGTTTATTTAATTAACTACCGAAACACACCTAACGTCGCAAGCTACGTTGGTTATCGTTCACTTGGTTAAACCGGTTAATTTAGTTAATTAGGAAAACTAGCGATTTATAGGTTAACTTGTCAAAGCTTTATATTTTATAATATATATAAAACTAGACTTTTCTTTAAATGAGGAAAAATGTGAATTGTTAAATTACCAGATTATTTATTGTGAGAAAACTTATTAATTTTCTTTATAAAATATATATATCCTTTTTATATTCTATGCGTTTAACGACGAATCAACATTACAGAAAAATAAGGAAAAGCTACGCTACACAATACATGGTCACAGAGAAATAAAGAAAAAATTGGGCTTATGCCCTTACAAAATTTTTTACAAAAATTAATTAATCCTAAGGCGAGCTCTGAGTGCCGCGAACGGTCCAAACAGTAGGCCGAGGTCCTGCACCATAAATACTAAAAGTAGTACCAGTTCTAAAATAAATTATAATTAAATTAAAAATTAAAGAGTCTCAGACTTGGTCGTGCAATCTCATGTTGCGGCTTACGCCTCAACGTACAGGTGACCCTGTATCGTTTGCGTTTCGGCGAGGCTCATTCGACCGATATGGTCGTCGCCTAACTGGTGATACAAAATCCATAAAATCCAAAAACCAATAAAATCCAATCTATAAATTATTTTGCAAAGACCGGTTTTCTTCGGAAAATAGGTTTATTCAAATTGCTAATTTTTATAAGAAAATCTATTTTTTAAAATATTTCCTAAAAATTTGGGCAGCATCACCTCTGTAATTGGGACAACCCAATCCTGGGAGGATGCCAATTCGCAACACAAATAAATATCCCAAACCAGGGATCACTAATTACCAACCCAAAAATGAATATCCACCCCAAAAGCCAACCACAACACAATATATCCAAAAATAAAAAATATGCCGCGACGAAACCGACAATCTACGTATCACCCAAAAGCAACAATATTTCAAAATACCGAATCCCGAAACGGGATCGGGACTGCGTCATAACAGACTAGTTATGGAGAGGGACACAAGGACACGAAATTATACCTCAAATGCTCGGCTAGAGATCTCGGATGTAATTAGGAGAAAAATGAATTTCGCGGACAATAGATCGGCTCGAAACAGCGCAAAAAAAGGCGCGGACAGCAGATCAGCTCAGGATAGAGCGCTGCAAAACTCGGGGCAGCGCTGGGGCGGAGCCGACAGGGCTCAAGGGGGTCGTCGGGAGCGCTGACCGAAACGGCACGGGGACTGGGGGTCGCCGGGGGCGGATCTGGCCGGCGGAAAGTGCTGGCCTGACTGGCACTGGCTGGCAGGGACGCGGGCCAGGTTGGGAAAGGCGAGCGCGGATCCAGCCGGTGGGTGTTGCTGCATCGAACAACGTCGGGGTCGCCGGGGGCGCTGGGATCCGGCGCACGGGAGCCGCGCGGGACAGCGCGCAGGGGGGTCGCCGGGGAAGTCGGCCTGCGGGAGGCGCTGCGGCCTCGAGAGGCGGGCGCGCGGCTGGTTCGGGGGTCGCACGTACGGAGAAGGCGAGGCAGGGTACGCGGCCTCGGGAGGCGGGCGCGCTGGCTGGACGAGGCGGAGGCGCCGGGGTTCGAGCGACGGCGCCGAGGGTCGAGCGACGGCGCCGGGCAGGGCTCTGGTTGGCCGGAGCTTGGGAAAAGGTGGAGAAGAAATTGGGATGGGAATGAGAGTGAGAGAGAGAGTGCTGCTGTTGGGGGGTGATGGTGGTTTGGGTTATATTAATTTGTGAATGAAAGAGAATGTGAGGAATGGGTGGGAGAGAGAGGTATGTGGAGGAATAAGCGGGTGATTGGTCAGGTCATGGGGAACGGTTCTGGCCGTGGGGATTAGAAATAGGTTTTTAGTTGTTTTTTTAATAACCATAAATAGGATTATATATATAAATCTATGGCTAAATAATTAATTAAGGGATTTAAGGATGGGTTCGGGACTGGAAACGAAATTGGGTTCGGGAAACGGAAGTTGGTTTCGAGTTCGGGGTCGGACCCCGGGCACGGGATCGGGACAGACAACACACAAAAATCCAATAATTAATTTTTTTAAAATAATATTTTTCTGATCCGACTATAATAATAACAATAATAATAATAATAATAATAATAATAATAATAATAATAAACCTAACTAGCTAACCAATTAACTAGGGATACTCTAAGGCAACCAAAATCTAATAATCAACTAAAATTTGATTAATTCCAAAAATCCAATAATATCTATATTGCGGGTTTTACAAAAAGCCTCTCATTTCACAAGACATGAACAAAATATTTACTATTTATAGTATATTTACTTTAAATCTAAAATATATATATAGCATACATATATATCACCATATAATACAGGAAATAATCCTTAAAATTTTATTGACCTAATAAAAATACTTGTAGTCTCAATTATTGAAAGCAAAATACTATAGATAAAATGTTTGCTAGTTTTTTATTAATAAGGAAAAATATAATATAACTATTTATTAACCTATTAAATAAATAACGAATTCTATGAAATATTTATACAGAATATAATGAATTTTGTAGAAAAATAGGGGGTTAAAGATAGTAGACTAGTCAGGGTGTATGACTGCACTAGTCATGCCTTATCGTCTAGTCAATGTGCGTAGCAAAATTTTACCATGACTATGACTATGTTTATAATAACAAACAATTAAAAAAAGAAAATATAAAATAAAATTCAAAATTTTTGGGGGTTAACAGGAATATATCTCTTTTTGATTCTCATATTTGAAAATTGAGGTGTTATTACTTATATTTTAGGTCGTCGGTTTCGAAGATTGGCATTTTTATATTGTGTCGGGTGATATTGGAGTTTCAACGCATCACAAGATATTTTTACCCAACGACGACAATGCAATCAACATTTTCCTAAAGGACATGGTGATGAATGCCTCTTTGCGTTGACTAGTCACATCAAAAACTCTTTTTGGGCAAACTGACCCTAGACATCAACAAGCTGAGCTACCAGTAGACTTCCAGGAAATGTATGACAACATATTCGAATACAAAAATGATTTTATATATGATCAACGCTCAACAACCTCCCGGAAGATTGTCAAGCACCGAAACAAAGAATCGTCATAGGGGGCTCGTGTAGATTTGCCTAGCTCGAGGGAGGAGGAGTATGATGTTCTAGCCATGCAGAGTCATGATAACTATCGTGACTGTGATATGCTACCTGACTGACGGGGTTATGGAGGTCGATGTGGTATTGGCGACCGTGGCCGCTATGACGACATCAAGAGGAATGATTTTTGTGGCAACGAAAATTAGTTCAACGACGCTTACGTTTATCAACATATATAGCAATCATAGAAAATGTCTGTAAAGGAGAGGAAATGATTTTAAGTTGAAGGTCAATATTTCGATCTTCCTTGGTGATCTCAGCATTGGGGAGTTTGTGGAGTTTTTGGACGTGAACCGATTTTTTGACTATATGGAGATCTCAACGGACAAGAAGGTAAAGTAAAAAAACTTCTAAATTGAATTTAGGGAAATCGACTTATTGGGATAGACAGTAGACGAGTGTTGGCAAGAAGGAAAGAGAAACATCACCTCATGAGGGAAGATCAAAAGAAGGTGATGTGCAATTCTACCTGTAAACCCCTCAAAATTTTAACATTTATATTATGGATTAAATAATATCTTATAAGGATTTTTTTATTTTTAAAATAAACTTGACGAATACCCTTAGTCATGGTTAAGTTTTCATCTGTATATTGACTAGGAAGCATGGCATGGCTAGTGTAGCTGAATACCATATTTAACATGTTAGACATAATAGGGATGGCATATCAATAACAGTGTCATATTTGAAAATAAGTTAAGTTGCGACTAAATCCATAAAAAGGATTATATAAATATTTTCTATATTTTTGGGTCTTTCTAGATTGATTCGGCTACATAAAACCCATCCTAACTAACCCAAATCAAATCCAACTCCAATATGCATGTAGGGAATCTAGAATATATATATATATATATATATATATATATATATATATATATATATATATATATATATTATATATATATTTATATATACATTTATATATATAAATATATATATATATATATATAATATATATATATATATATATATATATATATATATATGAGTTCGGATCGGGAGCGCCTTTTCCGGAGCACCGCCGATGCCCCCTCATCCTTGGCCGTTGGATCGAGGGGACGCGCCCGCGGGCCCCACGCAGCTCGTTCGATTGCACGAGGGGGGATCTTCGGTGCGGCTCCCCCTGGGGGCTTTTGGTCTGGATAATATATATATATATATATATATTAAAAAAAAATATATATATATATATATATATGAACAAGGGCGCTGGCTGGGTGGGTTAAGTCCACGGGCGCTCCAAGGCTGAAACAGACATAAAAATAAAACTTATATATCCAAAAGAACCCAGTAACTGCATGTAGCCGCAAGAACATAGCTGTAGGAGTGGCAGAGCCATGCCACCCTTCTCCGCGTCACCACCGTACTGGTCGGTTGCACGCGACCACAGGCAGTGGCGCCATCGTCCTCCTCGACGCTCGGCACAGGTGGTTTGGACGTTTTGCTCAAAATACCGTCTAGATGCGCTAAAATTGAAGTCAGAATTGGTATTTCGTCGCATAAACTTTGGACGCATTTTTTGGGTAATTCAATCATTGGACTTTTGAACCATTTCTTCCATCTCAATCTCGATAGATACCTTTTTACTCTCCTCAAGTTTCTATTGGCCCATTGCCTAATGGTCACACCTGATTTTGATAATCAACGATGACTTAAGTTGATACATAAAATATACGAACTGCTGCTAACATTTCAGGACAAGTAAAATTAGTATCGAAGGGCGTACTACATCTACAACAAGCATTCAAGTCGTCATCCAAAAGCAAAATTGAACCAGAATTAGATCGAGTCTTTTTATATTTTATTCTATATTTTATTTTTTATTGAGTCTAGGACACAGAATGTAAAATCGATCGGGTACAATTGGCTTAGGTTATCTACAGTCCACTTATCTAAAAAGCCTACCCATTTATCTTAGCTCCATGTATCCAAAAAGCCATAAAATCTTATACAAATTTGGTCATACAAAACATGTTCTGGAGTGACAGAACTCAGACAGAACTCTGACTGAGTTCGATCCAATATAAATGGATATTCAGTTGCTTCCAAATCTGTATACAACGTTCGTCTGCGAGATCTTTGCATCCGAACTCTGCCTGAGTTTGGTCCCCAAAAACACCTATAAATAGAAGATTATTTCTCATTTCTAATCACTCATTCACTCTTCTCTCTATCTATATCTAAAGTGTCTTTCAGCAATCTAAAGCTTTCATATTTCACATATACATCTCTTAGCCAAAGTCAGTATCTATTCGATTTATAGTCTTTGGTTACATAGTTGTAAAGTGGTTTTTCAAGTTCAGAAAATATCTCAGATTTCGGAGCCGGTCATGCGCTCGTCACCAAGCATGGTGTTGTGAAGTCAGTCGTGTACTTGTCACCAAGCACGGTATTGTAAGGAGTCTATAAGCTCTCAATTAGCTTGTAAATAGTTGATTAACAACAGACAAGAGTACCTGCGACTGGACTAGTCCTTTCAGAGGAAAACCACTATATATCACGGCGTTCACTAAGTTTTATTTTTTATCTCTTGTTGCACGTACAATTATGTCTCTTTATTACTGCCATTGTTGTTAGATGCAAATTTTAATTGGTGATTATTTCTGCTGCACATGCACACACTCTATTTACCAACTCTAGAGGTGCTCAACGGTCCTACAATTGGTAGCAGAGCTAGTTATATTCCAATATAACAACCCTAGAGAGTATATATGATAGCCATAAAATCAATATTCAACGGTGAATGGCAATCCACAAATAGACCCCCACTATTTGATGGAACGAACTATACTTATTGGAAAACACGAATGACTTTCTTCTTAAAGGCTCTTAACTTTGATCTTTGGTCTATAGTTGTTGAAGGTTATAAAAAACCGAAATGTATAGTATGAGGGCGTATTTATAGACAAGTCACATGACAACTACATTGATGGAGAAAAGTCAATGGCTAGTCTATATGCGCGTGCCATCAATGCACTATTATGTTCAATTGACAAGACTGAGTTCAATGGATTTTCTACCTGTACTACGTCTTATGATATTTGGAAACTTTTTGAGGTAACCCATGAAAGGACTTCCCAAGTAAAAGAATCCAAAATCAGCCAACTAACACAGGAATATAAATCATTCAAAATAAAATTTGGCGAGTCAATTACACAGATGTTTACTCGTTTTCTAGATATCACTAATCCCTTGCAATCTCTTGGTAAAGATTACAATAATCACGAGAAGATCAGAAAAGTATTACGGACTCTAACCAAGAATTGGAACCCAAAGACAACTGCAATCATTGAAGGAAACGATCTCACTACCATGATTCTAGAGACACTTATAGGCAAGGTAATGACCCATGAGCTGGACCTAAAAGAGTTTGAAGAAGCGACCCCTAAAGAAAAATTGATCGCCTTCAAAGCTCAAGCAAAAAGAGCAATTCTGATGAAGAATCATCTAGTGTTGATGAACAAGCCCTACTAATGAAGAACTTCAGGAAATTCTTAAAGTTTGAGAGATCAAACAGAAGGGAGAGACATTCATGAAAGCAACGAAAAAGAAACAATATGCTTTGGATGCAAGAAGTCAGGGCACATGAAGAAGGAATGTCTAATCTCAAAGAAAATCAGTCCATATGATAAATCAAGATCAAGCAGAAATGTGACAACTGGTCGAAAGTATGTAAATACAAGCATCTGGCACGAATGTGATGTCAGTAATTCAGAGGAAGAGGAAAGACCCTGCAGCACTGCCAATGTTTGTCTCATGGCATTTGATAAGTTACCATCTAACCCTCTGTACGATGATTTTACTTTGGATGAGTTAGAAAATGCCTTTAGCAAACAGCTTGAAGAACACAGAAATGTGCTAGACAAGTATAAGCAATCTCGTAAAGAGGTTATGACATGTACAACCAAAGTAGCCAAATTGTCTAATCTTCTTGAAGACATCAAAGAGACATATACTATCGGTAACAACATATACTATCGGTAACACGAATGAGATAGCCAAGCTCAAAGTAGACTATCATGAGGCTATCCTCACCATCGAAAGGAAAAAAAAGAGACTATGTGAAAGTATAAGAACTTTATGACATAGAGAAGAAGAGGCACTTAGTCACAGAGCAAAGACTCACTGTTATAACTACTAGATATGAGGAGTTTTGTGCGGTCTCTAAAAAGTTATTGATCAAGTTAGGCAAACAGGCCATCCCTATGACACAGCATAAGATTAGTCCTAATGCTAAGCATACATCTAAGTGGACTCAACCATATAAAGCACGTAAGAAACACGCTTATCATCATGCTTTCACGTATAGGTCTTCAAAAAGAACATAATTACCTGTTAACACAAAAAAAAGAATACTTTTTTAAAACTTACTTGCATGTACTGTGGTACACACGGGCACATATCACAGTATTGTCTAGTGAGAAAGCTTATTGACAATCAAATACTTGTTTGGAGACCCAAGACTAATCAATATGGACCCTTCAAGAAATGGGTACCAAAGGATTCATCTACTCGTTTTGTAGATGGACCTCAACCCTCTCATGATAGAAGTAAATGGATTCTCGATAGCGGATGTTCGTGGCACATGACTGGTGATGCATCTTTGTTCGCTACGCTATCGATGAAGAAAGAAGGATACGTTTTCTTCGAAAATAACTTAAGAGGTGATATAATTGGAAATGACACTATTGTTATGTCACCTTACCCAGTAATAAAAGACGTTTGTTAATTACAGAATTGAAACATAACCTACTTAGCATAAGTCATTTGGCAGATAATGGTTATGGTATCAACTTTGTAAAAGACAAATATGCTATATATGATATGTCATCTAGTAATCCCATATATAAAGGGATTAGGGAAGACAACATTTATTTTTTCTTTCTAGAGAGTACTAACAATGCAGGAAGGTGCCTAGTAGCAAATCAGGATGAAAGTTAGCTATGGCACATGAGGCTAGGACATGCTAATATGGATATTGTCTCACAATTTAGCACGAAGAATTTGGTAAAAGGACTCTCCGAAATAAAATTTAAGAGAGACATGATATGTGCTGATTGTGAAAAGAATAAGGCAACTAACTCAACCTTTAAATCCATCAATGTTGTAAGTACTTCTAGACCCTTGCAATTAATTCATATAGATTTGTTTGGCCCTAGTAGAGTCTCTAGTCTTGGCGGTAAGCTCTATGTTTTTGTTATTGTTGATGATTTCTCTTGTTTTAATTGGGTTTATTTTTTTATCAAATAAAAGTGATGCTATTTATGAATTTCAGATATTTTGCAAAAAGGTACAAAATAAAAAAGGCTTCATGAATACTCGTATCCGAAGTGATCATGGTGGCAAATTCGTAAATTCTAATTTTAAAAGTTTTGTGATGATAGTGGATATTACCATGAGTTTTTCTGTCCTAGAACTCCCCAACAGAATGGTGTTGTGGAGCGAAAGAATCGAACTCTAAGCGAGATGACTAGAGTCATGCTGAATTAGCATAATCTTTCTAAATATTTTTGGACAGAAGCTATTAGTACAGCCTGTCATGTTTCGAATAAGGTGTTAATTTGATCTATCTCGAAGAAAATACTATATGAGCTTTGGTTTGAAAGGATTCCTAATATTTCTTATTTTGAAGTTTTTGGATGTCATTGTTTTATCCTGAACACTAAGGACAACTTAGAAAAGTTTGACTCTAAAGCAGATGAAGGGATATTTCTTGGATATGCTGCTAAGAGTAAGGGATATTTAGTATTCAATAATAGATCTATAATTGTTGAAGAATCTATTAACGTTACTTTCGATGAGCTCAATAGTCACAGATCTAGCGATAGTGATGATGAAGATGTATATGTCAAATCCAAGTCATCTAAAGATACTACTACCAATAAGAGTCCTGTGGAAGATCTAACACAAAGATTTAAATCCTGAAATTTTTACCAGATCATCCGGAGATGCTCATCATAGGTAATTTATCGAAGGGTGTAAGTACATGTTCTTCAAATAAATATACTGATATAGCAGCTAATGTAGCTTTCATATCACAAGTAGAACCTAAAACTGTAGCAGATTCTTTTGCTGATGAATTTTGGATTGATGCCATGCAAGAAAAACTTAATCAATTTAAGAGAAACCAAGTTTGGGAACTCGTTCCTAAACCTATTGGTCAATCGATAATTGGTACCAAATGGGTGTTTCGAAATAAACTAAGTGAGGATGGGCAAGTCCTACGCAACAAAGCACGTCTAGTTGCACAAGATTATAATCAAGAAGAAGGTATTGATTATGACGAGACATATGCTTCTGTTGCTAGACTAGAAGCTATTCGTATGTTTTATGCATTTGTATGTTTTTATGATTTCAAATTATTTCAAATGGACGTGAAAAGTGCAATTTTAAATGGATACTTAAAAGGAAATTTTTTTTGTGAAACAACTCCTTGGTTTTAAAGATTTTCAAAAACTCGATCATGTCTTCAAACTTAGAAAAGTACTCTATGGACTCAAACAAGCCCCTCGCGCTTGGTATGAACGCCTAAGTGCCTTTCTACTTGAAAATAGTTTTTCAAAAGGAAGAGTTGATACTACCTTGTTTATCAAGTCTTTAGATGATGATATTCTTCTTATGCAATTTTGGTTCTACTAACAAAAAACTCTATCAAGAATTTGCTAAGTATATGCAGAGTGAGTTTGAAATGAGTATGATGAGAGAGCTGAACTACTTTCTAGGACTTCAGATCAAACAACACTCACAGGAAACATTCATCAACCAAGCTATGTATACGAAAGACTTACTGAAGAAGTATGACTTCGACAACGTGAAGCCTATCGGAACTCCAATGGCTACATCGACCAAGCTTGACATTGATAAAAGTGGCAAACCAGTCGACTAGAGTAAGTATCGAGGTATGATTAGTAGTTTATTATATTTAACTGCTAGTTGTCCTGATATTATGTTTAGTATTTGTATTTGTGCTAGACATCAAGCTAATCATAAGGAATCACACTTATGCGCCATTAAACGTATCTTTCGATACCTTAAGAGAACTTCTACAGTCAGCTTGTGGTATCCCAAAATCAAATCTTTTGACCTAATCAGTTATTCAGATGCAAATTTTGCAGGATGTAAAGTAGACCGTAAAAGTTCCAACGGTACGTGTCATTTCCTAGGTAAAGATTTAGTCTCCTGGTTTAGTAAAAAATAAAATTTTGTGGCACTATCAACGATTGAGGCTGAGTATATCGTCGCAGAATGCTATTGTGCTCAAATTTTGTGGATAAAGCAAACTCTAGAAGACTACAATCTATACTACATGAAGATTCCTATTTACTGTGATAACACTAGCACGATTAACTTGACTAAGAATCCTATTTGTCACTCACGCACAAAGCACATAAAAATTCATCATCACTTTTTACGTGATCACCAACAACACGGGGATATTTGCTTAGAGTTTATTGACACAGATCATCAACTAGTAGATATTTTCACAGAACCACTGGCTGAAGACCGCTTTAACTATCTGCATCGTGATCTAGGCATACTTGAATTTTTGGATTCATGATGCATTATGATTAATAAAAACTCTTATAACTTAAAACTTTGAAAGTTATTAATTGAAGTTCTTTTGGGTACAAGCCGAAAGGGCCCTTCTATCATAGAAGTGTAAATACCCTGAAGCGACATGGTGTACTAGTCTTCGGACTACCGCTAGCTGGGATACGGCCCCTATAGCTAATCCAAAATAATGAACATTATTAAATGTAGAAGTCTAAAAGTTATTAAGTGTATTCATCATTCATTATGTATTAATGAACTGGGAATACAAGCCAAACTCGGACAGAACTCGGACCGAGTTCGGTCGACAATGGTTCAAGTTCCAGAACCGCTGCTGCCGGGCCTTGCTCTATTTAAACATCATCTCCTTCACCATCTCTACACCGAATAACTCCACAAAACCCTAGTTCTAATCCTTCCAAGCTTTCCTTCTCCTTCATTCCTAGGTCTACGAAGCTCGAAAGGTATTCTCCTCCATTCCTCCTTTGAGGTTTCTCTATCTCTTTCTCTTCTCTTTTTATCCATGGCTCCTAAAATCCATAAGAGAAAGAAAGTCTCTTCCCAAGCGGTTTCATCTTCAACTTCAGACTCTGAACCTATTAGCATTTTCAGTTCCGCTCGTCCTACTGACGATGAGGATTATGATTCTACATTCTTACCTTCTGTAAAAATATTCAATTGCTTAGTTTGCCTCTTTTCATGGTAGAGACATTTGTCTAGGATGCTCCGTAAATTTTATTATATTTTTGGAATACGCTCCTACTTTTGAAAGACTCTGTCTTCAGGACTTCTTTGAAACCGCTGACAACATATGTGATAATGCTGTCCGTATGTTCTATTGTAATATGCAAGTTACGGACGACGGTAGAATTTATTGTTTTGTCGGTGGTCATGAGATTGAATTTAACTCAACCGATGTGAGTGAATACTTTCACATGCCAGATGTTGGCGAAACATTGGTTGATATTAATCATATTTAATTCCTCGAAGGTGCAACCCTTCATTCATTTAAGGCGGCTATGTGTCACCCTAGACCTGTTCTTCGAAATGGTAGGGTGTACTCAAAGCACCTTAATCAAAATTTCTATGAATTACATCACTTTATTTTCTCCGCTTTGCTTCCCAAAATGGGATCTTCTGATGAGATCACATTTTATGAGATGTCCGTGATGTATCATCTGCATTTCAGTGTTCAGTTTTCTGTTCCCAATGCATCTAGCAGGCGGCCGGGGCGGCCGGGGCGTAAGCTTTTATACCCCATGCATCTAGCAGCTATCTTTAGAAGATTCAGAATCAATCTTACCTTGTGTCCTTATTCTTCCACATCTTCTGAGCTGACTAGATCCAGGACTTATCCTAACCCACCTCCTCCACCCAGTACTGAGCCTGTTCCTGCTTCTGTTGATGATCAAGATTCTCCTGCTCCAGCTACTCCTGCTCCATGCTTTAATCTGTAGTTCTATCAGCGGTTCAATGACTTTGTTGCTCTCTCTGAGAAATGTTATCATCGCTTTGATGAGTTTGTCACCCTCTCAGGATAACGTCATCAAAGTTATGTTGATGCAGAGTTCCGATACACCTCATAGGCACATGTGTTGAGGAACAACATAGCTAATCTTTACTGGAGTTTGGCACATGACCCTGCACATATAGTTCACATGATCCATCATCCCAGTTTTGCTGGACCGAGGTTCGATGATGAGACTACTTTTCAGCACTTTGATCCTACCACTACTTTTTTGATCCCCAGCCACCTGCTGCTCCTGGTGGTGATGACACACAGATGTGACATGGGCTTCAGTTTAGTATTTTTAGTTTTATTTGCTAGAGATGATCTTTGTAGTTGTTTTTTGTACCGGTCTAAACTATTCTAGTTGGACTTTATCTTTATTCTATGAGTCAAACTTTCCTAGTTATAACTTTTTATGCACTTTTGATGTATTTTGGCTTCAGTTCAGTTTATGATATTTAAGTATTTTTAGTTCACTGCTACTAGTTCTACTTATGCTGTGACTTGTATATTGTGGTTATTACTCTGTTTCTTTGTATTTGTCTGCGAATTTTGGATAAATTGTTAGCTTCACAAATTACGGGGGAGCTACATATTTTGTACATGACAAAGGGGGAGAAGAGCAATATCAAAAACTCAAACGCTGAATCAAAGAACAAGTCAGGTATATTACTTCAAATTTATATATTAGCTATATTTTGGTATAGACTCAAATTTGTCAATTATCAAAATGGAGGATATTGTTGGCCCATTGCCTAATGGTCACACCTGATTTTTATAATCAACGACGACTTAAGTCGATACACAAAATATACGAATTGTTGCTAACATTTTATGACAAGTGAAATTAATATCGAAGAGCGTACTGCATCTACAACAAGCATTCAAGTCGTCATCCAAAAGCAAATTTGAACCGGAATCAGATCGAGTCTTTTTACATTTTATTTTGTATTTTATTCTTTATTGAGTCTAGGATAAAGAATGTAAAATCGATCGGGTACTACTGGCTTAGGTTATCTACACTCCACTCACCTAAAAAGCCTACCCATTTATCTTAACTCCACGTATCCAAGAAGCAATAAAATTCTATGCAAATTTGGCTATACAGAACATGTTCTGGAGTGACAGAACTCAGACCGAGTTCGGTCTAATATATTTGAATATTCAGTTGCCTCCAAATCTGCATACAATGTTCGTCTGCGAGATCTTCGCATGCAAAATCTGCCCGAACTCTGCCCAAGTTCGGTCCCTAAAAACACCTATAAATAGAAGATAATTTTTCATTTCTAATCACTAGTTCACTTTTCTCTCTGTCTATTTCTAAAGTGTTTTTCAACGATCTAAAGCTTTCACATTCCACCTATTCATCTCTTAGCCAAAGCCAGTAACATCTGTTCGATTTATAGTCTTTGGTTTACAAAGTTGTAAAGAGGCTTTTCAAGTTCAGAAAACATCTTAGTTTTCGGAGCCGGACGTGCGCTCGTCACCAAGCACGCACTACAAAACAACTGGCCTTTAGTGACGGACCTTTACAGGCAGTCATACACAATTGTCACAATAAGTGATTATTTGTGACATTTTTGGCTGGTAGTCACTACTGCATGGTCTTATTGTGACAACTTGGGTCAATAGCGACAGGCTGTAACAAATAGTATGAACAACACAATTTTTTGGGTTTTTTCTAAGGGCACTACCAAAATTGCTTGGGGGCATCACTTATTTGGGGGCAGCCTAAGAAGGTGGAGAATTTGCTAGGGGGCACCCAAAATTTGCTAGGGGGCAGCCCAACCCCCCAAACCCTTCATTTCACTTTCATTTTTATTTTACACTCTCTCTCCTCAAGAAGAAAAAAAGCTCCCTCCCTCTCCCTCTCCTAAAATCCTAATTTCTTCTTCTCCACCACTCCACTCCCAATTCCTCCACCAAGATTTCTTCCAAAACTTTCGTAGATTCGAAAAGATGACACGCAAGTCAAAGCAACCGAAATTCAGGTACATTCTTCCCTAATTTATTCGAGAATTTTGTACATTCTATTCGAAACCCTAGAATATTTTTAATTCTTAAAAAAGTATTGATAAAATAGGTTTAGAATATCTTTATGGTTCTCTTCCCTAATTTTCGAACACAAGAAACCCACATTTTATGTTGAAATTCTAACCCTAGAACACGACAAACTAGCATCTCGTTTTGGCAGTTCGGGTCTCATAACAGTAGGACTGCCAGGCATGTGACAGTCCTAATGTAAATCAGGACAGCCACAGTCCTGGCAGTCCTCTTATGAAAGAGGACTGCCAGGACTATGGCAGTCCTTATGGGGGTGGATAACTGCATGATGCTCATATGCGGAAGGTAACTGCATGTCATATTTCTGTTTCTATTATTTAATAACTGTATGTTGTCATGCAGTCCACCGGCCGCTAACAAAAGAATATGGCCCATCGCGTAAAAGCGGAAGAAACGTACGGGACGTCCTCTCGAGCGTCCGATAACAATTTTTGAACCGACGTCCGAAGCTCGGAGAGGTTGCCAAAGTGACACTAGTGTCGCGATCGCCAACAAGCTTGATCACATCGACAACATGGTCGACTTCCCCTTTATGAACAATAGGGAGTCTCGTTCAAAGGCCCGGCATGATATATAGTTGGATCTGGATATTTTTCTTATTTTAAACTTAAGTTGGATGTGGAATAGTTATGTACTTGTTTGAAACTTAATTTGGATGTAGAATCTTTGAAACTTAAGTAGTTGTGATGAATTATTAGGATGAATTATTGTAGTTGGATTATTGTGATGAATTATTGTAGTTGGATTATTGTGATGAATTATTGTGATGAATCTTAAGTTGGATGTAGAATATTTATGTTGTTGTGATAAATTATTGTTGTTTATGTACTTGTGATGAATTGTTATTTTTTATGTACAGAGTATCAGTATCAGGACTGCCACCCACTTGGCAGTCCTACACTAAAGTAGGACTGCCAGGGTGCTGGCAGTCCTGACTGAAACTTGCTGCAACAGCAAGTATGAGTTAGGACTGCCAGTACCCTGGCAGTCCTACTTCAGTATAGGACTGCCTGGGGGTGGCAGTCCTACTTATCAAACTCTATGAGGAACTCTTCAACTGAAAACTCATTCACAGAGTATGATAAGTAGGACTGCCAGCCCCATTGCAGTCCTACACTAAAGTAGGACTACCAGGGTGCTGGCAGTCCTGACTGAAACTTGCTACAACAGCAAGTTTGAGTTAGGACTACCAGCACCCTGACAGTCCTACTTCAGTATTGGACTGCCAGGGGGTGGCAGTCCTACTTATCAAAATCTGTGAGGAGCTCCTAAACTGAAAACTCTTAATTTAGAACGGAGAATGGCCATTCTTCGTGTAATTTAGCACGGAGAATAGCCATTCTCCGTGTAATTTAGCACAGAGAATAGCTATCTGATCTAGTATCAGGACTGCCACCCTCTAGCAGTCCTATATTGAATTAGGACTGCCAGCACCCTGGCAGTCCTACTTCAGTATAGGACTGCCATGGGGTGGCAGTCCTACTTATCAAACTCTGTGAGGAGCTCCTCAACTGAAAACTCTTAATTTAGCACGGAGAATGGCCATTCTCCGTGTAACTTAGATTAATGCCCATGGTTCGTATTACGTATTTTGGAATACGTGTACGCATCTTGACTCGTATTTCATGTCTCCTTGATTGGTTCGGCTTGTTTGGTTTGGCTTGGTTCGGCTTGGTTTACTTTGGGTTCATCATGAACCAGAGAACCAACCCACTTACCTACCACCATCATTATTATTTATTAACCCATCTCCTTATTCTCTCTCTTCATTACCCTTCTTCTTTCCCACCATTACTCTTCACCAACCTAAGAGAGTGGAGAGTTTAGGCAAGTGCATCTTGCTTCATGGAGGAAGTCCATTTTATTGTTCTATTGTCTTCCTCATGTGTTTCTAACCCACTTTAGTACTTAGCATTTTTTTTTCTGTGGTTAATTTCTTGTAGATCCAGTTTTATGGTATTTTCGGTTTCCATGTGTTTTGATCTATCAAACCTGCATATTTTTGCTAGTTGATGGTTCCATGTTGTAGAGAATTCCATTTTGTCCAAATTTGACCTACGGGGGTCTGGATTTGGGTTCCTATTGTTGTTTGGTAGAGCATGGAGGCCATGGTATTTTTTATAGACATGTTCTCTGTAGGAGTCATTAATTGCACTCCGAGCCGCATGAGCATTTCCTAGTTCTGGCCGCATGGCCTTTCTTGCTTATGCGGCCAAGGCCATTTATGTTGCGTGGCCTTTTAATTAAGTTACTTGCATTAATTAAGTTGCTTGCAAGCTTGCATGCATCTGCATGCAACTTGCCTGGCCGTATAGGCCAATCCAAGTCAGCCGTATATGGCCAACACAATGTTAGCCGCATGGCAACTTGCTAATTCATAGCCATATGGGCCTTTGGCCAATAGCATTAAATATTGCTTCCATTAAATATTTGCCTTTAGCCTTAGCATTAAATGTTTGCTTATATTTTTGCATGCAACCTGCTCAATTGGCCGCATGTATAATTAGCCTGGCCGCATGTCCACTGTTCCTACAACTTGTTGGCCGTATGGCTCAAACAATTTAGCTGGCCGCATATGCTCCCCTCTTCAATATTTTTGCCTTATATGCCCCAGTGGCATTTTAGTCCGCATGGCCATTGCTCTAAATTGCTTGCAAGCAATGAGCCGCATGGCCCTTATTATTGCATTAGCAAGCAGTGAGCCGCATGGCCTTTATTATTGCATTACATTCATGTATTAGCAAGCAACGAGCTGCATGCATTTGTTACTGTGGCCGCATGGTCTAATGATAAAATAATGCATAGCATGTTTAAATATGCAAGACCTTGCTTATATGATAAAAAAAATGCATGGTCACGTAGGCAAGTCTTTTGCAAGACTTTGTATTTAATGCATGGCCTATTATTAATAATTGATGCATTCTGCATGCATGGCCTATTAAAATAATGCATTAGCCTAATTAATGCTTTAGCTTATTTAATGCATTATGGCCTTTTATGAATGCATAAATGCATTCTGCATGCATTCAGTAGTTAAGGCATTTGCCTTTGTATTCAATGCATTAAGTATTCCTACTTGGCCGCATATGAGAGCAAATGAGCCGCATAGGCCAAACACTTGGCCGAATGGCCTTATTTAATATATTTAATGGCCAAAGATTGCATGCTTGGCCGTATGCTCTTGCATGTTGTTGCATGCATGAAGTCACTTGCTAAAAATGTATGGTTGCTTGCTAATAGTTATTGGCCGCATAGGCCATTTCATCACCTGGCCGCATGTATTACAGTTGTTGGTCGCATGAATTATTTTAGCTAGCCGCATGAAATTCACTAGAAATTAATATTCGCATGTAGGTTAGCTCCAAACACTTGGCCGCATGTATCACTTATTGGCCGTATGGCCACTGTTCAGCCTTGGCCGCATGGAGAATTGCTTGGCCGCATGCTTATATATATTTACATGGTGTCACGACCCGCACCCACTGTGAGGGTATGAGTGCGTAACAGCGCCCAGCCTACACCGCAGTGTCGGCGGTAGAATGCTGTTCTAAGTCTCTAACTAACCATCCACTCATGCAGTATATAATGTACTCATCATGATCAACTCCGAACGGAGGACAAGTATAAGATATAGTGTAACTCAATCACAGTCTAAGCACGATAAGATATCATAGAAGTTTATAACTAAAAACTAAATAACAACATTTATAACTACTAAATAATAATACCTCAAACAAACTCAAATACAAACTCGAATCTCAAGTTATTACAATTCAAGTTCGAAAACATGAAAAGCTAAACCAAGTCTACAAGCTAGTCTCCCGATCACTCCTGAGTGTCGGGGCCATAGGTAGCTAAGCCATCTCCTGCTCCAAGGCAAGTAGGGCAAATGTCCTCAGGGCAAGCATCTGTAATATTTTCAACAGGTCCAGTCAGGACAGGAACGAGCACAATCTCATCTAGCAAACCCAAGTAAATGACAGAGAACTATAAAGCAGTTATAGACAGTTGTATTGATGAATATGGCAGTTTGATTTTCAGGTGATGGTATAGAGAGACAGATAAAGTACAAAGAAAGTAAGTAACTAAACAAGAAAAGAAGCACAGCAAAGAAGACTGTAAAATAAGATCTAGCTGAACTAGAATAACATAATGAGTTCAGATGGTACAATATAAGTCGAGTGTAATCCCAATGTGAATCTAATATAACATGAGTCGAATGTAATTCTAATCATTATTCTAATAAGGTGAATCGAATAAGGTGATACGAATAGTGATTCATAATGTTCTAACAACGATTCGAATAAATTCTCCAAATGTGTTTTAAAATACTTAGTTAGACATGTAAACGGCTAAGGGTAAATCCGGCACATCACACACCTGGCCGGGTGTGGAATAGCTATCGTTCGAATATATTCACAGGGGGTAGTTCGAATATATAGAAGCATGGAAAATACTAAAGAAAATGACTCATGCAGCCAGGAAAGATCCATACGGCTCAGAAAACTCATGCGAGTCATGCGGCATAAGGAGCTATGCGGCCCGAGGCATTCCATGCGGCTCAGAAGACACGTGGCCTGACAGTGCTCCCTTCCGATCCATGCTGCATTAATTGCTTTGACGGCTGACCCCTCTGAAAAGTTGACAACCCTGACACAAAAGCAGGTAATTATGACTCTGTCATAATGATGAATCTCTAGGGAAGAGAAAAGAGATCTCTGACACAAATCCCCCGAGAACCATAAAAATGCCACGTGGGCGTTCGTAAGCGGCTCACTTTTCATGCGGTTCATAATGAATCCTATGCGGCTCAGGCCATGAAAGCCTCATGCGGCTCGAGCAAAGAACTTCCCATGCGGCTCAGAGTGAATCTGTCCTATGTGGCTCAGGCCATGAAAGCCTCATGCGGCTCGAGCGAGGACTTCTCATGCGGTTCAAGAGGATCATGTCCATGCGGCTCAGGCGGATATGTACCTATGCGGCCCACAAAGATTACTCCCCTGTGGTTCGAGGGCTAAAGTGAGGGCCACTGCCTAGGCAGCCCTGACACATGGGCTTAACCATATGCGGCTCACATTCATATGCGGCTCACTCGTCATGCGGTCCAGATCCCTCCAGCAGCTCCTAGGACACGTGTCCTAAACCGATTAAATCTTTAGATTTGCTGCCATTAAAGATTGGGTCAAATCCCAATGATCTGGGATACGTGGCAGAAGAATAGATCTAATTTATTCGCAGATATCAGAAGATCAGTACAAGGAAGATTTATTCCAATCAGCATTAATTGCTAATGGAATTTGGTGTAATCTACACCTAATGGCTCGGATTCGTCATAATTAGAAACGAACGGCCTAGATTGGCCAATCCCCTGGCCGCCGCCATCTCCAAGAGCTAATCATTGGCAACCCTAATGATCACATCCCACTATTATAAATAGCAAGGTGCCATGCCCTTGTAATATATACAATATCAGAGAGAAATACGTATATACAGAGAGACTTCCCCCCATAGTCAGAGAGAGAGAAGCCAAAGAGCAACAGAGGAGCAAGAAGAGCATTTTTTCGTCAACGCCAACCGTCTTCTCGCAGGAGCCAAGGCTGCATACCGATCGTCCAAGGAGTAAGGCAGGGCTGCCGTCACCTTCCCGAGCCTCTATCGTCACCCCCCAGAATCTAAAATAAACAATTGTACTTAGACTGCTGTACCTAGGTTTTCGTCCCTAGGCTTTCTTTGTACAAGCGAGTTTGTAACGTGAAGTAAAAGTCCGGTCCTCCGATAATTGTTCTGTTCTTTTATATTTCATGGCAAACACGATGGCGACTCTGCTGGGGAATAACTTCTCCACGGCTGAAGAGTTGGTGACGCAATCGGATGCAGCCAAGCTTGGCTCCATGCAACAAAAGATGGTCGTCCGGTTCGACCAACAGGCGTTCGAAGAAATGCTCTCCGACAAGAGCACTGGCCCGGTCCAGAAACGAGTCCGTACAAGGAAGGCCCATAAGGAGTGGAGACCCCGATCCTTCGTTCCTACTGAAGCTCTTGCGGAGACGCCCTCTGTTGTTCAAGACGGCGAGCAAGATTCCCCTGCGGCCCCACTTCAGATCGTAGACAACTCTGCTGTCCCCAAATCCGGCAGAAGAAAATACTATGATGCTGGACTTGCAGGGGCAAAGAGGAACTCTATGAGATCCGAGCCGCATAAGGGTATCAGCCGTAGGGAGAAAGCTCATGCGGCTACATCCTCCAGCCGCATGAAGAAAACTCATGCGGCCATATCTGTCAGCCGCATAGCTTATGCGGCTATAGTTGCCAAACACACGGATGAAACTCGTGTGGCTATGGGAGTCAATCGCTTGCAGAAAATCCATGCGGCTACAATTGCCAACCGCATGCGGCCAGCCTGTACGGTCGTGACTCCTAGCCGTACCAAAACAATTCGTTAGACGGCAGAAGACAACCGCATGCAGACAGCCTGTACGGTACCCAACTCTAGCCGCATAGCATCCGTTTTATGCTTCTCTCGATCAGTCTTCGACCGTCTCTCATGCGGTCCTGACCCTGATGGTTCTCTGGATGATAAGCCAGATTCTGTGGTCTCCAACTTGGACTCCTCCTATTATGCACCCACAAGTGCTAAAAGGAGGAAGTCTAGGGCAGCGCAGGCTCATCAGGCCCAGTCAGCTGCCCCAACCTCTGACTATTGGGATGTTCCGTTGACTATCACACGGGCCTCGAATGGGAAGTTGTATACAACCTCTCGAGTCCAGCCCCCGGCGACAAACAGACAGAGTGGTTCTTCTGACCTGCGGGAGGCGATCCTCCACAAACACAAAGAAAAAGAAGGAGTGTCGGCGTGCAAAGAGTCCTCGCTTGGACATCGCTGCACCCAAATCATCGTCAACCGCTGCTGCAACAACGCGGCAGTGACGGAAGATCGGTCGTCCGTCTTCCAAAGGCTACAGCATCCGAGCTCAGAAAATGAGGCACCTCCTGTTGTCTCCTGCATTTCCGCTCAAAAGGTCCCCGCAGAAGGGAGAAGAAAAAAGACAAGTATCTCCAGTCCCAAGATATCAACCACTACAGCTAAAAAACTATCGTCTAAACGGTTGCCCTCTACCGGTGTATTCCAACACACCCGTTCAAAGACGAAATCTACCGCAATAGGAAATTCATCATCTACATCGCTGGGGGTTGAGGGAACTGGGTGTAGCACTCCTCCGAACATCCGCAACAATCCGATGTTTCAAGGAGCCGAGCCCGGACAAACAACTCTTCCATCAGGTGCAATAGACGCTGATGTCCCCGAGAACATCAGTAACTCTCGAGATGAAGCAAGATCTGAAGCTGGGGATACCGTTCCCTTCGAGTCCGAGCCCGAAGAGAACATTCCCACCTATCCCGATGACTTCTCGGTGCATGGGTACGACTCGGAGGGCACATCCTCCACCGTTCCTTCCATCCCTCCTCATGTAAGGACGATTTTTATGACGGACAACAATCAAGGTGGTTCCAATGATCGCCAGCGCATCGACAATCTCGAAGCTATATTACTTGCTTTGGTCAAGTCTGTAGACGAGATTAAAGCGGCCCTGCCCACTCTACAAGGAGGAATGCCTGGTCAAACAAGCACGGGCCCCGCGGTCAATGTAGATTCGAACTCAGCGGTACCAAACTCGGGCAATAGTCCTCCCGAAATAACAGCCCCTACTGCGACAGATGAGACCCGAGAAGTAAGATGAGAGCTCCAGGAGCTTCGAGCCATGTTCCATGCCCGAGAAAACGCTCAAGATCTCAGAATACGGCAACCATACCCAGCTGAATGGAGGGATGTTCCATTTCCACCAAGATATAAGCCGTTCAATATCAACTCGTATGATGGCAAAACCTCAGCAAGTCGGTACATCACTTACTTCGAGGTCACCACCGACCATCTGCCCCATAATGATGCTATCCTCACACGGTTATTCATTAGGACGTTGGAAGGAGTCGCTTTCGATTGGTACCACAATCTACCGGACAACTGCATCCACTCCTTCACCGGCTTCAAGCGCCTATTCTTGGAGCGATTCTACGAAGTAGGACAGGACGTCACTATGTCCACTCTCATGGACGTCGTCCAAGGGGAGAAGGAGTTGACAAGGAACTACATCGAGCGGTTCCGCCAGACCGCCATGAAGCTGGCTTTCGGAAATCCAGATTCCTCTTTGATTGAAATTTGCCAAAAGAGACTACTTCCAACGATCAGTCTCTGGATGGGCGAAAGTCAATTCAAAGATTGGAAGGCATTCATCATCAGCGCCACAAGCGCCGAAGAACGACTAAAGAAGGCTCGCCAACTGGGATTGCACATCTCAGAAGGAGAAAACAAGGGCAAGCGTCCCAACAACGATAATGGGGGTAACCCCTCCAACAATCGAGACAGCAAGAGAAAGCAGGCTATGGTGGCCGACACGGCCCAGAAGCCCGAGTCACAACCAGCAGACAAACAATGGCCTCAAATCACTTACTCTTTCGAAGACGGCCACGTCAAGCCTATCTTGGACATGCTCATACAAGAAGATAGAATTCAGCTTCCTCCACCAAGACGGGAGCCTCGGCCGGCTGATCTGGAGAACCCAAAGTTCTGCCATTACCACCGTTATGTACACCATGCTACGCACGACTGCTACCAACTAAAACAGTACATCCAAAGCCTCATCGATTCGAACGCTCTGGCCATCGACTTCGAAGAGGTAACCGTAGCAGCCAATATGGTGTCCGTACAATTCGGCAGCATCCCTCCGACAGAGACTCAAGACGGGGTAATCCCCGTCCCTCTAGCGACAATGGAGATTATCAATCCTCCACCTCCCCGAGAACAGGCTGCTGGTCTAGTACCTCTCACCACCTCACGAGGGGAGGTCATGTGGGTCCATCCAGACTTGGTGACAGAAGTAACTCGGCCCACACCATCTTCCACCAAAAAAAAAGAGTGGAAAAATCAGGACCTGCTACACAATCTTAGCAGATAACGAAGAAGCTACAACCGTCGTCACGTGGACCGGAGCGCAATCCCAACCTGTGGTTGACAATCCAGCCGAAAATCATCAACCCACTACAACTGATGCTCCGGGACCGGCTCAGCCTTTGACTACCGACAAGCCTAGGCCGAAGGAGACTCGCTTCGACAAATCTCTCCGAAAAAATGCAGCCCAAGGGCTAGAGAGGCCCTACAACTTTGACATCTTAGCACAATTGGCTAACACTCCAGCCAAATTGTCACTGTACGAACTCCTAAGGCTCTCCAAGGACGTTCGTATCGCATTGAGCGAAGCAATCCAAAATGCCGATGCCTATCTGGCTCAATCCAACCTCACCGGGGAGGACTCACCCGTGGATCTCCAAGACAGCGCCTGCACGGGAGTAATGCCCAACATCGTCTTCACTCCGCAGGACATGCTCATCAAAACCAACCTACATGATCGCACGTATACTATACGGGATACATCGGCGACGTAAAGATGGATCGGATGCACATTGATCCTGGCTCTTCCATAAGCATCATCCCGAAGGGTCTGCTACATCATCTCCGTATCCCAATGCATCGCCTGACACCTACAAGTTCCGCCATCAGCGGTTTTAATTCGGGCAGGAGCTACCCTATTGGGAAGATTCGTCTGAAGTGTCAAATTGGCGACCTCTAATTTGAAGTCACCTGCTACGTCATAGATGCAGACACTTCTTACAATATCCTCTTGGGGCACCCATGGATTCACGATTATATGATCGTGCCTTCCACGCTACACCAGTGCTTCAAATATGTCGACAAATACGGCTTCGTGAAGACAGAATTTGTTGATATCGATCCCTTCAAAGGGGTCGAATCCAACTACTCGGACTCCTGCTTATACGAGAAGTCGAAGAGGCACCTGGATGAAAATGAACAAGCTCGAACTGAGACAGCCTCAGGATCAGAAGAACCTCTGACGATCCACCTTCAAGCTCGCAAATCTGGCAAATTTGCACCCCTTACGGCCGTTCTGTGCAAGGATGCAATCAACCTTGCGGCACAAGAGGGGCAAATGATAATCCGGCTGCCAAGGTCCGGCCAAGTGCCGAGGCCAACGACGGAGCCACTGACAATCAGGCTACAAAGAGTCAGCCAACCACAAGCAGGGAAGCTCGACCCCTCTGATAGGCTACTGACGATACGCTTTCCCAAGAAGGGTCGTCACCCCGATGCGAGGTCTGACACTTCTAGCGAACCGGCCACTCCTCGTCCCACATCAAATGCCAAACTGGGGGTCGCTAGTCTGCCAACAACTCTACGCTCTGCTCCATCAACTAAACTACTGACAATCAAGCTTCCCAGGTCGTCCTCTCAGTCTTCGTTCACACAGGGGGTAGCCGAAGAGGAACCGGAGCTAGCCAAGTATGTGGCTGCCCACACTGATGTCCCCTCCGCTGATGATGTAATCCCCTATAAAAGATACCTTACTTCATCAATAAAGGGTTATCTTTGAACTACACCGAGCTCAATAAGCTATGTACAATGTACGCTATGGAACATGGTATAGGCACTCACCTACACACACAAGTGACAAATGTGTACACCGCGATCCGGCTGACTCCAGTAGAAGACGCTTACCGAATAATCGAGGAAGGAGATCATCCGATCATCTTCGGCCGGACGAACAACCCGTATCCCCTCACCATAGAAGAAGCCGATCTCGGGTCAGATGCCGGGAGACTGCCTCTGTATCTCTATAGCCCTCAATCCAAATATCTCATGCAGAAACAGGGGTATGATCTGGAGACGACGCCAGGATTGAACTACGGCACTGGATGACGATTACCTTTGAAGCCGCCAGTCCCGACGGGCAAACCACGGAACTACTATAACAAAACTCGATGCGGGTTAGGGTATGTAACGCCTACTACGACCCCTGAGAGTTCAGATGAAGAATGCGACTGGCAGTCACATTCAACCGGATCACCAACTTCCGACTCAGATACCAGCATCGGAGATGTGTTCAGACAAGTCATGTCAGCCAACATGGCATTCGCCGACGCCTACGAGGAAGACGAAGACATCCCCGAAATCCTCGAGCTAGAGCCATGGGCCCAGCAATTAGACGCACAATAGGAAAAATGGTTCGAACTGAGAGAACCTCCCACTAAAGATGAGGTCATACAAGTGGATCTCGGCAGCGAATCTTCTCCAAAACCAATTTTCGTCAGTAAAAGCCTAGCAGACGAAGAACGGGAGTCGCTGCTAGGACTTGTCAGAGAATACATTAATGTGTTCGCCTGGAGCTATGAAGATATGCCAGGGTTAAATCCCGACATTGCTCTTCACAAACTTAACATTCGACCAGATACAAAGCCAGTCAAGCAACAACAGCGATGCTTCCACCCAGGCATCATGGATACGATCGAAGCCGAAGTCAATAAACTAATAGCCAGCGGCTTCATTCATGAGGAGCAACATCCCGATTGGGTCGCCAATATAGTACCCGTCCTCAAGAAGAATAGGAAGATTCAAATCTGCATCGACTTTCGCAATCTGAACGAGGCATGCCCCAAAGATGAATTTCCCCTTCCTATTACAGACATCATGATCAACAATACCTGCGGTTTCGAACGTATGTCGTTCATGGATGGCTTCTCGGGGTACAAGCAAATCAAAATGTCTCCTGACGATGAAAAGCATACATCATTCCGAATACCGATTGGCACGTACTACTACACAGTCATGCCTTTCGGTTTAAAGAATGCTGGCGCCACATATCAAAGAGCCATGAGCATCATCTTCATAGACCACTTACGCAAGACGGTGGAGTGCTATGTTGACGATATAGCCGTTAAGAGCCGTAGCAAGGGAGACCATCTGCAGGATCTAAGGACGGTATTCGACCTAATGCGAGCGCACAATTTGAAAATGAACCCTACGAAGTCCTTTCTGGGCGTATCCAGCGGGAAGTTCTTGGGCTTCATCATCACCGCATAGGGTATCCATGTAGATCCTGAGAAGACGAAAGCAATCATGGAGATAGGTCCCCCGAAAAATCTTCGCGAACTCAGAGGCCTTCAAAGGAGGCTAGCTTACATCAGAAGGTTCATTTCCAACCTCTCCGGGCGATGCCGACCATTCATGCACCTCATGAAGAAAGGAGTCTCATTCGTATGGGACGAGGAATGCCAGCGTGCTTTCGACAGCATCAAAGAATATTTGTCAAATCCTCCAGTTTTGGTAGCCCCGGTTCCTGGAAAGCCATTCCTGCTCTATGTACGAGCAATAGAACACTCCTTTGGTGCTTTGCTGGCACAGAACAACGACGCAGGCCATGAGCAGGCCATATATTACCTCAGCCGAATGATGATTGGGCCAGAGCACCGATACACCGCTGTGGAGAAGGAATGCCTCGCCCTGGTGTTCGCCATTCAGAAAATGCGGCATTATGTCATCGGACAAACGATACATGTGATCTCATGAGTCAACCCTCTCAGGGTCCTCATGACTAAACCAGGGGCACTCAGTTTTTGCCTCGCTACATGGGCAATATTGCTGTCCCCTTATCATATGATCTTCGTCCCACAAAAGGCACTCAAAGGTCAAGCTCTGGCAGACTTTTTAGCAGCCCACCCAGGCTCGGAGTCCTCCAAAATATATGAAGAGATCCCAGACGAGGTCGTCGACTCGTATGCAACCTCTTATGAGGCTATATGGCGAATGTTCTTTGACGGTGCTTCAAGAACCGGACCTAAAGACAATATAGTCGTCGGAGTCGGGGTAGTACTGATCTCTCCTTCCAGATTGGTGATTAACCGCGCTTATTTCTTCACCGAGCCCTGCTCTAACAATGTGGCCGAGTACAACGCTCTGGTCATTGGCCTCCAACTTGTAAGAGAGCTGGAGGTAGAATACCTTGAAGCATACGACGATTCCCAACTAATCGTCAATCAGATCCGGGGCTCGTACGAAGTCCGCCACGAAGACATGATCCCTTATCACCAAATAGCGATCGATATTATCTCGTCATTTGAAGGGTTCTTCATCGAGCACGTCCCCAGACTCTAAAATATTGAAGCCGATGCCCTAGCTGGTCTTGCCGCTTCCTTAGCAGTGTCGAACCACACTCATCATTCGATTGATGTAATAGGCCACGAACTAGTCTGTCCCAAGAACAACGTTCAACTAGTAGCGAGCTATTCCGTCCAGACGGTCGATGAAGCACCAGACTGGAGACAGCCGTTCATCGACTTCGTCGTCTACGACATCCTGCCCGAGAACCCGAAGGAAGCCACTTCTATCAGACGGCGTTCTCTCAGATTCTTCTACGATACAGAGACGAAGATGCCGTATCGTCGCTCCTACGACGGATTGTTGCTCCGGTGCTTGTCGAACGCAGAAGCCAAAGAAGCCGTACGAGAAGTGTAGCACCCAGTTTCCCAAATGAGGGTAATTTTGAAAATTCGTGTTTATAATTATTTTAATAATGATATTTAATTCATGATATGATTTTTGGTGATTTTAAATCATTTTAAAATTAATTAAATCAATGACTTGTGGTTTTGACGTTTTGCTAGTGAAATCCTAGAGACTGTTTGACCTAGAGCCTAACCATGTGATTATGATATTTTAATATCATTTTTGGCCTAAGGATATTTTTTGCATTTGACCTCTTTGAATTATTTTGATATTATTTTATTATTTATGATATTATTTTGGGGTTATTTGAGTCGGGTTCGAATTTCAACTCAATCCGACTTGAAACGGGGACCCAGGGGTAGTTTGACTCTAGTGGGACCCACACACTAGTTAGGCATGGCCCACATGATATTAATTTTAGTCCACATGATAGAAATATTTTAATTAGAGGTTAGACTAATTATTATGGATAAGGTTAGTGAGATTAGAGACTTTAGAATGACTAATTTAGCCCCAACCAATTAGCCCTTTCCTAATACTCATAGAATAGGTTAGTGGGAGCATTTTGGACCTTACCATAATAGGACAAATAGCCCCATATGGCCAGCCACTTTGGGAGAGGATAGGCTCAAGTTCATTTCATTATTCTCAACCACACCCTCTCTCTTGTTCTTTTCCAAATTCCTAGAGAGCAATCCCTAGCAATTTTTCTACCAAATCCTTCCATTTCACCACCAAATCTTCTTCTTTTCTTCTCCATTCTAGCCAAGGAGGAAGCTACCCAAGTTTGGGAGGATTCGGAGCTCGTTCATGTCCTTTTGGAATCTCTATGTGTCGGTGTCGCTCCGGGAAGGCTTTTCTTCGATTCGATCTACTGGGAGGTATAAATCTCTTCCTCTTTTCATTTCCTCATGCATATAGGTCTATTTTGAACCCATAGGAATGACCCCCATGGTTGTATCTCCATTTGTGTCCATTTCGTGTCCATTTGGAGGTCATAGGAGTGTCCTTTGTGTTGTGGTTGTGTCCATGTGGGAAAATCCCAAATTTGGACACACTATGTGTTGTTGTTATGTATGAATGAATTATTACATGTTTAATCTTATATTTTTGTATTGGAGATGTGTTCTATAGTGTCTCATATATATATATATATATATATATATATATATATATATATATATATATATATATATATATATATATATATATATATTAGTGTAGAGAGTGAGTTCTTGATATATTATGTTATATACTTGTGTTCTTTTGTCTCAAACTACCTAAATCCGTCATGATTTTTATCCATATTTTTAATTTCAGCCCTAACTTAGAAATGTCATAACGTCTAGCTCAAAGCTCGGTTTAATCTCCCGTTTTTTTAAAAGAAGCATATTGAAGTTAGCTTTCCAAAAACATGTATTAATAGGCCTAATTCATTCTATAACTTTCTGGAGAATTATTTGAGTGTCAGCTATACGAAAGACAAACGTGTTCTCGGTATTTTCGCGATTTCGGGAGTTTTCGGAAACGAAAACGCGATCCGTTTGAAGTTTCGAAAAGCTAACACATAGATCTATAACATACTTTAATCCTAAATTTTAATTCATGCTGAGATGGTACAGTATTGATTATTAGTAGGAGTTACTATTCAGCATATGTATTTTGTGCACCCTTGTGTGTAATATAATGTTCTATTTGATTTTAACCCATGTTAATGTATATACATTATATAATTAAATAGAGAATGCAAGCATGAGTAAATGGTTAAATAAATGATGTATGAGGTATAAGTATTCTATCTAATGTAAGCATGTATAAGTATGGCTTGTAATGAATATGTAGGTTCCATAGTATGTAATGTATGGTACATATAGTGGTGCAAGAGAATAAATGAATGATGAATGAATGCAAGCATGAATGTAATATAATAATAGATGTAATATATGCAATATACAAGTTAATAAGATGTAATATTCTATGTTAACACAAATCCTATATTACCTCATGTACCCCCTTACACTATGTTGACACTGTCATACTTGACACATTGTTCACTTACACTTTGACACTCTTTGATATGTATACACTATGTATGTCCATTTAACCCTCACTTGCCCCTTTGCCATGTTCACATACACACACACATAGCCTCTTAAATAAGTATTTATGAATATAGTTAACTTAGCTATGTATGTATATTATATATATGTTAGCATATTGTGTTGTAATATATAAGTTTATATAACCATTTGAAATGCCATGATTATAGACCTAATGTTGAATACCAATATATGTATGTGTATATATGTGTAGACATATATAGCTTAAAGTAATAGATTACCTAGTGTATATCCAATGTGAATTCTTGCCTATTTGAGTATTGAATAATTGCATGCTATATAGAGTTGGGTGTATGTTGGCTTGTATAGCCTTGTATTGATGTGTGCTTGCTAGGATAGTCTTGGTTAGGCCTAGTAAGACTTACTGGGTTAGGACATGACCTAGTTTGACTAGTGCAGTTGACCAGAGTTGACCAAGGGTTGACTTTGGCCTAGTTTGACCTAGATTCATGTAGAATACATTGTAGTGCTTTATATTACCCTTCTGGACATGTTGTGACTTGTGCTGTTCTAATTAGGAGCCAGACACCTCTCCTCGGACATTATCTTTACCTTGGACATTCAGATATCAGGCGAGTACATTCTCTGATCATTTCATATCATGTTTAGGATTATATTTCCTACTTTAGACTATCTTACTTGATGCTGACACGTTGTTAACACGGATTGGTACTATATGGATCCCTTCATGAGATGTTATTTCTCTCAGAAGCATTAGATACTTTTGTCATGTGTGTTTCACTTACATCACGTATCTCATGCTTCTATTATCATGAATCTTCAGGAATCAGCTAGTGACTCATGTACCCTCATGATCACCGAGCCTTCACGAATCAATTCATGAATCACCCTTTATGGGCAACGTAGTATAATCATGAATCTTAACGTAACTTGATTGGATCCTTGTGTATTGATTGGAGATGGGGGAGTATAAATGAACATGTGAATAATTTCAAGTAGTGTAATCATGAATCAATTCCAAGTAGTGTAATCATGAATCAGTCCCATGCCATTCACATGTTTATCCTGTACTCTGAATCACTAGCACTGTCTCTCTCTATATATCATAGATATTTACTTACAGTTTCTCTTTTACATTATGATATTTCTTTAGATCCTGTATTTTATTCTCTAGCATGATTATATTTCCTTTTCTGTTATGACTTGTTGAGATGTAGTGTGCTCGCTCCTGTCCTGACTGGACCTGTTGATAAATTTTACAGATAGCCTGGAGGTTGCCTGCTAGCCTATAGGAGACAGTAGAGGTTGTATAGATAGCTAGGGTTTGCTCATAGTTTATTCTCAGTTGTCTTGAGATATATTTATGGATTACTGTATTTGAGTTTTGAGATGTATTCTGAGTTTATGTATCTTAGACACTTAGACTTCTATCTATTGTATCTCTTTGGATTTCATGTTTTATCTATCTTCCTTTATGCTCTACCTTAGATGTGATTGAGTTTATATTCTGCTATGTCACCCCCATTCGGGGAGTATAAACTGTTTAGTCTTATACTGTTAGATGCATTGAGACCTAGGACAGCTTTCTACCACCGACACTGCGGCATAGGCTGGGCGTTATTACGTTCTCGTGCCCTAACTCTAGGGTGCGGGTCGTGACACGTTTTTAGTGGTGGCCCATGCAGGTCGAGATTCGTATTAGTGCGATTTCGTAGTAGCACAACGACTTAGTTGTACTACTACGAGCCTGCTATAGGATATATAAATTAAGATATTAGGTTGAGAGGATACTCAATCACTGTTAGGATTCCTTGAGAGATTCCTGGGATGACCCTTGAGAATCTCATTTTGAATTCCGATTTAAACTCCTTTTCCTTGTTTTGATTCACCTTTTTCCTTGATTTGAATTTGATTTTGTGGATTCATTGTAGAAACTTTGAATACTGGTATTAGTTGATGATTTTGATAAAATTTTGTAGTTGTTGATTTAATTTTGTATTTAGATTAATATTTTCAAATCCAAGGTACTCAATCACACTTAGAATTCTTTGAGAGATTTCTGGGACGACCCCTGAGAAACTCATTTTGAACTTCAATTGGAATTCCTTTTCCTCTTGTTTGGATTCACCCTCATTCCTTGCTATTGAATTTAAGCTTGATGGGTTCCTCTCGTTTGAACCGATAAGAAGGAACGTATCTTCATTATTCTTTCTCGTCATTATTCCCTTGCATTCTTATTTACCTCTTATCTTAAACTCTGTCTCATTACATTAATTACCCATATCTTGTAGTCCCTACCAGATGTACTTCGAAACCCTTGAATCTTCGTATCTTTTGCATGGGGAAGGCTAAGGAAGTGACGTAAATTATGTAGCTCAGAGAAGACGTAACTGGTTATTTTATGATGATCTAAAGGAAATCAAATGTGGAGTGTTCCATATGAAAACTTGAGTTAGAAATGTGGTAAAGTCTCGAATAGAATAAAGAGATGTATACTGCCAATCTGGAAACAATTAAATTTAGAGAAATTTTGGGGTTATGAGATAGTTTATAGGTGTATTCAAAACTAATGAGGATATCAGAGGTCAACCTAGTTTTGAGAACTTAGAAAATCTTGGTTATTGATTCTGGGGAAAACTTTTATTCTGAGGCTAGTAGAAGGTTAGTAATGGAAAAGAGAAGTTAATTGTGTTTAATAAGGATATTAAACAAGATGTTGCGAGGAAATGACTAGGGATAGAGAGAACACAAAGTTATGGAAGTTTAGAGATTGTTGTGAAATATTTTTAGGAGAATAATATTCAAGGGTATATGTCGAAAAAAATACGAAAGTTGATTTTATGATGGAAGATAAGTTTTGTAAGGCCTAGAGATTTAAATTAAATAATACGAGGAGAACAATTTGAACAAGTTCAAGGAATTCGTAAACGGAATTTAGAGGTTTTAGGTCAAATTTAAGACAAGGTGAAAGAACTTGAAAATTTAAATAAATGGTTAATGTTGATTCCTAAATGTGAGGGCTGTGCTTCAAGAGTGATGTTTGAAAATTCGGAATTGCCTACGGTAGTCATTGTAAGGGTTTAAGTAAAGGTTAAATTTTCATATGGAGACTGGTGAGGTAAAGATATGATTGGCAAGTTATGACCAGATGAACTTAAGATTATCAGAAGCAGATGACTAACTCGATCTTCGTTATTTTTGTGCATTAATTACCACCTCTTGAACTCCCACTTTCTAGTTGAGATCCTTGACGTTCCTTATCGTGACTTTGATATTCGGAATGTAATACTAGCTGTTACCCTCCAACAAATCTTATATACAAGACCTAGACGAGCTCACCTTCGTGTAGGTATATCATGTCCCACTAAAACCCGTCTTCTTGTACTCTATTTTCTTGATATGATTTTCTGGTCAACTGGCTAAACTATAACCCCTTCCATTATACTAAATTTCTTCTTATTTCAATTAAAAATCCATCACGGACTCAATTCTTTTGACCCGACATGTGATGGTGTTCTGCTTGTTTTCTTAGATGCTTAACCTCGTACCTTATCTGATTACTTGACCCGTTGGTTAAGAAACTTGGACTATGTAATTCCTTTCATCATTACCACCCTTATATCTTGTGCTGCTAAATTAGCCTTAGTTTTGTAAGCTTATCTATTTTCGAGCTTGGTCATGACATATTTTATTGGGTGGCCACCCACTAACATATTGTCTAATCAGAACCGGTACATGATGGTCTGATCAACCTATTGCACTTTGGTTCATTTTTTCATATATCAATCTACGAGAATGGAGACATAGTTAAACTTGACCCGAGAGTCTCATTCGCGACAGTCTTGACAATTTTTCTTGAAATCTTTTCATCGCCTATGAACCTCGTATTCGTACTCAGTCGAATTAAATTTGATCATGACCTGAACCTCCATCATTGGATGCTCGTGCTCATACTTTGATTTCATTGATTTCCCTTCTTGCCAAATCTCGTTTTATCCCGAAATTGATCAACTTAGATCGTGTTAAGACAAAAATCTATTTGTGATTTGTTGTGCCTAAATTTTCAATTTTTGCCATTTATGGAATAGTAACCTTTTAATAATTTCTTAGTTGCTTGTTAATGACCAATTTTCATATAGGATGGTAGACAGCCCTACAACCTTGATGATTGTTGTTCCCTTACCTTCCCAATTAGGACACCCTAGATTGTTTGTGTGTTGATACCATAGTACTGTTTTGACCTAGAATGATTAGTGTACCTAGGTGAGACTTCTAACTGCTACGGTATGCCCTGACCTTGTATACAATTCTTTTAAATTGCATGATTTAGATAAAAAAATTTAGACCTTGATTGTTGGAAAATAGGGACGTCACTCCATTAGTATCAGTTGTAGATATATATGGGTTAGTCCTTGATGTGGGGATGTGTGTCTATAAACATGTAGCTTAGGAGATTTAGGAGAGATTATAGTATCAGCCTTGATAGGATGTACTAGTCTTTTGGTGAGTATAAATGTGTTATGAGAGATAGGGGCCTATATGTCTTAGTAATGCATCGTTCCTATGGTAATAGAATCTATTAATAGATGGTTAATATGAAGATAATAGTTTGAGCATACCTATAGCCTATGATCAGTTCCTTTTCATCCTTAGTTAAGACCACTTTAAAATAGGTCCAGTCCCTTGTATATAGGTTCCAGTCCATATTCTATTGAAGTTCTATTACCGTCGTACAGCAGAGCAGTATTGGAGGTATTCCTAGATTGACACTTTTTAGATGTCTGTTTATTATTCCAGTGTTAGGAAGTGTTACCTTAGATATTGGGTAGGTTAGAGGCTCTAGAAGGAGTACTATCGATCTTAAATTTCGAGGACGAAATTTTTCTAAGGTGGGTAGAGTTGTAGCACCCAGTTTCCCAAATGAGGGTAATTTTGAAAGTTCATGTTTATAATTATTTTAATAATGATATTTAATTCATGATATAATTTTTGGTGATTTTAAATTATTTTAAAATTATTTAAATCAATGACTTGTGGTTTTGACGTTTTGCTAGTGAAACCCAAGAGACTATTTGACCTAGAGCCTAACCATGTGATTATGATATTTTAATATCATTTTTGGCCTAAGAATATTTTTTGCATTTGACCTCTTTGAATTATTTTGATATTATTTTATTATTTATGATATTGTTTTGGGATTATTTGAGTCGGGTTCGAATTTCAACTCAATCCGACTTGAAACGGGGACCCGGGGGTAGTTTGACTCTAGTGGGACCCACACACTAGTTAGGCATGGCCCACATGATATTAATTTTAGTCCACATGATAGAAATATTTTAATTAAAGGTTAGACTAATTATTATGGATAAGGTTAGTGTGATTAGAGACTTTAGAATGACTAATTTGGCCCCAACCAATTAGCCCTTTCCTAATACTCATAGAATAGGTTAGTGGGGGCATTTTGGACCTTACCATAATAGGACAAATAGCCCCATATGGCCAGCCACTTTGGGAGAGGATAGGCTCAAGTTCATTTCATTATTCTCATCCACACTCTCTCTCTTGTTCTTTCCCAAATTCCTAGAGAGCAATCCCTAGCAATTTTTCCACCAAATCCTTCCATTTCACCACCAAATCTTCATGTTTTCTTCTCCATTCTAGCCAAGGAGGAAGCTACCCAAGTTTGGGAGGATTCGGAGCTCGTTCGTGTCCTTTTGGAATCTCTACGTGTCGGTGTCGCTCCGGGAAGGCTTTTCTTCGATTCGATCTACCGGGAGGTATAAATCCCTTCTCCTTTTCATTTCTTCATGCATATAGGTCTATTTTGAACCCATAAAAATGACCCCCATGTTTGTATCTCCATTTGTGTCCATTTAGTGTCCATTTGGAGGTCATAGGAGTGTCCTTTGTGTTGTGGTTGTGTCCATGTGGGAAAATCCCAAATTTGGACACACTATGTGTTGTTGTTATGTATGAATGAATTATTACATGTTTAATCTCATATTTTTGTATTGGAGATGTGTTCTATAGTGTCTCATATATATATATATATATATATATATATATATATATATATATATATATTAGTGTAGATAGTGAGTTCTTGATATATTATGTTATATACTTGTGTTCTTTTGTCTCAAACTACCTGAATCTGTCATGATTTTTATCCACGTTTTTAATTTCAGCCCTAACTTAGAAATATCATAACGTCTAGCTCAAAGCTCGGTTTAATCTTTCATTTTTTTTGAAGAAGCGTATTGAAGTTAGCTTTCCAAAAATATGTATTAATAGGCCTAATTCGTTCTGTAACTTTCTGGAGAATTATTTGAGTGTCAGCTATACGAAAGACAAACGCGTTCTCGGTATTTTCGCGATTCCGGGAGTTTTCGGAAACGAAAACGCGATCCGTTTGAAGTTTCGGAAAGCTAACACATAGATCTATAACATACTTTAATCCTAAATTTTAATTCATGCTGAGATGGTACAGTATTGATTATTAGTAGGAGTTACTATTCGGCATATGTATTTTGTGCACCCTTGTGTGTAATATAATGTTCTATTTGATTTTAACCCATGTTTGTGTATATACATTATGTAATTAAATAGAGAATGCAAGCATGAGTAAATGGTTAAATAAATGATGTATGAGGTATAAGTATCTTATCTAATGTAAGCATGTATAAGTATGGCTTGTAATGAATATGTAGGTTCCATAGTATGTAATGTATGTTGCATATAGTGGTACAAGAGAATAAATGAATGATGAATGAATGCAAGCATGAATGTAATGTAATAATAGATATAATGTATACAATATACAAGTTAATGAGATGTAATGTTCTATGTTAACACAAATCCTATATTACCTCATGTACCCCCTTACACTATGTTGACACTATCACACTTGACACATTGTTCACTTACACTTTGACACTCTTTGATATGTATACACTATGTATGCCCATTTAACCCTCACTTGCCCCTTTGCCATGTTCACATACACACACATAGCCTCTTAAATAAGTATTTATGAATATAGTTAACTTAGCTATGTATGTATATTATATATATGTTAGCATATTATGTTGTAATATATAAGTTTATATAACCATTTGAAATGCCATGATTATAGACCTAATGTTGAATACCAATATATGTATGTGTATATATGTGTAGACATATATAGCTTAAAGTAATAGATTACCTAGTGTTTATCCAATGTGAATTCTTGCATATTTGAGTATTGAATAATTGCATGCTATATAGAGTTGGGTGTATGTTGGCTTGTATAGCCTTGTATTGATGTGTGCTTGCTAGGATAGTCTTGGTTAGGCCTAGTAAGACTTACTGGGTTAGGACATGACCGAGTTTGACCTAGTTTGACTAGTGCAGTTGACCAGAGTTGACCAAGGGTTGACTTTGGCCTAGTTTGACCTAGATTCATGTAGAATGCATTGTAGTGCTTTATATTACCCTTCTGGACATGTTGTGACTTGTGTTGTTCTAATTAGGAGCCAGACACCTCTCCTCGGACATTATCTTTACCTTGGACATTCAGATATCAGGCGAGTACATTCTCTGATCATTTCATATCATGTTTAGGATTATATTTCCTGCTTTAGACCATCTTACTTGATGCTGACACGTTGGTAACACGGATTGGTACTATATGGATCCCTTCATGAGATGTTATCCCTCTCGGAGGCATCAGATACTTTTGTCATGTGTGTTTCACTTACATCACGTATCTCATGCTTCTATTATCATGAATCTTCAGGAATCAGCTAGTGACTCATGTACCCTCATGATCATCGAGCCTTCACGAATCAATTTATGAATCACCCTTTATGGACAACGTAGTATAATCATGAATCTTAACGTAACTTGATTGGATCCTTGTGTATTGATTGGGGATGGGGGAGTATAAATGAACATATGAATAATTCCAAGTAGTGTAATCATGAATCAATTCTAAGTAGTGTAATCATGAATCAGTCCCATGCCATTCACATGTTTATCATGTACTCTGAATCACTAGCACTGTCTCTCTCTATATATCATAGATATTTACTTACAGTCTCTCTTTTACATTATGTTATTTCTTTAGATCCTGTATATCCTGTATTTTATTCTCTAGCATAATTACATTTCCTTTCCTGTTATGACTTGTTGAGATGTAGTGTGCTCGCTCCTGTCCTGACTGGACCTGTTGATAAATTTTACAGATAGCCTGGAGGTTGTCTGCTAGCCTATAGGAGACAGTAGAGGTTGTATAGATAGCTAGGGTTTGCTCATAGTTTATTCTCAGTTGTCTTGAGATGTATTTATGGATTACTGTATTTGAGTTTTGAGATGTATTATAAATTTATGTATCTTAGACACTTAGACTTCTATCTGTTGTATCTCTTTGGATTTCATGTTTTATCTATCTTCCTTTATGCTCTACCTTAGATGTGATTGAGTTTATATTCTGCTATGTCACCCCCATTCGGGGAGTATAAACTGTTTAGTCTTATACTGTTAGATGCATTGAGACCTAGGAGAGCGTTCTACCGCCGACACTGCGGCATAGGCTGGGCGTTATTACGTTCTCGTGCCCTAACTCTAGGGTGCGGGTCGTGACAAGAAGCTCACGACGGTGTCTGCGGGGCCCACCAGCCCGGCCCAAAATTGCAAGACCGCCTTCGACGAATGGGCTACTATTGGCCCACGATGGTGGCAGATGCAATAGATTATGCTAGAAAATGCAAAGCCTGCCAAGTCCACGCGGACTTCATTCACCAACCATCCGAATTTCTACATCCGACAGTGACGTCCTGGCCATTCGAAGCATGGGAAATGGATATTATTGGTCCAATCACCCCACCTTCCTCCCGAGGACATCGCTTCATACTTGCGATCACTGATTACTTCTCCAAATGGGCGGAAGCTGTCCCACTCGCAGAAGTCAAGACTTCAAACGTGATAAGCTTCCTTAAGCATCACGTCATCTACCACTTTGGACGGCCCCGAAGGATCATCCATGATAATGGTCCGCAGTTTACAAGCCACGCATTCTATCGGTTTTGCAATAAACACCGTATTCAGAATATCGCTTCGACGCCGTACAACCCGGCAGCAAACGGGTTAGCAGAGGCGTTCAACAAAACAATCATCAAACTTCTCAAGAAGTTTGTTTCCTCCAACAAGCGCGACTGGAACGAGAAGCTCGGCGACTTATCGCACCACAGTTCGAACAGCTACCGGGAATACACCATTCTCTCTAGTATACGGGAGTGAGGCAGTTCTTCCATTAGAGACTCAAATACCCTCACTCCGCGTCGCCCTCACATATCAATTGACGACGGATGACAACTACCGACGTCGACTGTAAGAGTTAGAGGCCTTAGATGAAAAGCGCCTCCTAGCTCAGCAAAGGATCGAGCTGTACCAAGCACGCATCTCAGAAGCCTTCAACAAGATGGTCAAAATCAGAACATTCCAAGTGGGCGATCTCGTTCTAGCAGTCCGGAGGCCAATGGTCATGACTCACAAGACCATCGGCAAGTTCCAGCCAAAATGGGAAGGCCCATTTATCATAGAGACAGTATTCTCCAACGGTGCTTACCGCCTCGCTAAGCAAAATGGAGACTTGCTCATGTTGCCCGTCAACGGCAAGTTCCTGAAGAAATATTATATCTAAACAACATCCCAGATTATTGAGTCATGTACCCGCTGGTACCACTGAACTCACCCCATAAATTTCCAGATTTTCGAGTCACGTACCCGCTGGTACCACTGAACTCACCCCATAAATTTCCAGATTTTTGAGTCACGTACCCGCTGGTACCACTGAACTCACCCCATAAATTTCCAGATTTTCGAGTCATGTATCCGCTGATACCACTGAACTCACCCTCATAGTTTGTCAGATTTTCGAGTCATATACCCGCTGGTACCGCTGAACTCACGCTCATCATTCTCCAGATTCTCGAGTCATGTACCCGATGGTGCCTCTGAAATCACATCCCGGTCACTCTTTCAGATAGAAAGTTATGTATGATCATACCTCTGAGCTCTCTTCTTAAAGGAGATCCTCCCACATGATCTAATACCCGCACTCCAGTGCACAAAAAGGGTAATCGATCCAGAAATTTCCAAAACGGCCATGTCCTCATTACCTCTGAGTCGTTCCACTTCCGCCAAAAACAAATCACCCCCTACGTAGAACTTTCATGTCCTCATTACCTCTAAGTCGTTCTATGTGCCCCCCTTCATTGAGCCCACTCCTGCCATGTCCTCATTACCTCTGAGTAGGAAGGCTCCACCAAAGAAACCCTCATACTCACCATGTCCTTAGTACCTCTGAGTAAATATGATTGGTTCCTTTCTAACTTATTGCCCGTATCCAAAACTAGGGTACGTTAGGGGCAATAGGTCCACGCAAAATGTCCCAACAAAATGATTATTACAAAGCAAAAGAGTGAAGCAAATATATGCCATTCATTCAGAAATCGGTTACATCCACACTACTACAAGCAAGTCAAAGAGGTTCTTCATGCAGACAAGAAGGAAAGAAAAACAAAACGAAGACTACAACAAGAAATTGAAAAGATAGACATCTGGATCCTAGTTGCGGAAGCGCGTATACCACTCCCTCAACCACCTTGCATATGAAGGATGCAATTGAGAGAGGTCCTCGTCCGGAGTAGGAGAATTAGAATTCCCAGCGCTACCAGCCTCAGCGGTTTCGATATTTGGAAGGCTGCCCTCCCCCTCAGGCGCCGGTTCTTCTTTCGGTATCGCCTCCCCCTTTACAGAGGATGACTCATGTTTGATGGAAGGAGGTGGCGGCCCCTCTGTCACTACGATCCCAGCATCCGGTGAAGGTACTGCAAGAACCCAAGACAAAGGAAATAAAAACAGTCAAAAGACATTCTGAAGTGTTCATGCGGCTCGTTTAAGACCACTTTTATGTGGCTCGGATATGGGGTATACCCCCATGCGGCTCGGTCATGGGACGTGTATGCGGACCACGTAATTTGAAAAGTTCGTATCGAGGGCTTGTGCACGAAGCATACTGCAGAGCAGGATCTGTTAGGGTTTCAAAGTATTCAATCTCCTATATAGTCCTTACCTTCGAGGGCAATGTGAACGTCAAGACGAACGGGGGACGCGACAGTCGAAGACGAAGCCGATTTCTTATTCTTTGCCGCAGCCTTCTTTACAGCCCTGGAAGACTTGGAAGCCATTGTTGTCTGATAATTGGAGGAAGAAAACGAAACAGGAATCTGAGTCAAGAAGAGCTGAAGACAAGAGGGAAGTCCGTCCAAATACCCTTCTATTTATAGACAGAAGAAGGAGGACCACAAACCGACACCTCGTACGAAGTGATCGACTCTTCGGTTATCGAGACAAACTAGCTAATTAAAGACTAAAACTCTCGGGATTCTGCCCCAAAAAGATTTGCACGCATGGCATAATGACGTGGCAAAGAGCCCATGCGGTTCGGATGGCCATGCGGCTGAAACGACCATATGACTCAGATGGTCATGCGGCTAAGCCATCCGTGCGGCTGAATAATCCATGCGGCCAGGACTTCTATGCGGTCAGGATTCCATATACGGCTAGAAGAACACAGCCATGCTTCTTATTCAAAGTATTTCAATTTTACAAATTGAAAATTTTGAAGGGGGTCTTGTAGAAGCATGGAAAATACTAAAGTAAATGACGCATGCGGCCAGGAAAGATCCATGCGGCTCAGAAAACTCATGCGAGTCATGCGGCATAAGGAGCTATACGGCCCGAGTCATTCCATGCGGCTCAGAAGACACGTGGCCTGACAGTGCTCCCTCCGACCCATGCTGCATTAATTGCTTTGACAGCTGACCCCTCTGAAAAGTTGACAGCCCTGACACAAAAGCAGGTAATTATGACTTTGTCATAATGATGAATCTCTAGGGAAGAGAAAAGAGATCTCTGACACAAATCCCCCGAGAGCCATAAAAATGCCACGTGGCCTTGCCACGTGGGCGTTCGTATGCGGCTCACTTCTCATGCGGTTCAGAATGAATCCTATGCGGCTCAGGCCATGAAAGCCTCATGCGACTCGAGCAAAGAACTTTCTATGCGGCTCAGAGTGAATCTGTCCTATGCGGCTCAGGCCATGAAAGTCTCATGCGGCTCGAGCGAGGACTTCTCATACGGTTCAAGAGGATCATGTCCATGCGGCTCAGGCGGATATGTACCTATACGGCCCACAAAGATTACTCCCCTGTGGTTCGAGGGCTCAAGTGAGGGCCACTGCCCAAGCAGCCCTGACACATGGGCTTAACCATATGCTGCTCACATTCATATGCGGCTCACTCGTCATGCGGTCCAGATACCCCCAGCAGCTCCTAGGATACGTGTCCTAAACCGATTAAATCCTTAGATTTGCTGCCATTAAAGATTGGGTCAAATCCCAATGATCTGGGACACGTGGCAGAAGAATAGATCTAATTTATTCGCAGATATCAGAAGATCAGTACAAGGAAGATTTATTCCAATTAGCATTAATTGCTAATGGGATTTGGTGTAATCTACACCTAATGGCTTGGATTCGTCACAATCAGAAACGAACGGCCTAGATTGGCCAATCCCCTGGCCGCCGCCATCTCCAAGAGCTAATCATTGGCAACCCTAATAATCACATCCCACTATTATAAATAGCAAGGTGCCATGCCCTTGTAATATATACAATATCAGAGAGAAATACGTATATACAGAGAGACTTCCCCCCATAGTCAGAGAGAGAGAAGCCAGAAGAGCAACAAAGGAGCAAGAAGTGCATTTCTTCGTCAATGCCAACCATCTTCTCGCAGGAGCTAAGGCTGCATACCGATCGTCCAAGGAGTAAGACAGGGCTGCCGTCGCCTTCCCGAGCCTCTATCGTCACCCCCAGAATCTAAAATAAACAATTATACTTAGACTGCTGTACCTAGGTTTTCGTCCCTATGCTTTTTTTGTACAAGCGAGTTTGTAACGTGAAGTAAAAGTCCGGTCCTCCGATAATTGTTCTGTTCTTTTATATTTCATGGCAAACAGAATAGTGGGAATGTTCACATGTCTAATCAAGTATTTTCCCGCCCATCTAATATAAATGAATCCAAAATCTGACACATCAATTGAATAAAAGTCCAACCGACATATGAAGATACGAATAGGGTGATTCGAATAGTGATTCGTATGGTGATTCGTATGGTGATTCGAATAATAGAGGTACGACAAGTAAGTATGTGTGTCGCATACATGGATTCAGAAATAAAAAATACGTGTTTGTAATAGAGAATCACATACAGCTAACTAGAACTGAAGTACAGTAATTGACAAATAAATGAGAGAACTATCAGAGAATGTACTCGCCTGATACTCTGAAAAGAGTAGTGTAATGTCAGATGTTTGCACCGGAGTCACAGTGTCCTAAATAGAACAGTACAGGTTATAATATGCTTAAAATAAGACAAATGTAGTCTATGATACAATCTACATAATTTCTAGACCAATCTAGGTCAAAGTCAACTCTAAGTCAAACCTGGTCAACTGTCTAGGTCAAACTAGGTCAATTGGGTCAAGCCTAAGCCAAACAAGTCCCACTAGGCCTAACCAGCCTATTCTAGCAAGCACACCTAATATCTAGGCTATACAGGCCAACCATACTCCTACACTGGCACTCAAGCCATAAACACAGATTTATGAGCCATAGGCTGTATGCCTAGGTTAATCACATAGTTCATTACACACATGACAGTATATCTAACCTATATTACACATTAACATGGCTATAATATAATATGGAATATACATAACCTATAAGCTAACTATGGTATACCACACATTCATATATATATATATATCCATATATATAATAGCACCCACATAACATATAATATATAGGATATATCTATATTATATCTCATATATTTATATACATGTATATATGTATGTACACATATATAGAGATAGGAAGGGGATGTTATGGTGTGTGATACATGAGAGTGAAAACAGTGAAATCCTGAAATCAGTTAACCAGGAAAGACAGTCCAAAACTGGTAAATGAAATCTGTGTATACACACATATCAATATGAACAGGGAAGGGAATTCAGTAATACAAACAATGTGGCAGTGTGTTTAAAACTGTGTGTGTGTGTGTACCATGTTTGTGAGTTTAAAACAGTGTGTCTGTGTGTGTGAAACAGTGTAGAATTCAGGGAAATCAGGAAATATGGGGTTAATGTGACATTGCATGAACAATGAGATGGCCATAGGCATCTCAGATTCTCAGGAATTTCAGATGGCATTTGGAAGTTAGGGGAAGTTGTGTGTATGACAGTGTAATACAAAATGTGTGTGTATAGAGTGAAAGAGAATCAAGTAGAGGATGTGAGTGAGCAAAGTGCCAAATAGAGTGTATAAACTCAAGAATTTCAGCTAGTAATATAAATGTATTAACATGGAAGATGGACTTCAAAACAGTGTTAGAAGAGTGGAAATTCGGAAACTTAAGTCAACTGTTCTCAGAATAGCCTATATTTCAGTTTAACCCACATCCTAAACTCAATTCAAACACTGGTTTCAGAATTCTGAATCCTCTCAGGGTTCAGTTTTCTATCACAGTTTCACCTTAACTCAAAACTGGAAATGAGGAAAAATATATAGTGTAAACCATGCAAACAATCAATTGAAAACAAACTCAAAACCAAATCCCATTCTTAGTTGACAAGCCCCCGACCCAAACCAGTTTTAGGAAAACAAAGACAGCTACACATCAAAAATCAAATCGAAGTTCCATTCCTCAACACAAAACTTAACCCATTAATCAGGAAGTCTAATACACATGTAATGAGTTTAAACATGTAAATTTATATCAAGAAAACAGTTTAAAAATAGGGAATTACCAAATATTGGGACTGATACAAGGGGATGCAGGAACAGTTCAATCCATGAAATCCCAAGCAAATTCGAAATCCAGTTTTACATAACCATGAATCCTAACAATTTAGACCCAACCCCACCCTCATGTATTCAACTTATAACATGTATATATATCATATCTAATTATCAAACTTAAACATAAACCAATAGGGGACTGAACCAAAGAGTGGAGGGGAAATCATGGATGAAAACTAAGGCTGAACTAATGAAGGTATGAGCTAAAGGCTGAGGGGTTATCTTAAACTCGACTGCACTAACTGATACAGAGGTCTAAGGTTTGATACACAGGCAAGTGATATAGGGCCAAAGCTTTGGGCATGCTAAATGACAGAACATATACAAAGTGCAAAATTTGAAAGGATGTAATGTGTGTATAGTGAAACTCAGGGAATGACAGAGGTTGTGCTAACAATCCTTAACAATTGAAATCCATGAATCCTAGTCAACATGAATCCTAGTCTAACTAACACACACAACATCCTACTAACATGTTTAACATTGAAATGACAAATGAATCAATTTAATCACAGCATTCAACTATGAAAAGGGAGTATCAGAACATGCCATGTATTGAAAACAGAAAATGCCTTCCACTTCCTTAAGTTCGAATACCAAACATATCCTATTGAAAAATACAATTGAAATACAACACACTAGCATCTAAGTAACTAATAAACATTATCTATGAATCTAACCATGACAATTAACATTGCAAAAAAATTAGTTAAATCAGGGAATTTCAGAATTGAAGTAGGTATCAGTGATTTCAGGATTTTAGGAGAATGAAACCAATTCGAATTCAAAGAAAACATGTTATACACAAGTTCATGGTTGGTACACATTGTGTCTAGTGTGCACGTGTCTCACAAGGTGTTCGTGTCTGTGCAATTGGACACGAACGTGTCCAAAACATTAATATGCAATTTCAGAAAAGTATGCAAAGCCAGGCCTCGTGCAGTGAGGACACTGCCCCGTGCACGCGACACAGGGCACGACACGACTCGTGATCGTGCCCACGTGTTCGCCCCAAGTAGGGCTGCGTGTTCGTGTCCCTGACTCGTCACCACGACGTGTCCATGAGGGACACGAAGCCCGTGTCAGAACTCACAAAGTCGCGTGTTCAGCCCAGTGCAAAACCCATGTGGCCTCGTTTTCGTGTCCGACACGAAACGAGGTATCATAAAACTTAGGGAGTGACTTATCAGTCACTGCCCCAATCTCCACACCAAGTTTCGCGTGTCGAAATGCTGTGTCCAGCGAGAAACAGGACACGGGTAGCAGGACAGCGCACACGCGTGTCGTACAGCGTGTCCGCACCCCATTTCGATACGAAATCGACACGAAAATAAAATCAGTCTTCACAAAAGTTAATAAAAACATCTAGATCTACAAATTCATGTAATTGGTTTTACAAAAATTGAAAATAAATTCCTTAGAGGTATTTAATCGAACACCTACAAAACAATACGACACGTGTCCGATACGGACACCAAACGGACACGAATTCCACCCAAATTTTGGGGACACCTAGAGGACTCCTAGATCTAGCCCTACATGCAAAAAAAACTAAAATATAAAACAATTTAGAGGGTTTTACTTATGTGTGCAAAAAGCTTGGAAAAGCTTCAAATGGGGGATTCTTTCTCTTGGTGCCAAAAGCTCCAAATTGGCCCAAAGTTGGGATTAAACCCCAAAATCAAAAAGTAGGGAGTATTAGGTTCTAATGCAAGAAACTAGTATTAAAAAGGAATTAAAATGAATTTATGTGGATTTTTGGAAGAGGGACAATACCTTTCTTTTTCCAATATTGAAATAAATGAAAGAAGGTGGCAAGCCCTAGAGAATAAGTATTTATATAGGGTGGGGATCCCTATGGCTGGTCATTTAGGGTTTGGTTAGGGTTAGGGCTTCTAGTTATGGGCCATGGGCCAAGTTATGATCAAATAAACCATTTAGCCATAAGTTATTTCATGAAACTATAAACCATGACTCAAATCCACTAAACCAAGTCCTCTCATTCTAAAATTAGTTTCTAATGACTAAAAGTAGGTCAACCTAAGTTAGACTAGGGTCACCATGGCTAGGGTTAGCTTCTAGGCTAGTTCACTAGGTCTCAACAAGTCAAGTCAACCTAAAATTCACCAATTCCATAAATCATCAAATAATTCAAATAAGTCAAAATGACTAAAATACCCCTGGGTTAAAATGATAATTAAAATCATCCTAATGACATGGTTAGGCTCTAGGTCATGCAGTCTCTATGGTTTCACTAGCTGCACACCAAAATTACAAGTTATGACTTAAAACAGTTTTTAAATAGTTTAAAAATAATTAAAAATCACCAAAAATCATAATGTGAAATAAATATCAATGAATAATAATTATAATTACAAATTTTCAAAAATACCCTCATCTGGAAAATTGGGTGTTACACATGGCCTTTGTAATAATTGCTTACATGCTTACAATTGTAGCCGTATGGCCATTTAAATTAATTGCTTGCATTTATTTGCATGCAACTTGCATAGCCGTATGAACAAATTTTCCTGAGCCGCATGAGTCCTCCACGGCCCTTACTCCTACTAATATTTAATTATCCCTTGTAAGCTTGTGCCACATTAATTGTTCCCTGACACAATGGTGACCCGTTGTGGTGCACTTTTGACAAATGACATGACTTGATAGTGACCCACCGTGGTGCACTCCTGACAAATAAACTTGATATGATAATTCTTGATAGTGGCCCACCGTGGCGCACTCTTGACATGATAAACCTGACATGATATATCTAGATATGCTGTTGCGACGGCTAGCTTGACATGACAAGAATGAATGACCTGGACACCGTGGACGATTATGCTTGTACAAATGAACCAGTATTGTTTTGCATCATGTCTAGGATGGGGACCCTAGAGTCCTACGGTCAGGGGTACCTACTGAAAATGGTTAAGGCTAATAACTAGAAAATACAGTAGTCATGAGAGATTTCCCAAATTACAAGCGATCCCGTTATCCCGGCCACCATTGTTGGATTTGTAGCCTGCCGTCGAGTAGGGCACATTTCTAGCCTATTGTTATGTAGGGCACACCTAATAATTCTTGATAACTGCTTAATGAATTCAAGTAGCTGGATAACCTGGATTAGCTGCAGGGCTTGTGGCTGGAGGAATATCTTATTGCATATTGCTAGTAACTAAGGCTTATGATAACCCTAGTTAGTTAAAGTATCAAGCCGTACTTGTTATTTGGTCGTGATTGTTGGATGAGGAATAATCAGTCTAGTCTTGTCTTGATCCTGTACAAGTCCGTTACTTGTCCTGATTTCTTATACTATCTTGCCGATAAATGGTGGAAGAAACCAAGTTCTGTTCAAACGAAGGGTTACAACCATGGTCCTTGTTTGGTTTTCGGGTTGTAACCTGGTTATCTGAATAGTCCCAGGGTTATCTCATCGTATATCACCTGCCATGCTTTTCCTTAATTACTATCTTTTATTATGTAATTATATTCTTGTGCTAATTGCTGGTTTTAGTTCCTAAGTGAAGCCTCCTTTGTGGCACTTGTTCTTTCTAGGGTCTGACCCAGCTGGTTTTGTATGGCCAGATACCGGAGCAGATTCCAAGGATCTATCGAATTTCCAGCCAGATGGTGACCACTAGACGGAATTCTGGCAACGAGTGGGTTTATTTTGGCTCTTCCACTCTATTGTAAAATTGTTCTTTTGAGGCGATTTAGCCGCCGAGCAAGTGTTAGCTCGTGTACATTTTTTACTTACTGTCTGCCTACAGACTGTAACATGATTGACAAATCCTAGGGTTAATCATATATGACTAAACTCTTGCTAATCCTGACATTTTATAACGACTAGCTTCATGATCAGCTGAATATGTAATGTTTGGGACGCCTTACTATTGTATATTTGGTGATATTACATCTTGTGACTTTACTTACTTGCTTGTGATTGAGACACTAGGCTTGTTCATGACCATAAGAGACTGTTGGCTTGTAGTTAAACCCTCATATATCTAAACAGCCGTGACCGTATAGTGAGGTGGATTCCATTTCATTATACGTAGCTGGCTATGTACGCCCCCGCTCTCCAGTATTTTAGTTCTGGGGCGTGACATGGTTTAAGTGGTAGCCCATGCAGGTCTTGTAAATCGAGATATATGAGGGTTTACCGAATAGATGTCTCAATCAGTACTCGTCCTTGATCTCTGCTCGTATCTTCTGAATCCCTAAAATCTTGACCTGATCACATGCTTGTATCATTGATCTGTCCTGGTCCTTCCTCATTGTTTTCTATATCGTCTTCTTCAGCGGCATTGTTCCTGGACCTGCCGATTAGCAAGGCGGAGCACCTTCCGTGGATTAGCAGCAACCTGGAGATCAAGCCCAGCATTCAGGAGTAGCCTCCAGAGTCGTGCCTATCGGAGTAGAGCCACCAGTTTAGCCCGTTCAGCCTACAGAGTCTGATGATGGCACTTTGGTAGGTCCCATTAGATCATTGTTAGCTTCTCAAGATCGCCGAAGTGATGCATTGCACCAGGCAGTATAAGATGCTCTGAACAGAGGTGGACATCATGGGAACAGTGCAGCAAATAGTTTCAAGCGTCTGAACCCTCCATTCTTCGATGGCAGCAAAGATGCTATCGCTGTCGATGCGTGGCTTCAGGACACAGAAGTGATATTGGAGGCAACAAAGACCCCAGAAGATGAGAAGGTGGCCGTAGTGCACCTACAGTTATTTGATCTAGCCCGCAGCTGGTGGACGGTACAGGCCGTTAGATTGGTGGCGCCTATTGCCTGGACAGTATTCCGTGAGAGGTTCCGGACCAAGTACTTCAATGCCGTAGCTCGGTATGATCTACATACAAAGTTCACCAATTTGAAATAGATGGACAGGACGGTCGATGGATATGCGGCCGAGTTCTCCAGGCTTAGTCAGTTTGCTCCTACCTTGGTGGCAACCGAGTTCGATAGAGCCCAGCGGTTTCAACAGGGACTCGACTTAAAGATTCTACTAGCAGTAGATCAGTTTGAGCATCAGACCTTCGATACGGTATTGAGGGCAGCCATGAGGCACGAGTATACCTCCTACAGGATCGTAGACAGGACCGGAGGTCAGAAGCGATCTCATGCCCAGATGACCCAGTCGTCAGCACCAGCCCCGGCAGTCAGGGCTTTGACAATTGGAACTCCGAGGCAGGCGGCCTCAGTGACGTCGATTACGTCCCCTCAGCAATAGAAGCAGAAGTAGAAGCAGTCTTCCGCAATGGGCCGCACTCATTGTGGGAAGCCAGGACACGTTATTTCGGAGTGTTGCAGAGCACAGGGATTGTGTTTGGCTTGTGGAGCACCGGACCACAAGATAGGATCATGTTCGAATATGGCCAGTTCATCATCGGCCCAGACTAGTCCCTCGGTAAGGGGACCAGCACCAGCACCAGTACAACAGCAGTACCAGCCCCTGAGGCCATTGCCGCCTCAGGCACAAGTCTTCCAGCAGCAGAGACCCCAGCAATATGCCCACACCCCAGTTCAGATTCAGAACTGGCAGAGATGTTCCTAGCAGGATGTCTTCCCTCTTCCTCATGCCTTCAATTTCCTTGCTTGCATAAATGATTGCTTGATTGATTGCTTAGTTATAGCTTGCCTGTGATTAGTATAGCTTGTCCTTGCATCTCTAGCCTCTTGATTAAATTTCGAGGAAGGAATTCTTTTATGGTGGGTAGAGTTGTAATGCCCATGGTTCGTATTGCGTATTTTGTAATACGTGTACGTATCTTGACTCGTATTTCATGTCTCCTTGCTTGGTTCGGCTTGTTTAGTTTGGCTTGGTTCGGCTTGGTTTACTTTGGGTTCATCATGAACCAGAAAACCAACCCACTTACCTACCACCATCATCATCATTTATTAACCCATCTCTTCATTCTCTCTCTTCACTACTCCTCTTCTTCCCTACCATTACTCCTCACCAACCTGAGAGAGTGGAGAGTTTAGGCAAGTGCATCTTGCTTCATGGAGAAAGTCCATTTTATTGTTCCATTGTCTTCCTCATGTGTTTCTAACCCACTTTAGTACTTAGCATTTTTCTCATTTCTGTGGTTAATTTCTTGTAGATCTAGTTTTGTGGTATTTTCGGTTTCCATGAGTTTTGATCTATCAAACCTGCTTATTTTTGCTAGTTGATGGTTCCATGTTGTAGAGAATTATATTTTGTCCAAATTTGATCTACGGGAGTCTGGTTTTGGGTTCCTATTGTTGTTTGGTGGAGCATGGAGGCCATGGTATTTTCCATGGACATATTCTCTGTGGGAGCCATTAATTGCACTCCGAGCCGCATGAGCATTTCCTAATTCTGGCTGCATGGCCTTTCTTGCTTATGCGGCCAGGGCCATTTATGTTGCGTGGCCTTTTAATTAAGTTGCTTGCATTAATTAAGTTGCTTGCATGCTTCTGCATGCAACTTGCCTGGCCGCATAGGCTAATCCAAGTCAGCCGCATATGGCCAACACAATGTTAGCCACATGGCAACTTGCCAATTCAAAGCCGTATGGGCCTTTGGCCAATAGCATTAAATATTGCTTGCATTAAATATTTGCCTTCAGCCTTAGCATTAAATGTTTGCTTACATTTTTGAATGCAATCTGCTCAATTGGCCGCATGTATAATTAGCCTTGCCGCATGGCCACTGTTCCTACAACTTGTTGGCCGCATGGCTCAAACAATTTAGCTGGCCGCATATGCTCGCCCTCTTCAATATTTTTGCCGCATATGCCCCAGTGGCATTTTAGTCCGCATGGCCATTGCTCTAAGTTGCTTGCAAGCAATGAGCCGCATGGCCCTTATTATTGCATTAGCAAGCAGTTAGCAGCATGGCCTTTATTATTGCATTGCATTCATGCATTAGCAAGCAACGAGCCGCATGCATTTGTTACTGTGGCCGCATGGCCTAATGATAAAATAATGCATGGCATGTTTAAATATGCAAGACCTTTCTTGCAGGATAAAAAAATACATGGTCACGTAGGCAAGTCTTTTGCAAGACTTTGTATTTAATGCATGGCCTATTATTAATAATTGATGCTTTCTGCATGCATGGCCTATTATTAATAATTGATGCATTCTGCATGCATGGCCTATTAAAATAATATATTAGCCTAATTAATGCTTTAGCTTATTTAATGCATTATGGCCTTTTATGAATGCATAAATGCATTCTGCATGCATTCAGTAGTTAAGGCATTTGCCTTTGTATTCAATGCATTAAGTATTCCTACTTGGCCACATATGGGAGCAAATGAGCCGCATAGGCCAAACACTTGGCCGAATAGCCTTATTTAATATATTTAAAGGCCAAAGCTTGCATGCTTGGCCGCATGTTGTTGCATGCTGTTGTATGCATGATGTCACTTGCTAAATATGTATGGTTGCTTGCTAATAGTTATTGGTCGCATAGGCCATTTCATCACCTGGCTGCATGTATTACAGTTGTTGGCCGCATGAATTATTTTAGCTAGCTGCATGCAATTCACTAGAAATTAATATTCGCATGTAGGTTAGCTCCAAACACTTGGCCGTATGTATCACTTATTGGCTGCATGCCATTATTCAGCCTTGGCCGTATGGAGAATTGCTTTGTCGCATGCTTATATATATTTGCATGGCCTTTGTAATAATTGCTTCTATGCTTACAATTGTAGCCGCATGGCCATTTAAATTAATTGCTTTCATTTATTTGCATGCAACTTGCATGGCCGCATGAACAAATTTTCCTGAGCCGTACGAGTCCTCCACGGCCCTTGCTCCTGCTAATATTTAATTATCCCTTGTAAGCTTGTGCCACATTAATTGTTCCATGACACAATGGTGACCCGTTGTGGTGCACTTTTGACAAATGACATGACTTGATAGTGACCCGCCGTGGTGCACTCCTGACAAATAAACTTGACATGATAATTCTTGATAGTGGTCCGCCGTGGCGCACTCTTGACATGATATATCTAGATATGATGTTACGATGGCTAGCTTGACATGACAAGAATCAATGACCTGGACACCGTGGACGATTGTGCTTGTACAAATGAACCAGTATTATTTTGCATCATGTCTAGGATGGGGACCCTTGAGTACCACGGTCAGGGGTACCTACTAAAAATGGTTAAGGCTAATAACAAGAAAGTACAGTAGTCATGAGAGATTTTCTCAGTTACAGGCGATCCCGTTATCCCGGCCACCATTGTTGGACTTGTAGCCTGCCGCCGAGTAGGGCATATTTCCAGCCCACTGTCATGTGGGGTACACCTAACAATTCTTGATAACTGCTTAATGAATCCAAGTCGCCTGGATAACCTGGATTAGCTGCAGGGCTTGTGGCTGGAGGAACATCTCATTGCATATTGCTAATAACTAAGGCTTGTGATAACCCTAGTTAGTTAAAGTATCAAGCCGTACTTTATGTTTGGCCGTGATTGTTGGATGAGGAATAATATCACGACCCGCACCCACTGTGAGGGTACGAGAACGTAACAACGCCCAGCCTACGCCGCAGTGTCGGCGGTAGAACGCTGTCCTAGGTCAACATACATCTAGCAATATGATACTAAGCAGTAAATGAACTCAATCACAACTAAGGAAGAAGAAAGCACGATAAGATATAGAACTCAGGAAAATATAGAAAATAGAATAGTCTAAGATAATATCCCAGCAAATAACCAGAGTACATATCTCGGCTACTGAATAAGAAAGAATATATACAACTCAACATCTCTGAACAGAAGTAAAGTCTAGCTAAACAGTCTCAAGACAACATGAAAATAAGATAAGGCCTAACTAAACTAGTCTAGGCAGTGGGGATGATGTTCTCAGCTAGAGCAGTCCCATAGAAGGTATCCTCCCAGGCCCCATTCTCGTCCTCTGTAATGTTTTCAATAGGTCCAGTCAGGACAGGAGCGAGTACAGTAGATCTCAATAGTTCATAGCAGGTTAGAAAATATAATCATGCAGTAAAGTAAGATATAGATACCGAAGGAATACAGTATGTAAACAGAGAGAGAACTGTAATGGAAATATCTACTATTAAGTAAAGAGCTACCAGTGACTAGTGATTTAGAGCACAAAGTCGACATGTGAACGGCTTGATTTGTACATGGCTATACTAAAGAGGCGTACATGGCTATTCTACTTTGGAATTGTTCACATGGCTATTTATACTCTCCCGTACCCCCAACTAATACATAAGGATCCAACCAGGTTATGTTATGATTCTATGTAATAGTCCCCGAAGGGTGGTAAGCCTCCGAAAGGTGATAAGCCCCCAAAGGGTGATATGCCCCCAAAGGGTGATAAGCCTACGAAAGGTGATAATCCCCCAAAGGGTGATATGCCCCCGAAGGGTAGTACATAGTAGTCCCATAAATGGGATGAGGATTCAAAGAAGACTCTGTGATCATATGGGTATATGTCACAAGTGATCAAAGAACCAAAGAAGCATATGATACGCTATGTAAGTAAAACGCACAGAACATAGAGTACCCGATGCTCTCTGAAGGGATAACATCTCAAAGAGGGATCCATATTGTACTAATCCGTGTGACCAACGTGCCAGTATCAATTAAAGTAATTTAATGCAGGAAAATAATTCTAAGCAGGATATGAAATGATCAAAGAATGTACTCGCCTGTATCTGAGTGTCCGGATGAAATGTACTGTCCGAGGAGAGGTGTCTGGCTCCTAATCAGAACAGCACAAGTCACAACAAGTCTAAAATGATATAATAAAGTCCTACTATGTATTCTACATGATTCTAGGTCAATCTAGGCCAAAGTCAACTCTTGGTCAACCCTGGTCAACTCTAGAAGTTAAACTAGGTCAAACAAGACTAATCTAGGCTAATCAAGTCTATACTAGTCTAACCTAGGCTAACTAGCCTATTCCAAGTCTAACAAGACTGCACAATTCTAATCTAGACTCTACACTGACACACAGACAGGCCATAGGCTAAGTGACTAGGCCATAGGCTAATTAGGCAATACCATGACTAATGAACCAACCAAACCATAACATTTCACACATGACAATATATCTATATTTAAATTAATACACATAAAGATATATTATAATCTAACTTAAAATATACATAGCCTATAGGCTACTAAATACATATCACACATACCTATATAGCCATACAACACAATCTAATATAGAATACATATATATATACATGTAGAGAAAGGGAAAAGGGAAAAATGTTCAAGGGTGTCACATATATATGCTAAAGTGTGTATGTGTCATGAGACATGAGAGTTGTGTGTAGGCATGTGTGTGTGATGAGTGTTAGGCATAGACATGTGAGTGTGTATACCAGTGAGTCATGAGTGTTCAGTCACAAGGGAGTGTGAGGGGTGAGGGGTGAGAGGGAAATCAGTTTACAACATTTAAACAGTCCTATACTTAATGTCAAATGTGAATACACATAAGGAACAAAAAAAACAGTAAAACAGTTCATAGCAGCCCCTATAAGAATTCTCAGTTTTAGAACTCAAACCACATCAAACAAACCCAAATTTAGTTTTAAAACAGTCCAACAAAAGCCGAGGTCAATACACAACACTGGGATCACATTTTCAGTTTATAGAAGAATTGAAAGTACTCAGGTAAACACAATCAGTATCATAGGTGTGCAGGAATATATGTGTGTGGCTGTGAGACAGTGTAAAATCGGTGACAATAGGCTAACAGTGGCAAAACAGTGGTGTCAATGTGTATGTGTCAACATTACAGGACAGTGAGCTTGTGTGTGTAGAGAGTTTAGGTAGGAACACATGTGTGTGTGTGTTTAAGTGTAGGGTGCACAGTGTGTTCTCAGTTTAGTAAACAGTGAGGGAGTAAACAGTTACTAAGTTCTAAGTTTAGGGAATAGGTGTGTGCAACATGAGAGTGTGTCAATGTGTGGGGAAAATCAGTAAGATGTAAAATGGTGTGTGTGTATGAAACAGTGGCATGGCAAATGGGAAAAACAGTGACATGGGTAAACCTGGAACAGTGCATACCAACTGGAATATGTGGCAATTCAACATGTAAAAACTGGAAACCTATTGCTAACAATACAATCTCAGATTGAACCCCACAATCCCAAATTCAGTAAAACAGGAATCCAAAAAAATAGTTTTAATATATTCTACAAACAATCTCAGATTGAACCCCACATTTAAATCTCAGGTTTCATAGAGTAAAGGATGTCAATTTATGTTGACAGACCAAAGAAGCATACATTGACAGTTAATCATGCCTTAAACATTCATTTAAAAGAAAGGGAAAACAATTATCAAAACCCATAGGTCAAATAACTTCTCAGGTTCAAAATGTAGCTCAACACATTTCTATTTTAACAGTTAGCATTCAGTAGGAAGGAAAATCAATTCAGTTAATTAAGGAAACAGGATTTAGTAAAAAAATCAGTGAACCAATACCCAATTATCAAAATCTCATTTAACAGGGAACTAAGGCTATGGCAAAAAGGAAAGGAATTGGAATTGGAATTCAATTCCAGTCTTTAGGGGGAAACATTCACAGTTAATAGGAACACAACTCAGTTTTAAATTAACATTTAAAGAACTAGAAAAGTTCACAATTTGAAGGAACGGAAATCAGTCCAGTTCTAAACCATTCGAATCTAACACAAATGCTGAAATTCCATTTTCAACTCAAAAGCCAATATTTGAATTGCAATATTTAATAATGTGAAGCAACAGATATGTGAGAGTAAATTTTAGTTGAAAAACATCAATAAAAGGGATCAATAGCTCAGGAATTTGAAGGAAAAACAATGTATCTAACATGTATCAGTCAACAAGGGAATTCCACATTCAAATAATGAAAATAGGTTAAAATGATAAATTATAGGTTGGTAATAAATACCCAACAAGTGTTCGTGTCTTAGGGAGTGTTTCGTGTCCACCCCAATATGATACAGTGTCCAAACCAAGGGAAAACCCACATCGAGCACAACACAGACACATACTAATACACAATATCGTGCACGTGTTCATGCAAGTCTAGTACACGACACAAGTGTCCTAGAGTCTCGTGCTCGTGTCCCTAGGTAGATGAAGTCTCAGGCTAGAGGGTCGACACCCTGTATCGAGTCTTAGGCGTGTCCGTGTTCGTCGCGAATACCGTATCAGTGGCCTCTTCCCACGCGGAACAGTGCAGTGTGTGACCAATGCACACATAAATGCGTGTCCGACACGACACGAGGGCCCGTGAAACTTTGGGAGCCTCGTGTCAGTGTCAGCCCCGACCTGTGTGTCGAAATTCCCGTGTCCTAGTGGCTTGTCTAGTGAGTAATTGCCCCCGAGTAGCAGGGCAGTGCGCACTGTGTCAGAACAGCGTATTCGTGTCCAGATCTCGATACAACACGACACAATTACAAGCTCAGTCCCACAGAAAATGATAAGCGACAACAAACACTAAATTTCTATTCAAAAAGTTTCCTAAAATTAGGTCGAAATGTCCTTTGGGATATTTTATCAAACACCTATGTCTATAGGCTGATACGTGTCCATTTAGGACACGAAATGGACACAAAACCTAGGTCTAGGCATACCTACAGAACCAGGACACCTAGGGCTAGGTCTACATGCAAAGAAACTAGAATTTTAATAGGTGGATTAGAATTTTACCTATGGTGTTCTCCAACACAAAAACCCCTTCCAATGAGGATTTCAAAAAGCCACCAAACTCCATCAAATTGATAGAAAACTGAGAACAACAAATTCCAACAGCAATAAAACAATAATTAGAACCTATTGCAATTTGTTTAGATTAAAAAGGAGGTAAAATAAATTTTATAGGGATTTTTTGAAGATGGAGGCTCACCTCTTCCAAAACTTTGTTCTTCCTAAGAGGCTAGCCCAAAATTCTAAGGGGATACTTATAGGAAGGGATTCCCAATGGGTGTAGTGGCTGGCCAAGACTTGTTAGGGTTAGGGTTTAGCTAGTGGTGTGGGCCTATGGGCTTTTAAGGCTAAGTTATTGATTAAGGTGCAACCACAAGTCATGGCTTATGACTTAAATCCTAACTTGAGTCAAATAATCAAACCATAGGTCAACTCTAGTCTAACTAGGGTTGTATAACCTAACCAAGTCCAAACTCAACTAGGGTTAGCTCCTAGGTTGGTCTACCATGGTCATTACTAGTCAAAGTCAACCTACTCAACCCTTATTCAAACAATCCCAAAATAAATTCTAAAAAATTCCATAAATTCAAATAAATTATAATAAATCTAAATCACCCTAAAAATGTTAAAAATAGCCTAATCACATAGCTAGGCTCTAGGGTAGGCAGTCTCTATTGTTCACTAGCAAAATACCATAATCACAAGTCATAAATTTAAATACTTTAAAAATCACTAAAAATCATAATATAAAATAAATATTATTAAATAATAATTATAATTACAAAATTTCAAAATTACCCTCTTCTGGAAAAACTGGGTGTTACAAATAATCAGTCTAGTCTTGTCTTGATCCTGTACAAGACCGTTACTTGTCCTGATTTCTTATATTATCTTGCCGATAAATGGTGGAAGAAACCAAGTTCTGTTCAGACGAAGGATTACAACCCTGGTTCTTGTTTGGTTTACGGATTGTAACCTGGTTATCTGAATAGTCCCATGGTTATCTCATCGTATATCACCTGTAATACTTTTCCTTAATTACTGTCTTTTATTATGTAATTATATTCTTGTGCTAATTGCTGGTTTGAGTTCCTATGTGAAGCCTCCTTTGTGGCAGTTGCTCTTTCTGGGGTCTGACCCAGCTGGTTTTATATGGCCAGATACCGGAGCAGCTTCCAAGGATCTACCGAATTTCCAGCCAGATGGTGACCACTAGACGGAATCATGACAACGAGTGGATTTATTTTGGCTATCACACTCTATTGTAAAATTGTTCTTTTGAGGCGATTTAGCCACCGAGCAAGTGTTAGCTCATGTACATTTTTACTTACTGTCTGCCTACGGGCTGTAACATTATTGACAAATCCTAGGGTTCATAATGTATGACTAAACTCTTGCAAGTCCTGATATTTTGTAACGACTAGCTTCATGATCAGCTGAATATATAATGTTTGGGATGCCTTACTATTGTATATTTGGTGATCTTACATCTTTTGACTTTACTTACTTGCTTGTGATTGAGATACTAGGCTTGTTCATGACCATAAGAGACTGTTGGCTTGTAGTTAAACCCTCATATATCTAGACAGCCGTGATCGTATAGTGAGGTAAATTCCATTTCATTATACGTAGCTGGCTATGTACGCCCCCGCTCTCCAGTATTCTGGATCTGGGGCGTGACATGGTTTAAGTGGTAGCCTATGCAGGTCTTGTAAATCAAGATATGTGAGGGTTTACCAAATAGATGTCTCAATCAGTACTCGTCTTTGATCTTTGCTCGTATCTTCTGAATCCCTGAAATCTTGACCTGATCACATGCTTGTATCATTGATCTGTCCTGGTCCTTCCTCATTATTCTCTATGTCGTCTTCTTCAGCGGCATTGTTCCTGGACCTATCGATTAGCAAGGCAGAGCACCTTCCGTGGATCAGCAGCAACCTGGAGATCAAGCCCAGCATTCAGGAGTAGCCTCCAAAGTCGTGCCTATCGGAGGAGAGCCAGCTGTTCAGCCCGTTCAGCCTGCAGAGCCTGATGATGGCACTTTGGTAGGTGTCATCAGATCATTGTTAGGATCACCAAGGTTATGCATTGCACCAGGCAGTACAAGATGCTCTGAACAGAGGTGGACATCTTAGAAACAGTGCAGCAAACAGTTTCAAGTGCCTGAACCCTCCATTCTTCGATGGCAGCGAAGATGCTATCGCTGTCGATGCGTGGCTTCAGGACACAGAAGTGATATTGGAGGTAGCAAAGACCCCAGAAGATGAGAAGGTGGCCGTAGTGCGCCTGCAGTTATTGGATCTAGCCCGCAGCTGGTGGACGGCGCAGGCCGTTAGATTGATGGTGCCTATTGCCAGGATAATATTCCGTGAGAGGTTCCGGACCAAGTACTTCGATGCGGTAGCTCGGTATGATCTACAGACGAAGTTTACCAATTTGAAGCAGATGGACAGGACGGTCGATGGATATGCGGCCGAGTTCTCCAGGCTTAGTCAATTTGTTCCTACCTTGGTGGCGATCGAGTTTGATAGAGCCCAGCGGTTTCAGCAGGGACTCCACTTAAAGATTCTGCTTGCAGTAGAGCAGGTTGAGCATCAGACTTTCGATGCGGTATTGAGGGCAGCCAGGAGGTACGAATATACCGCCCACAGGATCGTGGACAGGACCGGAGGTCGGAAGCGATCTCACGGCCAAATGACCCAGTCGTCAGCACCAGCCCTGGCAGTCAGGGCTTTGACAATTGGAACTCTGAGGCAGGCGGCCTCAGTGACGTCGGTCACGTTCCCTCAGCAACAGAAGCAGAAGTAGAAGCAGTCTTCCGTAATGGGCTGCACTCATTGTGGGAGGCCAGGATACGTTATTTCGGAGTGTCGCAGAGCACAGGGATTGTGTTTGGCTTGTAGAGTACCGGACCACAAGATAGGGTCCTGTCCGAATAGGGCCAGTTCATCATCGGCCCAAACTAGTCCTTCGGTAAGGGGACCAGTACCAGCACCAGTAAAATAGCAGTACCAGCCACCGAGGCCATTGCCGCCTCAAGCACAAGTCTTCCAGCAGCAGAGACCCCAGCAATATGCCCAGACCCCAGCTCGGATTCAGAACCGGCAGAGAGGTTCCTAGCAGGATGTCTTCCCTCTTCCTCAGGACTTCCATTTTCTTGCTTGCATAAATGATTGCTTGATTGATTGCTTAGTTATAGCTTGCCTGTGATTAGTATAGCTTGTCCTTGTATCTCTAGCCTTTTGATTAAATTTCGAGGACGGAATTCTTTTAAGGTGGATAGAGTTGTAATGCCCATGGTTCGTATTGCATATTTTGGAATACGTGTACATATCTTGACTCGTATTTCATGTTTCCTTGCTTGGTTCGGTTTGTTTGATTTGGCTTGGTTCGACTTGGTTTACTTTGGGTTCATCATGAACCAGAGAACCAACCCACTTACCTACCACCATCATTATCATTTATTAACCCATCTCCTCATTCTCTCTCTTCATTACTCTTTTTCTTTCCCACCATTACTCCTCACCAACCTGAGAGAGTGGAGAGTTTAGGCAAGTGCATCTTGCTTCATGGAGGAAGTCTATTTCATTGTTCCATTGTCTTCCTCATGTGTTTCTAACCCACTTTAGTACTTAGCATTTTTTTATTTCTGTGGTTAATTTCTTGTAGATCTAGTTTTATGGTATTTTCGGTTTTCATGAGTTTTGATCTATCAAACCTGCATATTTTTGCTAGTGGATGGTTCCATGTTGTAGAGAATTCCATTTTGTCCAAATTTGACCTACGGGAGTCTGGATTTGGGTTCCTATTGTTGTTTCGTGGAGCATGGAGGCCATGGTATTTTCCATGGACATGTTCTCTGTGGGAGCCATTAATTGCACTCCGAGCCACATGAGCATTTCCTAGTTCTGGCCGTATGGCCTTTCTTGCTTATGCGGCCAGGGCCATTTATGTTGTGTGGCCTTTTAATTAAGTTGCTTGCATTAATTAAGTTGCTTGCATTAATTAAGTTGCTTGCATGCATCTGCATGCAACTTGCCTGACCGCATAGGCTAATCCAAGTCAGCCGCATATGGCCAACACAATGTTAGCCGCATGGCAACTTGCTAATTCATAGCCGTATGGGCCTTTGGCTAATAGCATTTAATATTGCTTGCATTAAATATTTGCCTTTAGCCTTAGCATTAAATGTTTGCTTATATTTTTGAATGCAACCTGCTCAATTGGCCGCATGTATAATTAGCCTGGCCGCATGGCCACTATTCCTACAACTTGTTGGCCGCATGGCTCAAACAATTTAGCTGGCCGCATATGCTCTCCCTCTTCAATATTTTTGCCGTATATGCCCCAGTGGCATTTTAGTCCGCATGGCCATTGCTCTAAGTTGCTTGCAAGCAATGAGCCGCATGGCCCTTATTATTGCATTATCAAGCAGTGAGCCGTATGGCCTTTATTATTGTATTGCATTCATGCATTAGCAAGCAACGAGCTGCATGCATTTGTTACTGTGGCCGCATGGCCTAATAATAAAATAATGCATGGCATGTTTAAATATGCAAGACCTTGCTTGCATGATAAAAAAAATACATGGTCACGTAGGCAAGTCTTTTGCAAGACTTTGTATTTAACGCATGGCCTATTATTAATAATTGATGCATTCTGCATGCATGGCCTATTAAAATAATGCATTAGCCTAATTAATGCTTTAGCTTATTTAATGCATTATGGCCTTTTATGAATGCATAAATGCATTCTGTATGCATTCAGTAGTTAAGGCATTTGCCTTTGTATTCAATGCATTAAGTATTCCTACTTGGCCGCATATGGGAGCAAATGAGCCGCATAGGCCAAACACTTGGCCGACTGGCCTTATTTAATATATTTAATGGCCAAAGCTTGCATACTTGGCTGCATGCTGTTGCATGCTATTGCATGCATGATGTCACTTGTTAAATATGTATGGTTGCTTGCTAATAGTTATTGGTCGCATAGGCTATTTCATCACTTGGTCGCATGTATTACAGTTGTTGGCCGCATGAATTATTTTAGCTAGCCGCATGCAATTCACTAGAAATTAATATTCATATGTAGGTTAGCTCCAAACACTTGGCCGCATGTATCACTTATTGGCCGCATGCCACTGTTCAGCCTTGGCCGCAAGGAGAATTGCTTGGTCGCATGCTTATATATATTTGCATGGCCTTTGTAATAATTGCTTGCATGCTTACAATTGTAGCCGCATGGCCATTTAAATTAATTGCTTGCATTTATTTGCATGCAACTCGCATGGCCGCATGAACAAATTTTTCTGAGTCGCATGAGTCCTCCACGGCCCATGCTCCTGCTAATATTTAATTACCCCTTGTAAGCTTGTGCCACATTAATTGTTCTCTGACACAATGGTGACCCGTTGTGGTACACTTTTGACAAATAACATGACTTGATAGTGACCCGCCGTGGTGCACTCCTGACAAATAAACTTGACATGATAATTCTTGATAGTGGCCCACCGTGGCGCACTCTTGACATGATATATCTAAATATGTTGTTGCGACGGCTAGCTTGACATGACAAGAATTAATGACCTGGACATCGTGGACGATTGTGCTTGTACAAATGAACCAGTATTATCTTGCACGTCTAGGATGGGGACCCCTGAGTACCACGGTCAGGGATACCTACTGAAAATGGTTAAGGCTAATAACTAGAAAATACAGTAGTCATGAGAGATTTTTCCAGTTACAGGCGATCCCGTTATCCCGGCCACCATTGTTGGACTTATAGCCTACCGTCGAGTAGGCACATTTCCAGCCCACTGTCATATGGGGCACACCTAACAATTTTTGATAACTGCTTAATGAATCCAAGTCGCCTAGATAACCTGGATTAGCTGCAGGGCTTGTGGCTGTAGGAACATCTCATTGCATATTGCTAATAACTAAGGCTTGTGATAAACCTAGTTAGTTAAAGTATTAAGCCGTACTTGTTGTTTGGCCGTGATTGTTGGATGAGGAATAATCAATCTAGTCTTGTCTTGATCCTGTACAAGACCGTTACTTGTCCTGATTTCTTATATTATCTTGCCGATAAATGGTGGAAGAAACCAAGTTCTGTTCAAACGAAGGGTTACAATCCCGGTCCTTGTTTGGTTTACGGGTTGTAATCTGGTTATCTGAATAGTCCCATGGTTATCTCATCGTATCACATGTCATGCTTTTCCTTAATTACTGTCTTTTATTATGTAATTATATTCTTGTGCTAATTGCTGGTTTTAGTTCCTAAGTGAAGCCTCCTTTGTGGCACTTGCTCTTTCTGGGGTCTGACCCAGCTGGTTTTGTATGGCCAGATACCGGAGCAGCTCCCAAGGATCTACCGAATTTTTAGCCAGATGGTGACCACTAGACGGAATCCTAGCAATGAGTGGGTTTATTTTGGCTCTCCCATTCTATTGTAAAATTGTTTTTTTGAGGCAATTTAGCCGCCGAGCAAGTGTTAGTTCGTGTACATTTTTACTTACTGTCTGCTTACGGGCTGTAACATGATTGACAAATCCTAGGGTTGATCATGTATGACTAAACTCCTGTTAGTCCTGACATTTTGTAACGACTAGCTTCATGATCAGCTGAATATGTAATGTTTGGGACGCCTTACTATTGTATATTTGGTGATCTTACATCTTGTGACTTTACTTACTTGCTTGTGATTGAGACACTAGGCTTGTTCATGACCATAAGAGACTATTGGCTTGTAGTTAAACCCTCGTATATCTAGATAGCCGTGACCGTATAGTGAGGTGGATTCTATTTTATTATACGTAGCTGGCTATGTACGTCCCCGCTCTCCAGTATTCTGGTTCTGGGGCGTGACATTTAGCCCGGAGAATGGCTATCTGATCCAGTATCAAGACTGCCACCCCCTAGCAGTCCTACATTGAATTAGGACTGCCAGCACCATGGCAGTCCTACTTCAGTATAGGACTGCCAGGGGGGTGGAAGTCTTACTTATCAAACTCTGTGAGGAGCTCCTCAACTGAAAACTCTTAATTTGGCACGGAGAATGGCCATTCTCCGTGTAATTTAGCAGGGAGAATGGCTATCTGATCAAGTATCCGGACTGCCACCCCCTAGCAGTCATATATTGAATTAGGACTACCAGCGCCCTAGCAGTCCTAATTTAATATAGGACTACCAGGGGTGTGGCAGTCCTATTTGTAAGTCTCTATAATTTAGCATGGAGCACGGAGAATGGTCATTCTCCCCGTGTAAATTAACACGAATAATGGTCATTCACCTACGTTTTAACACTGGGAATAGCCATTCTCCGTGTAAATTAAGACGGAGAATGGTCATTCCGGTACATTTTATGGTCAGTTGAAACTTTGGAGGGCCATAACTTTTGACTGGGAGGTCAAAACGAGGTCCGGTTTATCGCAAAATGAGCGTATCTTTGAGGAGCCTCAGATTAACGGTTTCATCGTTGGACGACCTTCCGAAATTTTAGAATCACAAAAAATGATGTTTGGACCTCCGTTTTAGCACTTTTTGTCGAAATTTTAGAATCGCAAAAAAAGATATGTAGGACTGTCAGGCCCCTGGCAGTCCTACATAAGTGAAGGACTGCCACCTCTCTGGCAGTCCTAATATATGATCGGGGCTGCCAGAGAGGTAACAGTCCTCTAAGTCACAACCTGATTTTTCATCCGATGAAAAGTTAAAATTTAGTTACCAAGAGGGCTTCCGATGCATCAAAGTATTCTTCGGATGTGGCAGGAAGAGAGTATATAACATTTGATGATCCCGATTGTTTCATGTCCAATATTTTTCTACATTAAACACATAATTCAACTTTTTATATATGAAATTCTTGTTTAAAACATTAAACATATATTAATTTGATGACTTACTAATAAATGAGAGAAGTCAATGACCTAGAGTTGAGGGAAAAATTTGGAATAAAAATCAATGATCTGGAGTTGAGAGAAAAATTTGAAAAACATGTAGGTTGAAAAAAAACTTAGGGTTAAATTCTTTGACCTAGAATTGAGGGAGAGAAGAAAAGAGTTGAGGGAGAAAAGAAAAGAGTATAGAGAGAGAAAAAGAAAATAAAAGTTGGTATTTATACCTTTGCTTGGACTAGTCCCAAGTAAAAAAAATTGATGACAAACTTGTAATATTTTAAAATATTTTTGGACTAGCCCCTAGCAAAAAGGGTGGTGCCCTTAGAAAAAACCTTTTTTTGTTACGTCTGGATGACTCAATTTTGGTTGGCCATCACGACAAGTGTAAAAAATTGAAGGGGGACGGCTTAATTTTGGTGGGCCATCGTAATAGTGCAAAAGATTGAAGGGAATCAAAACTTTTAGGGGCAAATTCTTACGCCAATTTTCTAGTTGTACTATGATTAGATGAACCGATGCTCTCTTTCTCATTTTATTTTATTAGCACATTCTAGAATTAGGTGGAACAAAGGGTGCCAATCGAAGATGTCGGTCGAGAAGAAGAAGGTCTTCTGCTTCCTCCTGTAATAGGTATTCTCTTCCCTCAGTAAATCTATTAGCTCTACTTCTTCCTCTTTGTTAAGTTTGGCTACCAACTACTCTCTTTATGATTTTAATTCATTTTTATATTTTTGGGTCATGCTTTTGTGATTGTGGTAGATTATTTTTAACAGAAGACCAGATCCTTGCCCTTAAATTCGTTCGGTTGTTTTTCTTTGTGGGATGATTTGTTTCTCTCTTTATATATATCTCTCGCTCAAGCTCTTAATTTTTCTTGAAATGCTTTAATTGTGAAAATTGGGGTTAAAATGCCAGCAATTTTACAAGTTCTAGGTCTGTAACCGAGTTGCATAAATTTGTGATAAATTTAGTTTAGATTCCCTTCTTCAACTATACAAATTGTTCCTATATATGAATTTTTTTCCTTTTCTTTTGTTCATTATTTTTTGTTAGGGTTTCAAATTTTTTGTTTGGGTTTCATGTTTTTTTTATTTAGGTTTTCGTATTTATGATATTTTCATTATTTAGGGTTTTGAATTTTTCCTGGTAAATTTTGTTGAGTTTGATTGCAGGAAAAAAGCTCTATTTTGCTTATAGTTTAGTCGAAAACTTTTGCAGAGAGAGAAGGAGAATGGATGAGAACAACAATTGATTCAATTCCTATTATGGTTTCTGTTCAAGCATTTACTTCTATTGGTTTCATTAACGATGTCGATGAGAACTTCAATGAGGAAAGAGATCAAGAGGGAACCATGGATGGGAGTGAAGATGAGGATGAAGATGAAAATGAAAATGAAAATGAAGATTCTGACCCTTAAGTGTTATTTTCTTTTTGAATTTGTCTCTATTTTGTTTTAAATATTTAATATGATGGGATTGAAATGGTTATATTATATTTGAGACCTAACTAAGAGTGTTCTGTATTCTTTTTCAAATATACTTACTTCTCTTGATGACTAAAACCCGCATATGTATTATTTTCTTTTTATGTTCATTGCTCACTAATAATTTTTTTGTACTGACGGTAGGTTCAAGACTGTTGGTATTTTTGTCTTTGGACTAGGAAAGATAGTCCCACATCGGCTACACCAAATGGTGAGTATCTCAATATAATGCTTTACTTGTGTTGAGGTGTGCACATGAGGTGTGGTGGGGCACAAGTGTGTGTCATGTGGGAGTATTTTTCTAGAAAGAAAAAGGATTAATTCCAACAAAGATGTAAGTTAACTTTTGTTGTGCGGACTCGGACTCGGATACAGACTCCAAGATGTCTCGTGCATGCACGGGAGTGTTCGGGGGGTAGGCGTGGACTAGCACACTTCTATGCTGATTGTGGGATGATCTAAAATATCAAACTCTATTTTTGAGTATGGTATTTTAGTGCCATATCGGATAGGAGAAGAGGTGAAGTCTCACTCCACTCTATAAATAGAGCCCCTTGGCCTCCTTTTAAAGATGCACCAAGGAGAGATTTAAAGGAGTCCATAAAGTCTAGGAAGCCCGTTCAAGTCTCAAATATTAACTGACGAGCGTTCCAGAAGTTCTCTAGAACTTGCTGGTTCCTGGAAGCGGATCGTATATAGGCGAATCTTGCTTTGAGCAACGGTGATCTGATTACCCCAGCAAAGCTGCCTTTCTCTTTCTTCTTTCCTTCTCTTCTTCTCTAATCTAATCAGAAACTTCTTGTGGGCTTTCATCGCTGCTGCTGCTAGCAACTCGATTTGTACCTTCCTAAAAGAAGCTCTACATTCGTTTGTTGTTGTAACGAAATCTTTTTAGATTTTCGTTACCCAGAATCCTCCAAGGATCTCTGTTGTGCACCTTCTTTGAAGTGTTGCTATGAAACGTTGTTGCTATTTTGACAACTGTTTCGTTTCTCTTTTTTCCATCAAAAATTATGCCTCGGGAATAACAATTTCAAAACAAGATTTAGATTCGATAGAGAACAACAATGCAAATCTTCTCGACACAAGTTTTAACAAACTTGAGAAGTTTGACGAGAAATATTACAACGTCTGGAAGAGAAAGGTCAGCCTTAATCTTCAACTCGTGAGCGTAGACTATGTGTTGACAGATCCTGAGCCTTTAATTCCTGAAGGTGAAAATGCTCGAAGGGTCGCTGAGACCACTGCTCTGCAATCCAAGTAGAGGAGAGATAACAACCTTTGCAAGTTGCTTATCTTAAACTTTATGGAGGACTCTATGGCAGAGTCATATAACAAGACGGTACATGCTAAGGACGTCTGAGAGTCTGTAAAGAATCTCTACAAGGCAGATGAGAATAGGAACAAGATTCACATGACCGAAAAGGTCTGGAAGATGCGATTTGAGGACAACAAGACGATGTTGCCTCAAGTCAAAGAGTTTCTCAAGTTACGTCAGAAACTAGAGGATGACGGCATGCCCTTGGTCGATGCATTTGTCGTTGGGGGCATTATCGCCAAGCTCTCACCTGGGTGGAGCAATTTCATCGCGGACATGCATCACAAGAAGATGAAGGTGGATCTTGAACGTCTCTTGCAGAGATTCATGTTGAAGTAGAGCTAAGGACTCTCACAAGCTGAAGGTGAAGTCAGCTCAATTTAAGCCAAAGCCTAAGGGCAATGGGGCTTGCTTCAACTATGGCAAGAAGGGCCACTTTAAGAAGGATTGTAGGGCCAAGCCCAAACCAAAATAGCAGGTATGGCTAAACTTGGTTGTTTTGATTACTTAACTTGGTTGCTATTGTTTCACAGGTTGAGTTATCTAGCATGGTAGCTGACTAGTGGTAGGACACTAGTGCATCTGACTACGTGTGCTCTCGAAGGAGTTGTTCACCGAGGACGAGCCTTGTTATGACGAAGGTCTTGGTGTCGAACATATATCTAGCAGAAGTTCTGAAGATCGAGACAGTAGTTATTAACCACCGACAAGGACACTGGAATGCATGTTGCACGTACCAGAGATTTTCAGAGATCTGATCTCAGAATGTCTGTTGTCTGATACAGACTTGAAAGATGGACATTCATACTAGCCAGATGGAAATTTTTTGACAAGAAACATGTTTCGAAAAGATGTTCGGTACTGAAGGAATGCTCGAACTTCTGCTGATGGTGATGAAGTTACTTCATTGAATGGACTGAGAGTTATTCTATTATAGAAGCAGACTCAAGATGTCATATCTAAGCCTTATCCCTAGAATGTGGGGGTAAGGAGGTGGAGGGATTTGAGGTCTGTGCAGAGACAAGACATGTCAGAAAGCTGCTCAGATGTTTGAACTAAAGTACAAATCTACTGGAGTTAGTACACTCAGATATCTATAACTTTTATCAATTCTCCACGGAGGACGGGTTGAAGTGTTTCTCAAAGTGCACGTTCGCATGTCTTCTCAAGTCGAAGGATGGAGCATTCGAGAAGGTCAGGGACTTCAGGACTGAAGCTGAATGTTAAACCGGTCTACAACTACTCAGGATTGATCAAGGCAGAGAGTGTCATTTGTTGGATTCACATCGTTCTATTATGAACATGGAATTGGCTATGAACGACTATTTTGTAGTATCTATAATCCATGGAGTGTCGGAAAAAAAGATCAGGACGTCGTTAAAGATGATGATATCTATCATGTTGATCTTCCAATATGCTTCTGGGGATAGATTGCGTGTACGGCTACATTTATGTTCTGAATAAATTATCGTTCATATATCTGACTATGATTCTCATCAGCATGGGTTCAAGGTCAGACCTAACTTGAATATCATTCAAGTGTGGGGGTGTCTGGTATACGTGAAGGTTCCGGATATTAATATTTAGAATTCAGGGATGAAGACCAAGAAGACAGTAATTCTGGAATTAGCTGTTGTAAGCTATGTTCTGAGATCACTTGATATTGTATCAATCATATCATTGAGTCTTGCAAGGCATAATTCTTTGAAGAAAATTGCTAGGGACAAAAATATTATTCTTGCAGATATTCTGGAGAATATTGTTGGTACCGAAGGAGCAAGTACTTTCAAAGAAGTAGGAGTCCAGAAGGTGGTTGTCATTGATGACAACACTTGAACTAGTATTCGCCAAGCAGTAAGCAAAGCGAGTGAGAAGGCCGAAAGATTTCAGAGATAAACGTTATCATCCATCACGTGGAACCTAATGGGGTGATGAAGTCCAAAGATGCGATCTCCTGGAAGAACGAGTAAATAATAAGATTGACTCTGTAACATCCAATTATAAATGGATGTTAGTTAATCTGCCTGAAGGAGCAAAACCAATCGGATGTAAATGGATCTTCAAGAAGAAGATTAAAACCGATGGAACTGTTGATAAGTTCAAAGCTAAGTTGGTAGCCAAGGAGTTTTCTCGGAAGCAGAGGATTGATTACTTTGACACTTATGCTCCAGTAGCACGGATGACGACCATCAGGGTGTTGATTGCTCTAAGTACAACTCACAAGCTAGTTATTCATCAGATGGATGTTAAAACTGCTTTCCTGAATGGTGAGTTGACTGGAGAGATTTACATGCAACAACCAGAAGGATTTGTCGTCAAGGGCTTCGAAGACAAAGTCTGTAAGTTAGTGAAATCTTTGTATGGTCTGAAGCAAGCTCCCAAGATGTGGCATAAGAAGTTTGATAAAGTCATAAGATAAAACGGATATAGGGTCAGCAAAACGGACAAATTTTTATACACAAAGTTCTCTGATAGGAGAGGACTTGTCGTTTGTCTGTACGTGGACGACATGCTGATCTTGGGTACAGATCTAGCAAGTGTCACTAAGACAAAGAAGTTCCTCTCGTCTAAGTTTAGCATGAAGGACTTGGGAGAAGCTGATGTTATCCTAGGAATAAAGATCATCCGGACGGAATCTGGAGTGACATTGTCACAGTCTCATTACATTGAGAAGATGCTCACACGCTATGGGTATCAGAATCTTCCAGGGATAGATACGCCGTATAGGTGTGACAAGAAACTGAAGCCAAATCTAAGAAAAAGTGTCAGACAGTTGGAGTATTCAAGCATTATCGAGAGTTTGATGTATGCGACTACTGCCACAAGGCCTGACATAACTTTTGTCGTGGGGATGCTGAGTCGTTTTACGAGCAATCCAGGTGTGGAGCACTGGAAAGCTGTGAAGAGGGTTATGAGGTACCTCAAAAAGACTCAGACATACGCACTGCACTACAGCGAAGATCCTTTGGTAGTGGAAGTCTTCAGTGATGCCAGCTGGTGCTCAGAAGTGGCGAGCGAGAGGTCCACAGGTGGATACATTTTCATAATGGGTGGAGCTGCTATATTGTGGAAATTGAAGAAGCAGACTATGCTCTCGCGGTCATCCATGGAATCTGGGTTCTTTGCACTTGATACCATAGCGGAGGAAGCAAAATAGCTTTGGGAGCTCTTGTGTGATCTTCCAGTGGTTGGGGCACAAATACCAGCGATACCGATATACTGTGACAACTAGGCGACTGCGACGACGGCATCAAATGACCTCTTCAACGGGAAGAAGAGGACTGTGCGGTTGAAGCACAGGGCAGTACAAGATCTCATCAAGAGGGGTATTATTGCAGTGATTGATGTTCAGAGTCGGGAGAACCTGGCGGATCCATTCACCAAGGGCCTCAAGCGCCAGCTGGTTAGGGGTGAGCATTATTAGGTTTAAAACCGAAAATCAAAAACCGAACCAAACCGAATAAGCAATTCGGTTCGGTTTAAAAAAAATTTGGGTCGGGTTCGGTTTGGAAAATCCAGTAATTCGGTTTTCGGGTTCGGGTTCGGTTATTGGGTTCGGGTTCGGTTTAAAACCGAAAACCGAATAGGGATATGAAAATACGTAAATACCCTTAAACCTAACCCTCAGTATATATCACCTTTTTCTCTCTCTCTCTTCTCTCATAATCTCACTTCTTCCCTTTTTTTTAGTAGAGCAGCAGCTCTCACTTCTCAGCGGCTCAGGCTCCGCCGCTCCGGAGTCATCTTCATCCAAAAGAAAACCCTAGATCCACTGGCGCCTCCTTTTCTCATTCCAAAAAAAATCCTAGATCCACTGGCTCCTCCTCTTCTCAGCCTCTCCGGAGTCATCTTCATCTAAAAAAACTCTAAACCCTCCTCTCGGCTCCTCCTCTTCTCATTCTCTCACCGGATCTGAATTCTGACTGGCTCGGCGGCTCCTACAACTATTTTTTGTAAGTATTCTTAGTTTTTTCTTTTAATTTTGGTTCTATTGTGTCCAAATGTACAGATCCATTGTGACATCACTGTTATAATTATCATTTTTGTTATATATTTTTGTGTTGTAACTTTTTCTTTTAATTTACGAGCTATTGTTTTTTTTCGTATGTAGTATAGTTTCTTGTTAATAAGTTGGAATCCATCCTTGTTTTGTTTCGGATCTGAAAAAATTTGAGTTGCGAGTCTCGGATAGTTTCGGATCTGGAAAAAATAAGTTGGAATCCATCCTTGTTTTGTTCTATGTAGTATAGTTTCGAATCTGAATTTTTTTTGTTCTATGTAGTATAGTTTCGGATCTGAAAAAAATAGAATCCATCCTTGTTTTATTCTATGTAGTGTACAAGACTGGTTTATATATTCTGGACCTGGTTACCGAATATATATATATATATATATATATATATATATATATATATATATATATATATATATATATATATTTATATATATATATGTATATATATATACATATATATATATAAATATATATATATATATATATATATATATTCACCTTGCAGTCAGAATTTAACCTGTATTAGTAGAAGACAATTTAATGAGTAATAGTTGGAAACAGTAGCTACGGATGCTCACCAACTGGTTGGAATCAGTTTTGTCATGTTGCAACAACTTGGCATGGCTGCTTCTATGTGAGTTTTTGTTTTACATAAATTTGCAGCATTGATTTTGAACAGATATTTGATGCTCTTGTTAAATCTTAAAAAAAATGTCAGTCTGTTTTGCAGTTATTAGTGTTTCCTCAAATTAACTTGCATATTTCTTCTAATGTTATTTGATAGTTATTAGTGTTTCCTCAAATTAACTTGCATATTTCTTCTAATGTTATTTTTTATTTCTGTTTTGCAGTTATTTGTGGCTTGGATTGGATTATTGGCCCTAATTTGTGGGTTCTCTAAAAAAATTTCTTATATTTGTAATTGCCTTTTTCTCTGGCTATTTCAGGATTATTATTTTGGTTCCAGTCAGTGCCAACAATTTTGGAAACCCATGATATGGACAAGTCAGCTGAATTGGCAATTTGGTATAGCTAGAGCCAGCACGCCCATGTGGAGACGGCTAATTGAGCATTTTCCTTCATTTTCCTCTTCTTGTACATGATGTCACAAGTCTCACCCATGTTGCATATATTGTAAACAATTTTTTCTTTCGTTTCTTCTCTTCACTACAGCATTTCCTGTTTTGGCATGTTTTGGCCTGAGCTTTGTTGGCTAGGAAAGGGAAGGGAGTTAGTGAGTTAAGACTCCCCCTATATATGTATAATGTGACAATGTGTATATGTGGAAGGAGCCTTTGATTTATCTGTTACTCTGAGCATGTAGGAAAGCGCAAGAGCCACTTTTTTGTAATATGTATTGTGTCTGTTCTGTGGTGTGCTGTATAATATTTTTTTGTAAAGTGCCAACATTTGTATCTATGAATTATGCTTTGCCAAAATTTGTATCTATGAATTATGCTTAATATTTCTTTAGAACATGAAAGCAAAATTTGACAGATTGAACAGCAATAAGCTTTGCTATCCAATTTTTTAATAACTTTATTTTTTCAATCAGAAACCCAATTTTAGGCCTGGCCCATTATCAAAAAGCCCAACCGAATAAACCGATTTCAACCGAAAAACTGAACTGAATAAATCGGTTTCGGTTTGATTCGGTTTTGGCTCAGATCGGTTCGGTTTCGGTTGGGATGTTAATAAGTTCGGTTAATTCGGTTTTCAGAAATTCGGTTCTGTTGGAACCGAATTAACCGAATGCTCACCCCTACAGCTGGTCGATGATACATCTTGTAAAATGGGCTTGAAGGCATTATGATATTGTGTTATTACATTCCTACCATAAAGTTTTATGCTATTAGTTCAAAGAAAAATTTACTAGGCATCTAGTTTTTGGTTCAAAGGAGGACTATTAACCGAAAGAATATTAGGAACGGTGGGTACTTGTCCTCTGTGTCATGAAGAGGTTACGGACTTACAACTACTATTGTCTACTGTTATTTTCTGCGAAAAATGAATCCTGTGGGAAGGTTTGCTTAAATGTCTTAATGAGTTATCAGACAGAGTAAATGCCTGGTGTACTTTATAGGAAGCACGGTAGCACAGCACTACAAGGAGTGTAACTCCATGCTATAGTGGGGTGACTCCACTACGAGGTTTCCGGTTAGGGGTAATGCCTCGGCTTTGTGAGCCAAGTCACAGCGGAGTAGCACCACAAATAGGCAAGTAGCCTAATGTTGTATGATAAAATTAAAGAGGGGTAGCCAGCACTACAAAGGGAAGGTGTTCCTCATGTTACAGTGGCACGACACCACGATAAGGTACCCGGATAGGGGTAAAGCCTTGGCCTTGCAAGCCATGTCGTTGCGGCATAACACCGCAAAGGAGCCTAAGGCTTCATGCTGAGTGGTATGACACTACAAAGCGGATGTGACCTTATGCTACAGTAGTATGACACTATGATGAGGTTTCCGGTAGGGGTAATGTCTCGCCTTTAGGCCATGTCTCGCCTTTAGGCCATGTCATAGAGGTGTAGCACCACAAGGGAAGCGCAAGGCTTCATGCCATGTCTCTTTGATAAAGAACTCACCTATAGTGTATGGACAGAGATATCAGGCCGTCTTTTGAGGGTAAACTTGTATACGCCCAAAATTATATACTGAAATCAGGCTGGCATAAGGCCTTTAATGTACAGCCAGAAGCACAGTTTGTGTCATTATTTGAGTGGGAAGAATTGCAGTTATGGTGCAGAATTCAATGCTTAGTCCATTCTTGTATCATGCTATTATTTAACCTATGCGGAAAGATTCAAGTCGTAGCGACATCTCTCATAATACATGATGGGCAGTCACTGTGGAGAAAATTCAACCCATATATTGAGATATGTGGAGAATTGTTGGTGTTTTTGCCTTTAGAGTAGGAAAGATAGTCCCACATCAGCTACACCAAATGGTGAGTATCTCAATATAATGCTTTGCTTGTGTTGAGGTGTGCACATGAGGTGTGGTGGGGCACAAGTATGTGTCATGTGGGAGTATTTTCCTAGAAGGAAAAATGAATAATTCCAACAAAGATGTAAGTTGACTTTTATTGTGCGGACTCGGACTCTGACACGGACTCCAGGATGTCTCGTGCATGAACGGGAGTGTTCGGGGGGGGGTAGGCATGGACTGGCACACTTCTATGCTGATTGTGGGATGATCTAAAATATCAAACTCTATTTTTGAGTATTGGTATTTTAGTCCCACATCGGATAGGAGAAGAGGTGAAGTCTCACTCCACTCTATAAATAGAGCCCTTTGGCCTCCTTTGAAAGATGCACCAAGAAGAGAGTTAAAGGAGTCCGTAAAGTCCAGGAAGCCCGTTCAAGTCTCAAATATTGACTAACGAGCGTTCCAGAAGTTCTCTAGAACTTGCTGGTTCCTAGAAGCGGATCGTATATAGGCGAATCTTGCTTTGAGCAACGGTGATCTGATCACCCCAGCGAAGCTGCCTTTCTCTTTCTTCTTTCCTTCTCTCATTCTCTGATCTAATCAGAAAATTCTTATGGGCTTTCGTCGCTGCTACTGCTAGTAACTCGATTTGTACCTTCCTAAAGAAGCTCTACATTTGTTTGCTGTTGTAACGAAATCTCTTTAGATTTTCCTTACCCATAATCCTCCAAGGATCTCTGTAGTGCACCTTCTATGAAGTGTTGCTACGAATGTTGCTATTTTGACAACTGTTTCGATTCTCTATTTTCTATTGAAAATTATGCCTCGGGAATAACATAGACTACAAGTTAGTAGATGGCTGATCAAGAACCTCCACCTCCTAACAATACAAGGGGCGAAGCTAAGTTGGAATGGTTAAAGCATACTAAATCGGGAACAAAAGTTGCTTATGAACACATTGATGGAGTTCCAGTTGGATCGAATGCTTCCAAATTTTATGCTTTTCTGGTAAGCTAGCCAAATACGGACATTAATTTCCATTCGACATGCATTAATGGCCATATATATTAGAGCTGGCTGCCAAAATTGAAACAACCTAGGATGAGATGAAGGTAATGTATATCTTGATTATATATACAGAACTATGGTATCTTATATAAATCTATTAACTGTTTCAAAAATAGTTCTGAACAGAAAGGATTTTTAGTTTGCAGTTGGATATCCTGATAAATAAACGATTTCAGTTATTAAGTCCCCCTTCCTTGTTGACAGGTTTTTTGGGAGCAAGTGCTTCTAGATTTTTAATCCATTTGGTCATCATTGATGATAATGTTGCATATTTAGAACTAGTAAAGCAACTAGATTGTGAGATTTCATAGCCTTCTCTTTTGTTGGGCCATCAATTAGTTAGCTAAATAGGCTTTGAAGATGACTGTGGGAGCACCTTTTTATAGCTTCCTTCTCAACCAATAGACATTGATCAGATTAGGGCCAATGGAACCAAATGCATCCGTAGATGGATGAAACAACAACTTACTACTAATGAAAGGAGGCCTTCCAAGGAGTAAAACAAGATTAAAAAATGTAACTTTGTTTCAGAATCTACGTTCAAACCCCATTTATGTTCTGTACCTTTCTTTCTCCACTATTATTGTTGCCAAGGGCGTATGTACTCCAAATTCTATTAGCACGGAAATTTTTCGAGGAGTAATTGAGAAGTAGATTATGAATTTTCTTCCTAAAAATTTGCAATCTTTATTTTCTCAAAATCAATTTATGAACAGACTTAGTTCTGGATAGAGAGGACTTTTTTTTATTTAAATCTACGAAAATAATTTGAAGAAAGGTGACTAATAGTTCTCTTTGCTTATCTTGTCGAAGAATGTTTCAAGTGGTACGTAACACAGGGAACATGGAACAATTGATCGATCATCACACTGTTGGTTAAACATCGTACCTCCGTTATGCAAATAAGGTATTCATCATACACATCATACAATAAGTGAACTAACAACGCGTTTAACAGTGAAAATAACATATTATTTTTTACAGATAGAGGATGAAACAAAAAACCAGCAACACGAGTGGCTATATACAGAAGGATGCAAAACAAATCTGGCAATGTGGCAAAAGAAAGATTGGTATGTCTTATATATATATATATATATATATATATATATATATATATATTTTTTTTTTTTTATATATATATATATATATATATATATATATATATATATTTTTTTTTTTATATATATATATATATATATATATTTTATATATATATATATATATATATATATATATATATATATATATATATATATATATATATATATATAAAGATTTTTATAGCTGCACAAAGAGCTCTCAATTGCATTTTGCAGAAAAGAAAAAGGTTAAAGAAAACTTGTGAGTTCCTCACACAAAGAAAGAAAAAGGCCTCTGGGAAATATCTACTAATGTTGATGTGGCTTAAAGTTTCTACAATAATGATATTTTTAAAAAATATCCAATTTTTTGAAGTGGAATGAAATTTTTAGCATGGGATACTTACCGATACTGACATTTCCCGATATGGTATCAAGTTGTATTCAAATTAGCATGTAAGTGTCACAAAGGATATGGTTGGCCAAAAGTTGATGGTGCTACGGTGCAAGGGTTCTCTGGCTATGCAAAGTACAATTGTGGACTGGACATTGCTAGCAAAATTCTCAAATCTGATGGTATCAGGGGACTTCATAGTTATTTTTTGTTATATATATATATATATATATATATACATATATATATATATATATATATATAGGGACTAAGTCCCCCGGGTAAATAGAAACGAAACCACGCCATAGGGCTCGAACACCCGACCACCCGGGCGGCAATGCCTCCCCTATACTAGAGGGTCATTGGTTATATATATATATATCTATCTATTCTACTATATAATAGGAAAACTTAGATGGTGAAACTTTTGAATTCCGAAAATATCCTTACATACTTATACTAATTAAAAATAGTTCAATAATTTTAATAAGGACAACTTAGTAATTAGGAAGACTACTCTTTGGTCTTCCTAAAGAGTCTTCCTAAACTAATTAAGAAATGTTAAAATACGTGCAAGGCACGTGCACATATGCTAGTATATATATATATATATATATATATATATATATATATATATATATATATATATATATATATATATATATATATATATATATAGACCTCTAGCCTAGTGGTTAAGAGAGATGCATGCAAGCCCAAGTGGTCGGGAGTTCGAGCCTCAGTGAAGGCGAGTTTGCCACAAGTACCCATTGCTTCAAAAAAATATATATATATAGCATATCTCTTAACCACTAGGCTAGAGGTCATTTGCATATATATATATATATATATATATATATATATATATACCATTGCATCTCTCTTAACCACTAGGCTAGAGGTCATTTGCATATATATATATATATATATATATATATATATATATATATATATATATATATATATATATATATATATATATATATATATATATATATATAAAAAAATATATATATATATATATATATATATATATATATATTATATATACCCATTGCATCTCTCTTAACCACTAGGCTAGAGGTCTATATATATATATATATATATATATATATATATATATATATATATATATATATATATATATATATATATATATATATATATACACGTCCATGTATATATATATATATGTGGTAGTAGTTATTTATGTAGTTACTTTCATTATGTGTTGTATATTTATATATATACGTCCATACATATGTGTGCATATATGCATTCAGGAACTGATCTACAAAGCCCACACAAGTATACACGTACTCAAAAGGATAGAAATTGGTATGTAAGTTTCGGTTAAATGTCAACTCTAACATGATAGACCTTGATGTTGGTCAATTTGGACCTGAATTGATTTGATATTGGCTTAGCCTCTCACAAATGTGAGGCTAACCTGTTAACATGCTCGAGTTACTGTAGTCTACAATTAAATGTTGGGCAGTCGGGCACCAATCAGTATCTTACCATGAAAACTAAGTAGACCATTCTCCTTAAAAACTAATTGACAGACTTTAAGTTTAGTTCCAGTTGAAAGTTCTTTATTCTCTACGTCGCTTATGCCACCACTCAGTATCTGGTGATTAATTGCTCATTTTGGTTGTCTGTGACATTTTAGCCTATTGATTCTCTGTGTAGTTACCAGCCCATTGCTTAACATTGATTTATAGAACTCTTATACACATGTAACTTACATTTATTTAAGGAAATAAGCATACCTGATACTTAAAAACTGACATTTCAGCACACTGATTCTCTGTGTAGTTACCAGCCCATTATTGACTATAGGTCTTGGAGATTTGGAGCAATGAGTAGAGACCAACAAAGAAAGGAATGGAGGATGTAGAATATGATGGACATATGACTTAGATAAGGATAGAGAAGAATTTTAGACTGATATCTGATACTTGAAAAGTGAACTTGTCCAGCAGCAAACTAATACTTGAAAACTTTTATCATTTTACATTTAAACATATTACATACTACACTTGAGAACAGAGCCACTTGTTGAAAATTGATACTTGAAAACTGATACTTGAAAAATGTTATACATATCATTTTACATTTAGTGTTTATACTTGAAAACTGCAGTAAACTAATTTTAGTCGGTGTTTATACTAGGATCTAAAGGGTCATGAACTGTTAACTAAGTAATTTGCAGTCAGTGTTTACACTTGGAAACTGATACTTGAAAACTGTTATTGTGTTGAAATCCTTGGTTAAAGAAGAGTTTGTAGAGTCAGTCTTTGCATATGAATTAGTCTGATTAAAGAGAACATTATTTTTTTGTTAATAGAGCTAGTTTTTGCATATGAGTACTTGCCATTGTCAAATTTATATTAGTCTAATAATATATTTTTTTGTTAATAGAGTTACTCCGATACTATTTTTTTTTGCCATTGTCAATGCTTTGTTAGTCTGATGCTCTATGTTAACTGATACTATCTTTTAATTTGATCGATATGCTCATGATTAGAGTTAGATGAAGGACTAAAACGAAGGCATGAAGATGGTGTGGAAGAATCACTTGCTCAACTTGATGGCGACAGTTACTCACAGGTCATGAGACCAGAGAAATCGAGAAGGTATAACGGTATTGGAATCGGCGTAAAATCCAAGAGAATCGGGAAGGTATCGTGGTGTTGGAATCAGCGTGAAATCCAAGAGAAGAAGAGGATAATATTCTTCAACTACTAACAAAAATGATGAGGTTAAAAATTTAAGGAAAGAAGTTGAAATGTTGAGTCGAGATCGAGATGAGATGCAAAAGAGTAATGAGGAGACAAACAAGAAGATGTTGCTCATATATATATTTTCTTCAATCTCTCCAAATCAGATTTTTATTTGATAACAAAGTGATTTTGAAATGTCATGCCCCAGAACCAGAATACTGGCAAGTGGGGACGGACAAGGCCAGCTACGTAATACCAAAGTACGCCAGTACTCTGAAATAACGTATAAGCTGTCAAGACATGGGAGTTATTTTTACAAGTCAACAGTTGATCCTAGGTCAAGCAATCCTAGGTATCTCAATCACAGACAATTATACAAAGTACAATTAGTATGAACATCAGACATACAATAGTAAAGCATCCCAAATCATATATACATGGATGATCATGAAACTAGTAATACAAAATGGAGAACTAGCAAGAGCAATAATCATACATGCATGATAAGTTCTAGCTATAGTCTAGAATACGTACATCATGTTTAGGCACATAGGCTAAATATTAAGAACCAAAATATGAGCTAAACACGTGCTCGGAGGCTAAACGCTACAAAAGAATAATGTACATATCAAGTGGGAGAATGAAAAAAGAAATCCACTCAGGTACTCTGGTGCTCCGGATGGTCACCGTCGAGTAGATGGTACGGAAGATCCTTCGGACTCCTCTACCAGATCTAGCCAAATAAAACCAGTAGGGTCAGACCCCAAATAGCAAGTACCATAAAGGAAGCCAAACTTATAAACTAAAACCAGCAATAACTAACATAGCAACAGATAGAGACAAATAAGAGAATGCGGCTCAAGACTCGTGCACTACCAATGCACTTATCTCGAGAGTAGAAAAGGCAATAAGCAAGGCAACTTGGAGCATAAAGTAAATCATGTGTGACAAAATATAAACTGTAGACTTGTGAATTAACATAGAACTTGTGACATAACTAAACCATGTAAGAGAAATGGTACATGTGAACATGTACGATAACTGGAACCTATAAGCATGTTATATAACTGGGACATATAAGTATGTAAGAACTATAAAGAACAACAAATGAAAAGATGACTTAGGAACAATTTTGAAACCCAAGTTACAACCCATAAACCAAACAAAGAACGAGGTTGTAACCCTTCTCCTGAACAGAACTTAATTTCTAATCATTGTATCTCATAAGATCATATATAACGTGTGAGTACTGAATAGGACGACAAATGATAAGATGACTTGGGAGCTATTCCGGAAGCCAAGTTACAGCCCGTAAACCAAACAAGGACTGGGGTTGTAACCCTTCTCCTGAACAGAACTTAGCCTTCGATCATTTATCGAAAAAGTAAAACATAAACAATAAAGTACTGAAATAAACATACGGATACTACCTAAACAAAACTAGACTGGACTGACTCCATCCATCAATCATGGCCAAGCAATGAGTACGACTTTATACATTAGCTAACTAGGGTTATCACAAGCCTAGTTACTAACAAGATGCAATGAAAGATTCCCACAGTCACAAGCCCTACAGACTATCCATGTTATCTAGTTGCAAGTTGAAACAGTTGTATTAGGTGACTTGGGGGTGCAACACATGACAGCGTGCTGGAAATATGTCCTACTCGTCGGCAGGATAAAAGTCCAATTAAAGCGTCCAGGTAACGGGGTTGCATGTGACTGGAAAATCTTTTTATGAGCTACTTGATCAATCTAGTCGTTATCCTTATCAGATTCAGTATGAATCTATGATCGTGGTAACCAGGAACTCATGTCCTAGACATTATGCAAACGAGACATGTAGCTTGTTCACACATACACAATAAATTCAACCACGGTGTCCAAAAGAGTTACATTAGCAAGGAAAAATAGCCGTCGCAACAACATCTTGATTAAGCAAGTCATGTTAGGTTTACTTGCCATGTAAAGAGTACTTGTCAGGAGTGCACCTCGACGGGCCACTATCGTGTAAAGTAAAAAAGTTGCATGTAACATGAGTGCACCACAACGGGTCACTATTTGGAATAAGCAGAAAAGAGACATGTAGCATGAGTGCACCACGAGGGCCACTATCTAGATTAAGCAAAGAAGGACGTGTAGCATGAGTGCACCACGACGGGCCACTATCTAGATTAAGCAAAGAAGAGACATAAATCATGAGTGCACCCCGACGGGCCACTATCTAAGAATAAGCAAAGATGACAATAAGGATCGTATGTAGAAATAATTAGATAAAAGACGTATCATGGCATGGAAGAAGAAATAAATAAAAAGTACTACTTGACATAAAACAATAATTGAATCTGTGCTAGTCCTAAGAATATAAGGGGGTACAATTATTCTCTAACTGTACAAAACTATCTAATCATGACAAAAATTTATTACAGCCGGAGGAAACCTCAAAAAACATCAAGTACAAAAAATATTAAAAAAAGATCAAAACTATGATTGAAATTATCAATCGCGTATAAACTCCAATTAAAGTAAAACAAAAAGATTTTTAAAGCCAAGACAAAGATCTACAACTTTTATGTTTTGAGTTTCTCAAGATTCTAGCTACAAAACAGCTTAAACAGGCAAAAACAGCCATTCAAGGCAATCTGCGCACGGGCGCACTGCATGCGCGGGCAAAAATGCCCATGGTGCAAGGTGCACGCATGTACGGTGCACGGACTGTGTGCGGGCAAAACCGCCTACTGCGCAAGGTGAGCACAAGCACGGCGCACGGGCGCGCGACGGAAAATCGCAGAATGTATCAGAGACAAAATCTGATAACGAAACAAAAATCTAAATAAAAAATAATGACCTAGAGCTCCCAGAAGTCAACTCATGATCAATGGAACATCGAGATCTGTCTCAGCTAGCATCATTATGTAGTCCAAGTATATGGGGGCATAACAACTCCTAAAATATGGTTATCCAGTCAGGATTGGATTGAAGTACATAAACTAACAATAGTTCCATTAAATTGACAAAATCTATAAATAATATTAAGCAATAGAAATACACGATGGATAAGTAATACTGAGTAGTAAAAATTATAGGATAATCATTTAAGCATGTCATGGTAACAATGTACTGTAAGAAATAAAGAGTACGGTGTAACTGCAGGTAATATCTAACATAGAGCATGTACTACTACTAAATAGTGCCTTGAGATATTAGTTTATTATATGCTCGACTTGGGACCAGAATCAGGCTGTTCCATATGACCGACTATGCACAAGTATAGTAATGGATCACATCGGCCATACATGGAAAGCTATGTACAAGTAATATAAGATCAGGTTACACCCTACATATGGTGAGGGTAAGCTATGCACAAGTAGTTTGGGTATGATCACATAATCTCCTAATATCTCTCCATCCTCCTACTAGTATAATGGATCCAACCATGGTATGCTATGACACAAGATTCTCTAAGAGGGTAGCAAATTCTTTTAGGAATCGGTGTCTATACAAGTACAAGAACAATAACAAGACATGTACTAGTATACCAAGATAACCAGAAATAACATCTCATGACGGGATCCAAGCTATACTAACCGGTATAATTTCATGTTAGAAATCAACCATAACACTCAAACTGATATCATAGAGACTATCAAGATAATAAAAACTATCAGAGAATATACTCGCCTCAATTTGGCTGGAGTCGACGCGTACGACAGGAACGTGTCAACACAGAATATGTACGATACTATGCTCCACAAGATGGTCCCAAACGACGGTACATGTGGTTCCATTGAGTCCAGAATAGTTCAAATAGCCTAGTTTGGTATATAGAAGCCCAAAATCAGAGTTTGGCACGATAAATAAATCAGGAAATAGGAAATGACAATAATAGTCGCAATTTGTGGTTTTAAGGAAAAAGCGTGATTATATACGTATAACTAAAAGTATTAATAACATTTGGAAGCTATATCAACTATTTTAAGATAAACCAGAAAATTATTTTAGTATTAAAACCGCAAAAAATATAAATTAGCTCGAAACTAACAATAACGTTTTAGAAATATTATTATATATATATATATATATATATATATATATATATATTTGTAATAAATAATGCTATTAATACCAATAATACTAATCATGACAACAATAACACACACACATACACACACACACACACACACACATATATATATATATATATATATATATATATATATATATATATATATATATATATATATATATATATATATATATATTTATATATATATATATATATATATATATATATATACACACAATTCTTAAATATACAGTACGAAAAAAATACGTATATAAATTTATGTATAAAAGTTATATGCAAAACCCAAGTAATTAAACCCATAAATTTTTTAGCCCAAATTATAATTTAAATGGTTAGAAATATACATATTTATATACTAATATCCTATATACAAATATTATAGCCCAACAATACCAATAGCCCATTTTAATGCATAAATAAAATTATGTCCAAAAATATTATCCATTTATATATATATATATATATATATATATATATATATATATATATATATATATATATATATATATATATATATATTTATCCATTTATGTATATATACTACTAATATTTATACAAAAATATTTTACCTATATTTACATCTACTCATTGCCTTGAAACTGGCACATGCTTTAAGTCTAGTGGGCCTAAATAACTAAAACAAATGTGATTAAGAAAGCCCAATTATTAGCCCAAAATATATATCAAAACCCCTTTTCTCTTTTTTTCCAAACAAAACCTATTGGGCTCAAGGCCCAGACTACTACTAAATAGCTCAACTAAATTAACCTAACCATAATTATCATTAATACATAATAATAAAAATAAATAAGAACAGGGTCTCGCCGGCGGAGTTGCACACAGGCGGGATCTGGATTTGGAGGATGGTTGGAGGGATACACGGGTTCGTCGCCAAGTGAGGCGGGGCCGATGGAGACGGTGGCACTCCAGTCAGGTGAACGTTGGTGGTCATTTTTTGCTTTTTCCATTTTTTTGTGTTGTGGTTGGGGATCGGTGATGGCCGGGTGCCGACGGGTGTGGTAGCGGCATTTGATGATGTGGTGGCACTGGTGGTTATGCGGAGGCATCGGGAGGCAGGGGTGTTGGTGTGGTGTTTCGTCTGTGGCTTGGTGGTGTGGTGCTGTTGAGGAAGGAGAGGGTGGTGGTGTCGGGCGGTGTCAGGAATGGAGTGGATATGGTGGTGGGGGTGATATTGATATGCTGTGAGGGCTAGTTGGGGGAAGGAGTGGAGCTCTGGCGATGGCCAGTGTAGGCGCTCAAAATATCTGTCTCTCTTAGGCGCCTAATACTCTTAGGCGGCCCATGTCTCTTAGGCGACTAACTCTCTTAGGCGCCCATTGTTTCTTAAGAGTTCTGTTCTCCTAGGCTCCTTATGCATTCAGGCGCCCATCTCTCTGAGGTGCCCTGACCCATTTAGGCACCCACTGCTACTAGGTGCTCAACTTTTCTAGACGCCTACTTCCTTTGGCACCTTTCTCAAAGTATTCAGTTCCCTGCTGACATATTAATCTGCTATGCATACTGAACGTGGGGTACTACTCTGAATTCTCTGAAGAACATGCCCATCACTTGGTCACGACCACGTGCCTATTTTGCAAAGGCGCCACATGTCAAAGGCGCCCCTGCTTAAAAATGGCGCCAGTGGCTTAGGCGCCTATCCAAAAAAAGTGCCTACTTTGGATAATTGTCAGGTGGTTATCTCTTGGCTTTATAAATAGAGCTCCACTCCCCCAACGTACAGACAGAGAGAGGAGGGATATAGTTTGAGCACTCATCGCACTTCCATCTTCTGCAATCATCAATTCTTAAGTGCAAGTTCTTCAACCGTTAATTGAAGCCAAAGTTCTGTCGATACTTCTACAGGACCGAGCCATACAGAAGATTCCTCATCAATAGAAGCTTGGAGACACAGTGACAAGCTTGCTTCCATCCACTATCGCCTCGTCAAAGGAACAAAGCGGTCGTCAATCAGACCGGACTCCTACAGTTGTACTTTCCCAGAATTCATTGTACTCATGTACAATTCTTTAAAGTTTGTAATAAAAAATACTTTTTATTTTTTGTAAACAAAATGGCGACTCTGCTGGGGACGACCTTCTCCTCCAACGAGAAGGTGACAAGGCGATTCATCATCGATTGGCTCTAAGAAAGGAACGTTGGTCATTAAATTCGACCAAACAGCGTTCGAAAAGATGCTAAGTGCTCCTAGTGCTAAGCGCGCCCCTGTTTCTGCAAAACAGGGCACATACAGACACTGTGACCAAAGATAGGCGCATTGTACAAGTGCATAACCACTCTATGAAGAGGCACCTCGAATGGGTTCCTAAGCCTGCTGGTGCACTACAAGGAGATAGGCGCCCACTTGAGGGCGACCATCTCTCAAGACCACTGATCCCACCTATGCTGTGATGCCCAAATCTTTGGGCGCATCATCTGGAGATAGGTGTCCGCTTGAGGGCGCCCATTCTCTCAAATCTGCCTCTGTAGTGATGCCCAAATCTGTGGGCGCATCATCTTGAGATAGGCGTCCGCTTAAGGGCGCCCATTCTCATAAATCTATTATCCCTAGTTCTTTTGTGGAGATGCGCACAGAGAGATAGGCGCCCACTTGAGGGTGTCCATTCTCTTCCATCTATTTTGCCAAACCCTGAATCTTTTAGCAAAGGCACTACGGCTGCTCAAAGGCGCTGTATCAGACGCACTGAGAGATTGCGCATACAACAATAGAGGATACTTCCTATCCCTCATTTGAATGAAAAACTTCCTAACATGCATATAAATCGTAATGCACGAGGAAAACTGCAAGTACAATAGACTGAAATGATGGTTGATACTGATATGCGCACCCATCTTAACAGGAGCCAAGCCCAACTTAACCAGAATGTGCACCCCATTGTCGAGCAAGCAATGGCGTCCATAAGTTTTGGGCGCCCAAAATTCTCCTTTGCCAATGTGAATCATGTTCAAAAGGTGACACTTACTACTTTAAAGCGCCCAAGGATAAGTGCTAACAATCTCCTCACTTATGCTGCTGAATTAGGCTCTTCCTTATACCTTCACGGAACCAACAAGACCAGGAACATGCCACGTCTTCCTTCTTCTTCTACTAAGAAAATCAACCTCCGCGATCTAATTTCTCAAAAAACGGAAGGTCGTATCCCCATCTCCACCAATAGTGCATCATTACAGCTCATATGAGATTACAATCAGGTGCTGTTGCAAAATAGCCAAATGGTCAGTTTTTGATCATCTTACTTTGACCTATCTTGTTGAGGTATCATCAGAAGATGAGTCAGTATATGCGTCTGTTAACACGACAACTCATTGCTCTCATGAGGCTGGGGGTAGCCCATGACGTACTTTATCTCAGACCCGTACTCATAGACCCCTGGTTCGTACTCATCGCATATTTGATCGGATCTATCGACACACCAGATCAAGGAGTTGAGCTATAATCGGTCAAAGGAATCTTTCTATTTCTTATCCTAGGGGGTAGCTCTTTACACGATTTTGACGCCGCCAGCGAGGGTTCTGAGCAGACTATCTCTTCTTCAATAGCCAGAAAGGTGACTGCGTACGCCATCACAAAAGATCAGGTTGCTTCCAGTTCTGCTAGCCAGGAGTAATGAATCGCCGTGCTAGAAGACAAATTAAAAATAATGGCCGAAATGGTGGCAAGCATGCACACCATAATTGTGGCTCAACACACGGTTCCACCGGTTGTGAATAAGAACCAAGAACCTATATCGACATCTGCTCCTGTCAATGTTAGTTTGGGGGTACAGCCTCCTTATATCGCCTCCATACCAGTGCAGGTTACTCCAAGTCAGTCTGGGGTTGGGGGTGGTACTTATCATGCAATTTCCACCCAATTGCAATTGTCGGAAGACACTAACGAGGCTGTGAAATTCCTGCGTTCTCAATTCGAAGCCTTCAAGCAAAAAGACGGCTTGCAGAAGCTTGGTATCAAACAACCATACCCTATTGAGTGGAAAGAGGTGCAATTTCCACCCAAGTATAAGCCTCCTACTATAATGTTGTTTGATGGCAATACATCTCCGAATCAATATCTCGATCACTTTGAGATAATGACCGACTAGCTTCAACCTAATGATGCTCTCCTCACAAGAGTCTTTGTTGGGTGTTTGAAAGGAGTAGCCTACGACTGGTATCGCAGTCGACTGCCAAATGGGTGTATTACTTCTTTTGTAATTCTGAAATAGATGTTCTTGGAGCGCTTCTACGAAGGAACAAATGACATGACAATGTCGGCTTTGATCAAGAGCAAGCAAAGGCCTAAGGAAACCGTGGATCATTTTATTGAGCGTTATTGTCGCGAAGCACTCAAAATGCCTTTGGGAACTCATGATGCATTAACTACAGATACATGCAAATCAAAATTGTTACCTATAGTTATCATGTGGACGGGTTCCACTCAATTTCAAGATTGGCCTTCCTTCATAATAAGCGCCAGAGAAGCTGATGAAAGTGCTGACAAATTCAAACAGTTAGGCATCCAGATGCCTAATCTCGACAAAGATGAACAATAAACAACCAGCAGCGGAAGCCGCCAGAACAACCGCAAAGGCAAAGAGACTTTGGCTATCAATATCAAAGGCAAAGAAGCTCTGGCCGTCAACATAAGTCAGCCAACGCCTACCCCAACAATACCACCACCGAGGGCACCACGTCCGAAAGAAGAATATTCTTTCGATGAGGATGATATCATGAGCATCTTCGATTGCCTAATCCAAAGCAATAAACAATAGTTGTCGGATTCAAAACGGCCCGAAGAAGTCGGTAAGACTGACCATACTAAATATTGTGTCTATCACAGGTTTATTAGACATCCGACTCGAGCATTCTACGTGCTCAAAGGAAAGATCCAAGAGATGGTCAAGTCTGGCACAATCACTCTCCAGCAGGACAAAAAGATTATGACGGCTAACGTCGTCTCTCTACAATTTGGCAATTTCCCGACCGAATTTGTACAGGATGGTGTTGTCCCTATTCCGAGAACTCCTATGGAGATTGTAAATCTTCCACCTGCACAAACTGATGGTCTGGTTCCTCTTTCTATTAAAAAAGGAAAAATCATGTGGATCCATCCAGACTTGGTGTCGAACTTTGAAGCACCATCTTCCTCCACCGAGTTCAAGAAAGCAACCAAGTACAAGTCATATGATTTTATTGGGTGAACATTGCCTTCAACCCTTAACTGCTACCTTCATCTCAACGGCAGATTCTCCTTCTCCTTCCTCCCCTTCTAAGATAGCACTATCAAAGCCATAAGCCAAATATCAACCAAATTTCTATCTGTATAGTCCACAGTCTCGTGAACTAATAAAAAAGATAGGATATGACTTACAAAAGACCCCCGAATTAAATAATGGAAAAGCGATCTCCAGTACCCCTTTCTCTATGTCTTCCATATAACCAATCTCGTGTCGGCTTAGGTTTTTTGGACGAACTCTTCATCCTCCCAGAAAAAACATTCTAAAACTAAAATCCGTACAAAGAATTGTAACATGGTATCCTTTGAACCCATCTCCGAAGAAGAAGCTTTAACCGGTACCAGGTCTGGGAGAATCTACTTGCGGGATTATTCAGAAGGCCAAGAGAACTCTGCTCCAATTTCGGGGGCTATTCCAGCATCATCTTCTTCCCCTGTCGCGAATGTTCTGTCTGATTCATCACCTTCAGTGGAACAGACTCTTCCCAAACCAACAACAGCAGACAAGGGAAAAAAGCCAGTCCACTTCGATAAGGTATTGAAGAAGACTCTATCCCTTAGGCTGGAGAAGCCATATAACTTTGATATATTGGCTCAACTAGCTAATACTCCAGCACGGCTGTCAATCTTTGAACTCTTACGTCTCTTAAAGGAAACTCGAGAAACATTGAGTGAAGCTTTGATATAAGCTGATACTTGTCTGGCACTCCTTAAAAATCTAGAAGAAGAACCTGCCATATATTTGCATTGTCATAGCATATTAGAGATGATGCCCAACATCACCTTTACGTAGGATGATATGCTGTTAGAAGACAATCATCATGATCGTTATCTCTATTTCACAGGATATGTCGATACTATGAAGGTTGATCGCATCTTGATCGACCCAGGGTCTGCACTCAGTATTATGCCAAAGACTCTACTGGATGCTCTGAAGATCCCTGTGCACAATCTGTCCACAACTATCATGACAATCTTGGGATTTAATTTCGGCAGAAGCGAACCCTTGGGAAAGATTCACCTGAAACTTCAAATAGGTAATCTTCTCACAAAGGTGACCTTCTACGTGATTGATAATCATGGCTCCTACAATGCTTTGCTTGGAAGACCATTTCTGCACAGGCATAACATTGTACCATCCACTCTCCACCAATGCTTTAAGTAGGTGGATGTCAATGGTGAGGTCCAGAAGGAAGTGGCAGATCTAAACCCTTTCAGAGATGTCGAAGTGTACTGCAATGATTCTCGGATGTATTAGAAAGCATTTATAAAAGTGGTGCTGGCCATGGACACTGATGAAGATCAGAAGGACACCTCAAAAGACATCCTGGTTATTCCAGTTAAAGGATTTACTTCTCGTCCTCATTCTTCCCAAATGTTAACCATTCATCTTCCCTCTCATAAAAAGCAGCCTCCTGCTGGAAAGACGGAACAATGGGAGCTCACCTCTTCTGAGCCACTTGTTATTGACCTTCGTCGTAACAAACCTCCTCCTTCTCGGTCTGCTTGTCCTCCTCTTGTTATCAATCTGACTAAGCCTTCTAAGGCTAAAAGTCATATTGTAAATGATGATGTACAGATCAATAAAGTAGCATCTCCTTTGCAGTATACTGATGTCTGTTACTATACTTGATGTTATTTGGATATTCTAGATAATTTTAAACCACTTACAATAGGAGCAGTTCAACCTCTTTAACGTGAAGTATCGCTTGAACCAGTGCAAGATTTCTTCTTCCTAGTTCCTTCCAGAAAGAGGGAGGAAATTCCTATGCTTTTTAGTAAAGGAACAGAACAAGAAACCATGCTCGACAGTGAGGATAAAAAAACCGATAATGGACGACAACTACGTCGTTATAGTTGACAATCTAAAAAAATTATTCAAAAGATAGGCTATAATTTTAAAACTGGTCTTAATAGCGGTAGAGGAAGACGAACTACCATTCGTACCCCTATTTCGAAAGAGAAATCATTGCCATATTATAGCAGGATAAAGCGTGGGTTGGGTTATACTTCACAGGTTGTAACTCCAAAGGCCTCTGAGTCTGACAGTGAAGAACGGTTTAATTTTTCTGACTCCATATCGTGAGACTCTGACACTAGTGTCAGACATGTCCATCGAGTGACACTATCTTCTAATATGGTGTCTGCCAAGTTCTTGGAAGATAACGAGGATGACTTTGAGGAAGCTTCTAAAGTAGATCCTTGGGCACAAAGGATAGACACTCAGTAGAAATTTTGTTTCGAACAACGAGAACAACCTACATAAGATCAATTAATTCAGGTCAATGTTGGAGAAGAAGGTTCGCCCAGGCCAATCTTCATCAGCAAAAGTCTCTCAGAAGCGGATAAACAAGAATTAATTCAGCTTATCCGAGAATACATTGACGTCTTCGGCTGGAGTTACGAGGGTATGTCAGGACTGGATCCTCATATTGTTACCCACAAGCTCAACATCTTGTCCAATACAAAACCGATCAAACAACAACAACGTCGATTTCGACCTAACATGATGGATGTTATAGAAATGAAGTCAAGAAGCTTATCTCTTGTAGTTTTGTCAAAGAAGAACAACATCCCGACTGGGTCGTCAATATTGTCCCAGTTATGAAGAAAACGGGGAAGGTCAGAGTTTGCATCGACTTTAGAGACCTCGACGACGCTTGTCCCAAGGATGAGTTTCCTCTTCTGATCACTGATGTCATGATCGACAATACTTGCGGATTCGAACAAATGTCTTCGATGGATGGATTTTCAGGATACAATCAAATCAAGATGCATCCAGAAGATGAGAAACATACATATTTTCGTAATCCTTTGGGAGTCTATTGCTACACTGTCATGCCATTCGGTCTTAAAATTGCTGGTGCAACTTATCAGCAGGCTGTGAGTACTATCTTTCGTGATCATTTAAGGAAGACAGTTGAATGTTATATCGACGATATTGCTATCAAAAGTCATCTTAAGGAAGACCACATCCAAGACTTGAGAACTATCTTCGATCTAATGCGCCAACATGTCACGCCCCGATTCATAGAGTCATTTATTCATATATTTTATCTCTTGGAATCGATCGTCCTCGCTTGGGCGTGATGCCGTACAAGTCTGGTATTGCACTTGTACAAGGCAAAGATGGTACGAAATTGATTATTCTTCAAATAGGAATACATCGCAGCGGCAGAAGCAGATAAATTGAATTTAATGAGGACAATCTTTCTTATTGAATAGAAGTACATCACTTCTTTATAGCAGTGGAGAAAAAGAGTAACTTGAAGCCACACAGAGATATGTAGAACTTTATTCTTTTTATTGAGCATTGAAGAAGAGTACAAGACTTGTATTGAAGTACAATGATTACAGCACATCTCACTTTACATTGGAAACCAACTGAACAATGCTATACAGCTTACATTTGATATTTGGATACAATGGATTACAACTCGATATACCGACTTGGCTTACAATCTCACTGGTACAACTGATTACAATGTTCCATACATTATGCCCTTTATAAACAGAAGACATCATCTTGTGCAAGGAGAGCTTCTGTATGCCCAACAAATCTTCGATGCCGGGGACCAATCCAGCTAAACTTCGTGTGTAGAACATTCCAAGCACAAGCACCTGCCCACAAAACGTGGGTCAGCACATCATCTATGTACTGGCGAGCAGAATCCAACCCACTCGCATAAACCAACATTTAAGTGATCATTTAAGCATGCATCTATTAGAGTGATCTTTCTATTTGGGGCCTAGCATCAGTTTACAGTTCATGGGCAATAATCAGAGTGAAGCATGTAAACATATTCTTAGTAGCATTCATGTGGACATATCATTTATCATTCTTGGTGTTATCATGCAAAGGCATCATTGAGGCATACTAGGTATTATCATGAAAAGGCATCATTGAGGCATCGTTAACATTATCATTTAAACATGTTATGACAGTTCTCACTTCAAGCATCACTTTGCATGTATGTTGTGTTTTGAGCAATGATTATAGCATGGCATCTTTCTAGCATACTCAATTTAACATGTTAAGCAGGATCTCATACTGAAAGGCTACATACAGCATCATTTACTTATTTGGAACGTAAGCACGCAAGTTAAACCAACACGTATATTGAATTATCACATTAAGTGATTTCTTACCGATAGCCGACTCCCTCGTACCTGCATAAAATACAGGATAATATGATATTCTTACTCTGTCTGCACAAAACATTCATTAGCATCCTGACTACATGACCACTGGTGATTGTGCACCATGTCGACGTGCCATATAGGACTTCATAGGGTATGGGATGTACCCTTCACCAGGTTGCGAGCCCGAATGAGGATCCCAATACCGTGCTACCAAAGCACCAATTCCTCCTAGGCCGACTCGATCCCACCGCCGCGGGTACCGTTCGAGGAAATCCTTGTATACAAGTACGTCTATGGTCATGCGAATGCGTGTCCGACCCGATCGCGTTTCGAAGTCGCATGATATAATAATAAGATAAGAAAAGGCAACAGTTCATCATCTCCTCTTTCCAATATTTCCACCTGTTCACTTGGTGATCTCAATGATCCCAAGCCTCATCATTTCTCATTGCATCAATCATTGCAACATTTCTCATATCGTTCCTTTCTAAGAGGAACAAATAACATTTCATTTATACCGATAGGACCTGCATCATTTCATTCATATCATAGGGACGATAATCTTTCTTTCATTGCTTAGAAGGAAGCAAGCAACAGCAACAGTTATACAGAATATACATGATTCTAGTGATTCATTCAATTCTTTGTGTTAATAGCATAGCCAGTTCATTACTCATGTATCATTCTCGTAGCATCTCATTACTCAAGTGATTTATTCATTTCATCAAGATTAAGCATAAGAGACATTATCGATTCATTCTCAGGCATCAAGTTACATTAGCAGTTCGAGTGTGATTCCATCAGCAATTCAATATTCATGTCTTATTCATTTCAATAATCCACAACATAGGCATCTCTATTATTCAGCAACTAAGACATGGAACATTTAGGGAAGATTCATAGCATCACATTATTCATTTTATTAAGCATGCAGGAATAAGGAGGAAGGAGGACAGTTCCACTTGCCTTATATAAGGGTCTTCCTGCTCCAATCTCATCAAGCGTAGCTCCACCAGCGAGCCACATTCCAATACCCATTCCATCTAGCCAGCTCAGAAAGACTGCATCAGTCTCAATTCTCCTGATCTCCAACATAAGTCACGGTCCAACATTCTGATCCCATCCAACAAGCCAACCAAATGCCTCGTGCAGAGCGGGGCATTACATAATATACCACTCAGAAGAAGTTTCGTCCTCGAAACTTAAGAAAACAACTCATCTACTAGATTCACTTAATCACAATGAGTTACTCATTCAGCTTCAATTCAATATTCATTTCAGCCCACTCGGTCATTTCAAAATAGTTGTCCAACAGTATCATTTTAATCAATCAACGATTCAATCCATCTATCTCTTTTTCCAAATACTTGCAACTTCTCATTGATTCACCAACATTTTTCTTGCATTCTATCTTGGTCGCAACATATCACTTCATTTGGATCCATACACATATTTCAGGCGTCCCCAAAATATATGCATTTCAGCCAAAGTCTGCGCTAGTGCGATAAATTCTTCCAACAATATTATCTCAGTCGCAACCTATCACTTCGGCTGTATCCATACACATTTTAGGCGTCCCCAAAACATATGTACTTCAACCAACTTCCATGATAGTATAATTCGATCAGCCACGATATAACTCTCTTTTCCAAATCAGACTTAGTATCCTTTCAATTGACTTATCACTTTATTCACTTTGCCACAATCACTATTTTCCAGGCCACCACTTAACATCAGGGACAATCTCCATCCAAGCATAACATTTCTAACATTCGATCAAGGGTCTAACTTAGAGCCAATCATATCAAGGTTTCACAACAACAATCATTTTCCCTCCCAAATCCAACAACATTTTTCACCGAGGCAATTCATCTTTTCTAAAAGATACAATTCAACATCACCAACTATCGATTATCCGAGTCAGGGTATAATTCTATGCAACAGTCAAGGTTAACCCAGCTACCCGACTATAGATACCTATCCAACATTTCCGTCATGAGCAGTCAATTCCATCTCATAATAATAATTCACTATTCGATACATACAAATCAAGTCTCATCCCACGATTCCATTTCCCGCTATAGGCCGGCACATAATTCTCAAGGTCAAACATCTCTAAGGTTCATATTGGAGCATATATAACATATCACTCTTAGGTCGTACTCATCACCATCTCTCGTTTAATGCCACAAGGTTATTCTATGGGTCGCCAACGGCCAGCTATTATTCGGTCCAGTCTCAATGGTTAGCTATGTCGACAGCTATACCTAATCATTCAGGTGACTTCCCTAGAGTGGACGGCTACTAGGGATCATGCTAGTTTCTTTCTTAGGGCCAACAAGCAACCGACAGCTCTAAGGAACTCTACCCAAACCTATGGGTATCAACTCAGTCTGAATACTAATCTCTATTGTCGGCTATGCCAACAATTGGTAAGTCCTCAATTGGTCACTAGGGCCAAGTCTATCTATCCAGGGTCTTCCTCAAGGAAATAATTCCCACAGAGGCTCATTCTAGACTTACCCGACGATCGACTAAGATCGATCTATCAACATTACGGTCAATCCCAATCCGACATACGATCTTCATCGTTCTAATAATCCATCAAGTAAATTCTCAATGATCCAAATTTCTATTCCAATTCCTTTGTACCCACATAAACCCATAAACCAAGGTTAACTATTCAAGGGTCATCGATCCCGATAGTTTTTAACATAACTATGGAATCATACTATTTGGTTCGTATGACAGAGTCACACCACTAAGTCGTAAGCCAACAATCTATATCCCAACCAACAATCACTTATACCGATATTATCCAACACGTTTGCAATTTCTTGTTCCCATTCGTTTCTCAATCATCAAACTTTCTTACGGGCATTCTTAAATTTCGTTCTTTTCCAGCCGTCAAAATCTTATATGGACATTCTTTAAAATTCTCTACCTCAAGGGTCGAGTAGTTCATTCTGTTCAATCTGATAATTCATGTATCAATTAACCATCCTCTATGCAACACAAGGATTCAGGGTTGCTACTTGTCACTTTTCTGGTACAATTCAATTCTTGAGCATATATGCGCATAAGCAACGAATATCCTTTGGTGATCTAGATGGGTTAACATCTATTACACCTTAGGGTCAAGGCACAAATCTCTAATATTTCTTTGGTCACCGACAACTTTTTCCAAAACTTTCATCTTAGCAATCAACATTGTATTAGCGACAAATAATTTGCATCCAACCAATCGAAATCAACATTCAGATATTCTAAGCCACAACATTCTCTAGCCAAATCCATTTACTCATAGCATACTAACGGTCTTACTAGTCTGAGTCAGCACTCGACTAAACAATTTCTAACCATGCCACCGATTACAATTTTCGACAATCTCGTTATCCAACATAACATCACCGTCAAGGGACACTCGAGTCATCTAGCCACAATACATGACTCCCAGCTAAGTCTCGGCACTACCCAGTACCCACAGATAATCTCATTGCTATTCTATGGAAAGGGTCAATATACATCTCGTTCTGAGGTGGTAGAGGCAATATACCACTCAGAAACGAAGCCATCCTTAAACAATACCAACCCAATTCTATTCCGGACATTCATGATCTACAATGATCATAATACTTAACCAATAACTCGGGGTCTTCATATCACAAGCCAACATTCTTAGGATCTCAAAGGTACTAGCCGTCACCCCTGAGTCGACTCATCAGTTATGTCGAACTCATCCATCAATTATTTCATTCATAATTCTTTTCCACATCACATGCAATTCTCATCTTGTCGCAGCATACATAGCCACCTTTCTTTTATTCCCGCATTCCAAACAACATTCACAATATAGCATACTATGGCATCGAGTCATTGTTAGGTTATTTGTGTCCAAACCAACAACAATCATTCATTTAGGGGCATCACAATGTATATAGACTTATTGTATGGAACATCCAGTGAGCAGCCAAGAGGGTCAATAAACTTTCAAGCACAGATAACATAAGGATGATTACCGGACAACAATAGCATAATCACGGAAGCAATCTTTGATTTAATCACGGAAGCAACGTTGAGTGATCGCGGAAGCAACTTTAGTCAATCATCGATGCAACTTTGATTTGAAATGAATCAAAGAAGAGACCAAGGACGTAAAGCCGTGCTCTGATACCAATTTGTCACGCCCCGATTCATAGAGTCATTTATTCATATATTTATCTCTTGGAATCGATCGTCCTCGCTTGGGCGTGATGCCGTACAAGTCTGGTATTGCACTTGTACAAGGCAAAGATGGTACGAAATTGATTATTCTTCAAATAGGAATACATCGCAGCGGCAGAAGCAGATAAATTGAATTTAATGAGGACAATCTTTCTTATTGAATAGAAGTACATCACTTCTTTATAGCAGTGGAGAAAAAGAGTAACTTGAAGCCACACAGAGATATGTAGAACTTTATTCTTTTTATTGAGCATTGAAGAAGAGTACAAGACTTGTATTGAAGTACAATGATTACAGCACATCTCACTTTACATTGGAAACCAACTGAACAATGCTATACAGCTTACATTTGATATTTGGATACAATGGATTACAACTCGATATACCGACTTGGCTTACAATCTCACTGGTACAACTGATTACAATGTTCCATACATTATGCCCTTTATAAACAGAAGACATCATCTTGTGCAAGGAGAGCTTCTGTATGCCCAACAAATCTTCGATGCCGGGACCAATCCAGCTAAACTTCGTGTGTAGAACATTCCAAGCACAAGCACCTGCCCACAAAACGTGGGTCAGCACATCATCTATGTACTGGCGAGCAGAATCCAACCCACTCGCATAAACCAACATTTAAGTGATCATTTAAGCATGCATCTATTAGAGTGATCTTTCTATTTGGGGCCTAGCATCAGTTTACAGTTCATGGGCAATAATCAGAGTGAAGCATGTAAACATATTCTTAGTAGCATTCATGTGGACATATCATTTATCATTCTTGGTGTTATCATGCAAAGGCATCATTGAGGCATACTAGGTATTATCATGAAAAGGCATCATTGAGGCATCGTTAACATTATCATTTTAAACATGTTATGACAGTTCTCACTTCAAGCATCACTTTGCATGTATGTTGTGTTTTGAGCAATGATTATAGCATGGCATCTTTCTAGCATACTCAATTTAACATGTTAAGCAGGATCTCATACTGAAAGGCTACATACAGCATCATTTACTTATTTGGAACGTAAGCACGCAAGTTAAACCAACACGTATATTGAATTATCACATTAAGTGATTTCTTACCGATAGCCGACTCCCTCGTACCTGCATAAAATACAGGATAATATGATATTCTTACTCTGTCTGCACAAAACATTCATTAGCATGCATCCTGACTACATGACCACTGGTGATTGTGCACCATGTCGACGTGCCATATAGGACTTCATAGGGTATGGGATGTACCCTTCACCAGGTTGCGAGCCCGAATGAGGATCCCAATACCGTGCTACCAAAGCACCAATTCCTCCTAGGCCGACTCGATCCCACCGCCGCGGGTACCGTTCGAGGAAATCCTTGTATACAAGTACGTCTATGGTCATGCGAATGCGTGTCCGACCCGATCGTGTTCGAAGTCGCATGATATAATAATAAGATAAGAAAAGGCAACAGTTCATCATCTTCTTTCCAATATTTCCACCTGTTCACTTGGTGATCTCAATGATCCCAAGCTCATCATTTCTCATTGCATCAATCATTGCAACATTTCTCATATCGTTCCTTTCTAAGAGGAACAAATAACATTTCATTTATACCGATAGGACCTGCATCATTTCATTCATATCATAGGGACGATAATCTTTCTTTCATTGCTTAGAAGGAAGCAAGCAACAGCAACAGTTATACAGAATATACATGATTCTAGTGATTCATTCAATTCTTTGTGTTAATAGCATAGCCAGTTCATTACTCATGTATCATTCTCGTAGCATCTCATTACTCAAGTGATTTATTCATTTCATCAAGATTAAGCATAAGAGACATTATCGATTCATTCTCAGGCATCAAGTTACATTAGCAGTTCGAGTGTGATTCCATCAGCAATTCAATATTCATGTCTTATTCATTTCAATAATCCACAACATAGGCATCTCTATTATTCAGCAACTAAGACATGGAACATTTAGGGAAGATTCATAGCATCACATTATTCATTTATTAAGCATGCAGGAATAAGGAGGAAGGAGGACAGTTCCACTTGCCTTATATAAGGGTCTTCCTGCTCCAATCTCATCAAGCGTAGCTCCACCAGCGAGCCACATTCCAATACCCATTCCATCTAGCCAGCTCAGAAAGACTGCATCAGTCTCAATTCTCCTGATCTCCAACATAAGTCACGGTCCAACATTCTGATCCCATCCAACAAGCCAACCAAATGCCTCGTGCAGAGCGGGGCATTACAACTCAAGATGAATCCCACCAAATCATTCCTGGGATCTCTAGTGGCAAATTTCTCAGATTCGTTATTACTTCTAAAGGTATACACGTTGACCCTGATAAAATCAAAGCCATTCAAGAGATGCGTCCTCCACGCAACTTAAAAGAGCTATGTGGATTCCAGGGACGACTTGCGTACATCAGGAGATTCATCTCAAATCTCTCTAGACGCTTGTAGAAGCATGGAATTTCAGGACCAGAAATCCTATGCACCAAACACTATATGGCCAGAGAGCTCGGACAAAGTACTTCATACAGCAAAAACAACAAATATAGACATTGAAAGAGGACTTTTTTTATTACATGTAAAAGTCTATTACATGTCTTGAAAAGGTTGTACAAAGGAGAACTTCTACAAAAAAAAGACCCTAAGTATACAGCCACGCGCGGTGATCATCATGCGCTCTTGAACAAGCGCAGCGATCACCATGCGCTTTCAGTCAGGCGCATCCTACCATGTGCCCTCAGCGGGGCGCATCCTTTCAGCAGCTCAGTTATGTGCATTCTCAGTTATGTGTATCCCTTCGGTAGCTCAGTTATGTTCATCCCTTCAGCAGCCCAGTTATGTGCCACTCTTCCAGCCAGGCTCACCGCCGTCTAAATGCTTTGACTAATGAAGCATTTATTGAGCAGAATGAGGGTGGAAATCAACCCTCTAGCTGGAGGAAGAGCTCTCCAAACCGAGGAAGAAAGAAGCACCGCAAGCCAACCTGTGGCCAGGGGAGGCTTCGAAAGAGCCTCCAAAGGCGAAGGAAGACCGCAATCGAAACCGTGGATAAAGGAGCAGCTTTCAATACAACCAGAGTGGGCAACACCAACTTTGAAGGAAGAAAGAGCCCCCAAAGCCGTAGCACCGCCATTCCGATTTACGGCTCTTCCAGAATAACGGAGAAGAGGCTCGAGCATCCCGTCTTTGCATGCAACAGGTACCTTCCGTCTACCTCGGAAGCCCTCGACTCCGACTTTTGGATGTAACAGTCACCTTCAAGTGCATCAATGAAGACATTGCGTCGCATCTTCACCCTCGGGAGCATCTTATCAACAGAATGCATCCGAGTAAACAAGTTCATGTCGAAAGAACGTGAGAGAACGAGAAGCAAACTCTGTCCATGCCACTATTTATAGGCCGGGCAAATCAAACCCATGCGCCAAGTGGATGGCTCTCCAAATTCCGTACAATGAATTTGCATTTAATGGATGAACCGGACGCTTCGAATTTAGCCAAGTCAAAACGGCTATTTAAAGCACTCGAAGAACGTAACAGTCGCACCATTAAAGATGTGTCACGAAGCGGATGTGCCGGCCAGACAGCGCATCACGCAGACGCGCCCTTCAAACATCAAAGCGCATCACAGGGATGCGCCCATCAAGCGCATCACACAGACGCGCCCTTTAGCACCAAGCGGCTCACAGGGATACGCCCCCATGCATCCCCATACGCCTAGTAGAACGTCGATCGATGCGCCCACTCAGCTGTCCATCAAATATCAAAAACATTAAATGCTGAAGTCTGATAGAGTTGGCAGCACGCTTCCCGAAGACTGAACAGTTGACAGCTTTTTTAGAAAATAAAGCGTCGCCAACGTCAGCATCATCATTACTTTCCTCCGACGGTTACTGCCACGTGGCCGCCCAATCATCTCGCATGCGTCTCCGCAGCCATGCGCCTAAATCTACATGCGCATCAAAAGTCATGCGCCTCAGACTTCTCTCTGATCCCTAAAGAAAGAAGTAAAGTCACTACTGAAGCTTCGCATGGGCCTCAAAAGCCATGCGCCCCGAATGGTTCGTGACTCCTAAAGGTTACGAGCCAAAATCTCCTAATGTGCCCAAACTCAGGCGCATCCTACCAGATCATTCCCCATCAAATTCGAGATCTCCAAGCCATGGGTCGATAACACGTATCCTTTGACTCAACTCACCCAAGATCTCAGCAACAGAAAGATCTTCTTTCCTGCTACGTGCCGGCTCACAACAGCAGCATGAAGAATTCAACCTCTAAATCAGGGCACATCGTCCATGCGTCTTTATCAGCAATCACCACGTGGCGTCCCCGTGTCCAGGCGCATCCTACATATGCGCGCATGAGAAGCCAGCCTGCAAAGCTATAAATAGAGGGATCATTTTCTTCTCACCCACGAACAGACACAGAGGCAAACATACATCGACAGACAAAGACTTCGCACCACCAGAGAGACAGATACAGACACTCAACGTCTTCCTCCTCTCAGCAAGCTCCAGCACCCAGAGCAATCCAAACCTTCAGAGAACCGATAACCGTCGTCAGATTGTCAACAGAGTCAACGCATTACCACTCGCTCCATCGGTACAAGGGACCCAGATAAACAAAAGTGTACTCCTAGGACTACATCTAAGTCCTATATTGTAACAATGTTCTGTTTGTATTGAAATTTGTAATCAAAAGATTTTAATGGCAAACAAGCTGGTGACTCTGCTGGGGACCTCTTTCTCCTCCACCGAGAAAGAAGTGTCGCAATCTGACGACATGAAGGTAGGCTCCTCCCATAAGACGCTGGTCGTACACCTCAATCAACAGGCATATGAGGAGTTCATCTCTGAAGGCAGTGCGAGTCCTTCTAAGCGGCTGCCGAAGTCGAAGAAGACTCGCCGAGTCTGGGTGCGCAAGGTCGACGCCTCTGGCACCACCACCGAAGGGGATACGCCAATCCAGTCTTCCCTTCCTGCTGACGTCCTCAGCAACCAAGATGCGCCTGCCGGTGCAGCACATCTCTCGGGGAAACATGCGGCTGACCACATTCCCCATCCATCTTCCTCTCAAGCGAGGAAGATGCATTGACGGAGCAGGGGCGCAACCAATGTCCCACGCATCACCTCTGATGCGCCACAGAAAGTCTATGTCTTTGACAGACTCACTCGCTGTAATAGCGAGGAGAATTTGGAATCTGAGTACTATGCGCCCCAGCGGGCTGGTACGAAGAAGTCCAAGGCAGCACGGGCCATGCGCCCCAAATGTGCTATGCCAGCAGCAAGCCAGAAGCATGCGCTCACAATCATGCGTGCTCCTGATGGTAAGCTGTATAAGGTCGACTCAGGTGCTTCTGTGCCAGAAACGAGCCGACCTTCAAATTCCTTGTCTCACTTGGGCGTATCTATTGCGTGCACAACTAAGTCGAGTAAGGCAAATCCAGTAGTTTTGAACTCCCGCGCCTCCTCTGGTTGTGCGTCTGAGGTCCGTTCAAGTCACTTCAAATGTTGTTCCCCCACTACTGGTCGGGACGCTTGTTTGGTGTTAGATCAGGGGGCGCAGCTTTCACTTGACCACCCCGGCGCTTGGCCTTGCCATGCGCCTGAAGGGGGTGCGAAGGTGGCACTCTCCTCCAACGATCTGCGCAACGTGATCACTCACAAGCGCCGATCAGGAGAGTCGACTGACAAGCACGATGTACCCCTCACAGGGCACACTTGTGCTGTGGTCACCATCAACTGTTGTTGCAAGGCGGCAGTTCCACCAAGGCAGTCAGTGTTCCAGCGGCTGCAATCATTGACACCCCTCCGACGTCGCCTTGGAAAGAAGGTGTCAACAAAAGAAGAGCCAAGGGTTGCTTCATGCAACGTGATCTCTAACTCCTCGTCAGTCCGAAAGACGACTGGCAATTCCTCGTCCTCGTCCAAGAGCCAGCCGAGGAAAACCAAGGCAAGTGTCTCGTCCTCCGGAGTGTTCGAAGGCACTCGGGGCAGAAAGAAGATCTTGGAGGAAATTGGGGGTAGTCAGACCCTTGTCGAGCCTCCTTCCGAAGACAAAGCTGTCTTCCAAAGTACAGCTGGGGCGGATCTTCTCGAAGTCAGCCTTCCAGACATGGCTGGAGGTCATCTAGCCCCTGTAGATCTACATCTCGAAGAAGTCCTTCAAGACGAGGGTGTCCCCCAAAACAAAGCCAGGGGTAGTCTAGCCCCCACGTATCTGAGTCTCGGAGACGAAGAAGTTCTTCAAGACAGAACTGAGGGTAATCGGGCCCTTGCAGATGCTCCCGTCGAGAATGTTATCCAGAACATAGCCGGGGGTGGCCAGGACGAAGCTCTAGGAGAGGCAACTCCCCTACAAGAGAGTGAAGCCTCAACCGATCCATCCACTTCCAGCCGTGTCATGACAGTATACATAGCTGGGGGTGATTCTGAGTCTGATGCACCGCCACCAGACCTCGTCCAGCGCTGGACACATTAGAGGGAGGACTCAAAACCCTCTCTGCCTCTATGCAAACACTGACTTAAGCAGTGTTTGAGATACGGTCAGCTTTGGCCAGGACACCTTCTACCGGTCCTGACCCAGGGGCCAATGGAGAATCAAGCGTACCCCTTCAACGGGTATCCTTGGATATGGATCGCGGAGAAGCACCTCGGACATCGGAGCCCTCAAATGCTCAACTTCAGGTGGTACCACCTTCCCCGACTCCCAGCTCTACGGAAGACGTGGTCGAGATGATCAGGGAGTTGCGCGAGCGCTTTGAGTCCAAGACGAGACAAGAGGAGCGCCAAAAGATGGGGATTCCCGAACCTTATCCCCTCGAGTTGAACGAAGTGGTTTATCCTCCTAAGTATAAACCACAAATACTGATGCCATACGACAGGAAGGACTCTCCTCGTCGCTATCTGACGTACTTCTAGTCTCAGACGGGATATCTTCCGAAGGAGGACGCGCTACTCACCAGCATATTTGTCGAGGCACTGAAGGGAGTGGCGTACGACTGGTACTGCAGCCTCCCCGATAATTCTATATCTTCCTTCGACGACCTGATGCGCCTTTTTCTCGACCATTTCTACGACGGTCGAAAGGACATGACAATGGCGTCCCTTATAGAGATACGCCAGAAGGAGAAGGAAACAGTTCGAGTGTTCATCGAACGCTTCTGACAGGCCTGCTTCAAACTGCCCCCGGGCATGCCAGAACATGCACTTCTCTCCTCCTGTAGCATGAACATGCTGCCTGCAGTCAAACTCTGGCTCAACTCTACTCCTCCTCCCGACTGGAGCTCCTTGATCATTGAAGCAGAAGCCGCAGAAAAGAAGGCGGCCAATGCTCGTCTTCTGGGTGTCAGTTTCCCTGTCTTTGAGGACAAGGGGAGACGGCCTGCAGCCAACAACCCCGGACAAGAGACAAAGGGGAAACAGGCGTTGACTGTCAATGCCTCAAAAGGTGCATCAGCACCTACTCAGAAGCCTCCACTTGCACCAAAGCCAAAGGAGGTTTATTCGTTCAACGACGAAGACACCCTGCAACTCTTTGAGATACTGAAGCAGGGTGACAAGATCAAGCTGTCGGACCCGAAGCGTCCCGACGAGGTTGGGAAAGTGGACAAACCGAGGTACTGTCACTACCATCGGTTTGTCGGACACCCAACCAAGGACTGCTATGTCCTCAAGAATTATATCCAGCGCATGATCAATGCGGATGTTATCTCCGTCGACTACGAGGAGAAGACGATGTCAGCCAACGTGGTATCACTCCAGTTCGGCACCCTGCCGCCAACTACAACACAAGATAGCGTCGTCCCCATCCCTAAGGCGACAATGGAGGTGGTTAACTTGTCGCCTACTCGTGACAAAGTGAGTGGACTCATCCCACTCACCACATCTCGGGGAGAGATCCTATGGGTTCACCCTGATCTTGTCTCCGAGGTGACTTAACCGGAGGTACGCCCTACCTCCAAATCCAAAGGCAGAAAGATCAAGTCTTGCTACATGGTCTCTTCCTCAGCGGAAGAGGCACTTCCTGTACAGACGCGTTCACAACAGAACGCCCAACCCGACGAAGCTACCGTCGAGGTGGTGCCTCCTTGCACCATCCCTGTTGTCCAGGAGGAGGGCCCTCTAAGCCCCCAACAGCCAATAAGCAGAAGCAGATAGAAGCCCGCTTCGATAGGCCTCTGCGAAATAAAAATGCTTCGGGGCTAGCCAAGCTCCACAACTTCGACATACTGGCACAACTAGCCAGTACGCCTGCCCGTCTATCTCTGTTTGAGCTCCTTCGTCTTTCCAAAGACACCCGAGAAGCTCTCTGCGAAGCTCTGAAAGATGTCGAATCCTTTCTCAGTCAGGTCAAGCAGCCTGAAGATCTCCTGACTGCATACACGTACTGCCACTGTACGGATGAGGTTATCCCCAATATAACCTTCATCCAACAGGACATGCTGCTCAAGCACAACCGACACAACAGGCCGCTGTATTATACAGGGTATATCGGTTCAGTCAAGGTGAAGCGAATTCAGATCGATCCGGGGTCTTCCCTCAGTAACATCCCGAAGACACTGCTCTCAACACTAGGGATCCCAATGTACCGACTGGCGCCCTCCAACACAATAATCAGTGGCCTGAATGCTAGAAAAAGCGAGCCACTAGGCAAAATACGACTAAAGTGCCACATCGGTAACCTCAGAACCGAGGTCACTTGTTATGTCGTGGACGCCGAAGTCAACTACAACATTCTGTTGGGTCGCCCATGGCTGCATGAGTACATGGTGGTGCCATCCACGCTCCACCAATGTATGAAGTACGTGTCCACCAACAACGTCATCCGGACGGAGTTCGCGGACATAGACCCTTTCAAAGGGATTAAAGCCTACTTCACCGATTTTGACCTGTACAAGTCACCTGACGAGGAGGAAGCCAATGATGCTGACAACGAGGCAGAAACGGCAGTAGAGCCGGACATGGAGCCTGAGGTCACTCCCGACGCTCCTTTGATGATCCGACTCAAAGGCAAACCGCCTCAGAAGTTACCTTCCATGAGCATTAAGCTGCCCGGAAAAGCACCAGCTGCTCCTGAAGCTCCCTTGAAGATACCGCTCAAGGGAAAGCCTCCTCAAATATCGGCTCCCCTTGTGGAAAAACTATAGGGGAAGGCGTCAATCACCGAAGGCACAGTGGAGGCACCTCTGAAGGTGCGTCTTAAAGGCAAGCCGCTGCCATCCAAGCTGTCAGAAAAGGCCCGCATAGTCCTCTCGGACTCCAAGACCAACGCTGTGGTGGACTCTCCCGATCCTACTCCAGTACTCACAGATGAAGAGCTGGGGGAATATATCTCTGCTGATGTAGATGCAGCCTCTCTGGACAATATAATTCCACGGGATAAAATCTCGTATTTCATCAATAATAGAGTGTCTTTTAATTATTCTAGTCTTCCACATTGGAATGCCATGTATACATTAGATAACGCTCTACGGTCGTTGCAAACACAAATAACGACCGTCCATCATGTAAATCGAGTAGTCCCGTCCCAAGGGGTCTATTTTATAGTCCCGCCACGGAGTCAAGACGAAGAATCCATTATCTTCGGCAAAGTTGAGCGTCATCAAGACCTCCCGCCACTCGAGCCAGAACCAGATACCGGCAGAATAGAAGTCTAACGATACACGGACAAGGCAAAGTACCTCATCCAAAAGATGGGTTACGACCTAAAAAGCAACAAAGGCCTGAACTACGGCAAGTGTCGACGTCTCCCTCTCCGGCTTCCAACACCTAAAGGAAAGCCGCAGGACTACTACAATAGAACTCGACGGGGGGTAGGATATGTCACGCCACTGTTAACTCCAGAGAGTTCAGACACGGAAGAGGTAGAACATTCTCACTCGTCCGAAGCATCAACTTGGGATTCCGATACCAGCATCGGATCAATCTTCAAGAAAGTGCTGTCAGCCAATATGACGTCTGCGCAATCTCAAGAAGATGAAGGCGAAGACCAAATGCCAGAATTCTTCGAAGAAGAACCTTGGGCTCAATGCCTGGGAGAACTGTAGGAGTCTCGTTTCGAATTATGTGAACCTCCCACCGAAGACGAAGTCGAACAGATCGACCTTGGGGATGGATCTTCTTCCAAACCAATTTTTGTCAGCAAAAGCCTAAAAGGAGAAGACCGAGAATCTTTAATCCAGCTGGCTAAAGAGTATATCGACGTCTTCGCCTGGAGCTACGAAGATATGCCGGGACTTGATCCCCAGATTGCGATGCATAGGCTGAACATCTTACCTGATGCCAAGCCTATCAAACAACAATAACGATGCTTCCGTCCGGACATCATAAATGCCATCGATCAGGAGGTGGACAAGCTCTTGACCAGCGGCTTCATCCATGAAGAACAGCACCCGGGGGTAGCCAATGTCGTCCCTGTCACCAAGAAGAATGAAAAAATACGAGTTTGTATCGACTTCAGGGATCTCAACTCTGCTTGCCCGAAGGACGAATTCCCGCTTCCAATCACCGACGTGATGATCGACAACACATGTGGCTTCGAACACATGTCTTTCATGGACGGGTATTCGGGCTACAACCAGCTCAAGATGTTCACCGATGACGCAAAACACACGTCATTCAGGACTCCAAAGGGCATTTTCTGCTACAGAGTGATGCCTTTCGGCTTGAAGAACGCTGGTGCAACATACCAACGAGCTATGAGCACCATTTTTCGGCAGCATCTTCGCAAGACCGTCGAATGCTATGTTGACGACATCGCAGTCAAGAGCCGTCTCGAAGGAGATCACCTGCAAGACCTCAAGATAGTCTTCGATCTCATACGGGCGCATCAACTCAAGATGAACCCAACTAAATCCTTCCTAGGGGTTTCTAGTGGAAAGTTCTTAGGTTTCATTATCACGGTGAAAGGCATTCATGTCGATCCCGAGAAGACCAAAGCCATCCTCGACATGGACCCTCCGAAGAACCTTCGAGAACTTTGAGGCCTGCAGGGGCGTCTGGCATATATCCGGAGGTTCATAGCAAACCTTTCCGGAAAATGTCAACCCTTCACTCATCTCATGAAGAAGGGAGTCTCTTACATCTGGACAGAGAAATGCCAAAAGGCTTTCGACGACATCAAGGCTTATCTGACGAGCCCGCCAGTCCTGGTGGCACCAGTCGCCGGCAAACCATTTCTCCTCTACGTCCGTGCCATGGATCATTCCCTCGGCTCTCTGCTAGCTCAGAACAGCGATACAGGCTATGAGCAAGCAATCTACTACCTTAGTCGAACTCTGATTGGGGCCGAACACCGGTACAACCCCGTTAAAAAGGAGTGCTTGGCTTTAGTATTTGCCATCCAAACGACCCTTCATTATGTCTCGGGGCAGACAATTCATGTCATTTCTCGAGTCAATCCGCTCAGAGTCCTCATGACGAAGCCAGGATCATTAAACTCCCGACTTGCCACATGGGTGATCTTGCGAACACCATACAATATGGTATTCATCCCACAAAAAGCTGTTAAGAGTCAAGCTCTGGCTGACTTTTTAGCTGCACACCCCATCCCAGAGTTCTCAAAACTCTATGAAGACATCCCAGATGAAGTCCATGAATCAAACGTCATCGAAGAAGGCTCCGTCTGGCGGATGTTTTCGATGGCGTTTCAAAAACAGGCCCCAAAAGCCAAATCATCGCAGGAGTGGGGGTGGTATTAGTCTCCCCCGATCAGCTGGTCATCCAGCGTGCTTACGCCCTTTCGAAGCCGTGCTCCAACAATGTTGTCGAGTACAACGTGCTCATTATGGGACTCCAGCTGGCACAACAGCTGGGGGTGGATCATCTGGAAGCCTACGGTGACTCAAAACTCATCATAAACTAGATCAGAGGGAAATACGAGGTTCGCCATGAAGATCTGATCCCTTACCATGAAGTTGTATTGAACATCATTTCAACCTTCACCGGGTTCTTCATCGAACACGTACCTCGTCTACAAAATCTGGAGGCTGATGCTCTGGCTGGCCTCGCAGCCTCCTTGGCAGCCCCCCTCGGGACTCAACACTACGTCACGGTAGTTGGTCGAGACTTGGTCTGTCCTAAAAATAACCTGTGCTCACGAGTTGCCCATGCTATGTTAACAAGCACTGGTGTTAATGTCCGAGACTGGAGATTCTTGTTCATCGACTTCGCTGTCTACGGAATTCTCCCAGAGGACCCGAAAGAAGACGTCTCAGTCAGAAGATGCTCTCTTCGATTCTACTATGGTACAGCCACTAAAATGTTGTACCGACGCTCCTACGATGGACTTCTCCTTCGATGTTTGTCCAACGAAGAAGCAGTCGAAGTCCTTTGAGAAGCTCACGATGGAACCTGCGGGGCCCATCAACCTGGCCCTAAGTTGTAGGACCGACTACGATGCATGGGCTACTACTGGCCAACCATGGCCGCTGATGCTATCGACTATGCTAAGAAGTGCCATGCGCGCCAGCTTCATGCGGACTTCATCCATACACCATCAGAACCACTACATCCTACAGTCGCCTCCTGGCCCTTCGAAGCTTGGGGCATGGACATTGTGGGACCAATCACCCCTCCTTCATCGAGAGGACACCGCTTTATCCTAGCAATCACCGACTACTTCTCCAAATGGGCAGAAGCAGTTCCACTGGCAGAAGTAAAAAGCTTCAAGGTGATCAGCTTCATCAAACACCACGTTATCTACCGTTTCGGAGTACCCCAGACGATCATCCACGATAATGGTCCTCAGTTCATAACCCATGCTTTCAGCAGATTCTGTGACAATAATCGCATTCAAAACGTGGCATCAACCGCCTACAATCCGGCAGCAAACAGATTGGCCGAGGCGTTCAACAAGACTATCGTCAGGCTACTCAAAAAGGTCGTGTCATCCAACAAATGCGACTGGAACGAAAAGCTCGGCGAATGCCTTTGGGCTTACCGCACAACGGTACGGACCCCGACAGGAAACACACCATTCTTCTTGGTCTACGGGAGCGAAGCGGTACTGCCTCTCGAGATCCAGATACCCTCACTCTACGTAGCAATCACAAACCAACTCACAGAAGAGGACAATCAACGTCGTCGTCTGCAGAAACTGGAGGCACTTGACGAAAAGCGTCTCCTAACTCAACAACGTATTGAACTCTACCAAGCCCGTATATCACAGGCTTTCAACAAAAAGGTCAAGCAGAGGACTTTCCAAATAGGCGACCTGGTTCTGGCAGTCAGGAGGCCGATGGTGTTGACTCACAAAATACCAGGAAAGTTTGAGCCTTAGTGGGAAATGACCTTTCATCATAGAGACGGTATACTCAAACGGTGCTTACCGCCTCGCCAAACCCAATGGAGACTTGTTCATGATGCCCATCAACGGCAAGTTCCTAAAGAAGTACTACTCTTGACATCTTTCAGACATGTACTTCCACAAGGGGATCTGTGGACCCAATCATCAGGGCTCACATACAATTCCCTTCCACAAAATTATACGCTTCCAGAACCCAGCTGTTCCGTGGCATCCTCCAGTAGAAGGACAACAACGTCCACATTACCTCTGAGTTGTCCCCCCTAAACCCTACAAAGCGGAATCTTACATTCCATAAGACTACGCTATCCATCATGTTTACCACGTCCACATTACCTCAGAGTAAACATCCCGTACAGACAACCCCTGCGTTGCCGTACATTAATTGCAGAACTTCTACGTCCACATTACCTCTGAGTAGTTCCGCGTATCCTCCAGAGTCACTCCTACCACGTCCATAACACCTCTGAGTAGGAAGATTCTATCATTTTGAATCCCGTATTTGCCATGTCCATATTACCTCTGAGCAAACATGTTGGTTCTCTCAAACTTATTATCTGTACCTAAAAACCAAGGTGCGCAAAAGATAATAGGTCCACACAAATCATCAAGTTCATGACAGCAAAAATAAACACATTACAGAAAATTGTGTATTTCTTTTTTTCTAAAAAAGGAGAGTAAAGGATTACACCATCCCCAGTAACAGTTGCAAATACATAAAAAGAAGAGACTACAATCCCTAAACATTCCCAGAATTGGCTGAAAGCTCTTCAATCCGACGCCTCAAGTTTGCCGCCCGAGTCTCCACAGTCACCAAGACTCGACGTTCAGCTTCTTGACGCATCGCTTCAATGGCCTCAGGAGAAGTGTCATTCTCATGCTTCTCATCCAACTGCTACCACTGCTGAGCCAAAGTAAGAGCCCGGTGGGTGAAAGCTGCCTCCTCCTTCTTGAATGCTACGTGTTCAGCCTGGACACGTTCGGCGTCTAATAGAAGTCGGGCCCCTTGGTCCTCAAGGCGGCGGATCTGGGCATCAATCTCCGCGATACTAGTGTCCAACACAGCTCGTGCCTCCACCGTCTTCCGCGTAGACTGAGACAACCGCTCCACTGCAGCTTCAGTCTCAGCCACTTTACATTCCCAGACACTCACGGTGGCCTGGTAAGAAGACTCAGTCTCGGCGATCAGCTTCTCCTTCTCCGCATCTATCAGGATGGAGAGGTCGTTTCGATGGATGCGCTGTAATTCGAAAAGCTGCTGGTCCAACTCAACCACTGAGGCTTCTAGAATGTCGGCCATATGATCATGGCCCTGATAAAGATGGATCAGGTTGATATGAGGCATTGCCAGAGTTCTTGCCGTCGTAAAACTTCCATTGGCGTCCATCACGGCCGAGACACCCCTCTGCAGCATTTTATACACTGCCTCGATGATAAATTTCACATATTCATCTGCATCCGCCAGCACCTGCGACGTCATAGCAGGAGTCGGAGGAGCTGCTTTAGCAGGCGGACCGTAAGAAGGCCCGTCTGCCTCAATCCGCGAGGCTGGACCCTCGGTATCGACAGGCTCTTCATCAACAGGGGCTTGACTACTAGCCCGAGGAGCCAGAGGAATAGAAGAAGCCGAGACAGGCATTGAGATAGTACCCCAAGTGGAAGGAGCAACAGAGGGTTCCATCAAACCCTTACCCTTCTCAGACTCGGAAGAACCACCGACGTTAGTGGCTACCTCACCAGTCCCCAATGTGCTATCAGCAGCCAATACGGGACATTCTCTCTCTGGCAGAACAGGGAGATCAACACTTGTCTCCTGACCCGTCCCTGGAGTCAGGACCACCAGACGAGTCTCATTCTCCTCATCAAATCCCTCTACTCGGACAGGATTTGTCGCTACCTCCCGATCGGCAGCCACTTCAGCTTCAGCTGCTGAGTCTGGGGTAGTTCTCGACAATGCTACAGCCGACCTCCCCTCATCATGACAAGAAGGGGAATCAACCCTCTCCTTTGTTCCAATCACATCTGTTGCCCCGTAACAGGCTCTTGCAACTATGGAGGAACGTCATCTAAAGACGACGAACTCCACTCCACTTCATCACCAGGAAGCACCGTGTCTGCGGGACCCTCAACATCCAAAGTCACCACGGCGGCCTTTATCACCTCGGAAGCTGCTGCATCCTCAGCTTCCCTTCTAACATAATCTGGGGATGCCGGAATCTCCACGATAACGGCATCATCCGGATTCTCCTCCATGGGAGACATCATAATCAGCGAAATGCGCTCTTCAGATGAGCCCGCCACATCCTTTTGCCTGCTGCCACCAGATTTTGGAGTACGGGGTCTCCGTTTGAGCGGCTCCTACAAAAAGAAAGCATAAGTCACACGAAATGTTGAACCCGAATCGGACTATATGGTACACCTTTACCTCCGTAGGTGTCGAGTCCGACGACACAGTCGGTGACGATGCCTTCTTCTGCCTCTTTGACGCAGAAGAGCCAACCTCTGTACCCGTATGTCTTTTTGGTTGATCAACCGAAGGTTCTACATGACCCTCTGGGATACGGCAGGGGCACCTCGATGACCCACCTCTGGCAGACGGTACGACCGAGCCCTCGCCGATACGTTCTCGGCCATCGCTAACTGGGTGCCTACAATAAGACTGGTTTTCCTATCGTATCCAGGAGGCGCGGCAGCCATAACACAGTAAAATTTGGTGGCCGAGAAAAGAATCGGCGACCGCGGATTCTGGACGGGCAGCGCAAAACGAGCTCCGGTACATCCGGCATTGTAGTAATGCCAAGCTCGTGCACCATCCAGCAAACTTCCAGCATCCCCCAGGGTGATACTGGGATTATCCAATATTAGTTGAGCATAACCGAATTGCCGTGTAAAGCGGCTCGGTAAATACGGTTCCAGATAGCACTGATTCCTGTTCCGGTACACCAGATGGGACGGCCGAATACTTTGCAACCAGCAGAATCCCCATGAAGGCAGAGTGGTGGCATCTTCACCCGAATCTATTAAATCTTCGTCGGCCTCAAAATTCAAGAAGACTGGACCAACTTTAGTGATCTTCCACCCTGAAGGTGGGATAAAACTTTCCTACAAACAGGAACGCCAGTATGCGACCAGTTTCTCTGACAGAAACGGCGGAGGAATGCATCCCCGGCCCTGTAATCTTCTTTCGAAACTGGACTCATCATATTGGGATGGTGTAAAATTAACCACCCCATCATGCTCCCAGGGCGTAGAGTCCGCCAGGTGAAAGAAGGTCCAGCCCGCACGGCGGTCAAAGTATCCCTTTGATCTGAGGTAGAGTCGATCTTGATGATGCCTATCACTGCTCCCCCCTGAGATGGGGTTAGATCCCAAGACATCCTCCTCTTGGAAGCAAGACGACAGAAAGCCGTCAAAGGCCATTGACGTTCGAGTTGCTTAACAGTCATGTGCACTTCCTTTACTGTAAAGAACCAGTCTTTCTTGACCTTCAACACCTTTGCTTCAAGAAAAGTAAGGCGGTCCCCAAACAGGAACTCAGGCTTCAAGAAGGTTACTTTATCAGAAGTGACAGATTTCAAGACGCCACGTTCCATCATCCGTTTGAGGAACCCATGATGTTGTTCCCGGATTTGAGTCATCCTTTCGGGATGCTGATCCAGCATAATAGTAGCTTGAGCAGGGTTTATCACCTCCTCATCGTAGTCTACGACCATCTGGCAGAAGGCAGCGTCCAGAAGCACTTCATTCAAAAGTGGGACAGTCATAGATACTGGCAAAGATTCAAGGATGTTAGAAACAACAAAAGAATCCAAGCCTCATTCTCATAAAAAGCACGAAGTGCATCTGAAAAAGGATCTTCGGCGCATCATCAGGGTGTAAACCCATGTACGTCAGCGGTGGAGCTTCGACGCATCATCAGGGTATAAACCCATGCACGTCAGCAGTGGAGCTTCGACGCATCATCGGGGTATAAACCCATGCGCGTCATCAGTGGAGCTTCGGCGCATCATTAGGGTGTAAACACATGCGCGTCAGCAGTAGAGCTTCGGCGCCTCATCAGGGTCTAAGCCCATGCGCGTCGGCAGTAGAGCCTAGGCACATCTTCAGGGTTTAAACCCATGTACATCGGCGAAAAAAACCTCAGCACATCATCAGGACTCAAGGTCCATGCGCGTTGGCGTATGTGAAGATATAGGAAAGGATGATGAAACTCACCAACCACCGCCGGTCGAACGTCGACAGGCGGACGAGGAACATCAGCCGCGGCAGCTTCTACAGGCTCTTTCCCTTTGTCATGTCCCTTGCCACTGCCGCGAGGAGTCTTGGGAGCCATCGCTTGAGAGAAGAAAGTTAGGGTTTTTGTGAAGAAGAACTCTAAAAGCAAAAGCAAGGAAAGGAAGAACTCTTCTCTCTCTCCATCTCACGCCTATTTATAGGCACGGTCGCACGTGTGAATCGATGAAGTGTGACCTCAGCCGTCGCCTCGAATTCTGTGAGGAGATAACCGCAAATAAATCCAAAAAGATCATCATTAATCTTTTTGGTTATCGAGGCGTTATCATTTACATTAACTGATAGGAGTATGTGCCCCATCACTGATGCGCGGATGCACCCGAACAGACATGCGCCCCAACAGTCATGCGCCTCGATCGCCATGCTTCTTATTCAAAGTATTCCAAAACTTGTCCAAAAGTTTTGAAAACTTTGAAGGGGGTCTTGTAGAAGCATGGAATTTTAGGACCAGAAATCCTATGTACTAAACACTATATGCGCCAGAGAGCTCGGACAAAGTACTTCACACAGCAAAAACAACAAATATAGACATTGAAAGAGGACTTTTTTTATTACATGTAAAAGTCTATTACATGTCTAGAAAATGTTGTACAAAGGAGAACTTCTACAAAAAGAAAAGACCCTAAGTATACAGCCAAGCGCGGCGATCATCATGCGCTCTTGAACAAGCGCAGCGATCACCATGCACTTTCAGTCAGGCGCATCCCACCATGCACCCTCAGCGGGGCGCATCCTTTCAGCAGCTCAGTTATGTGCATTCTCAGTTATGTGCATCCCTTCGGTAGCTCAGTTATGTGCATTCCTTCAGCAGCCCAGTTATGTGCCACTCTTCCAGCCAGGCTCACCGCCGTCTAAATGCTTCGACTAATGAAGCATTTATTGAACAGAACGAGGGTGGAAATCAACCCTCTAGCTGGAGGAAGAGCTCTCCAAACCGAGGAAGAGAGGAGCACCGCAAGCCAACCGTGTCCAGGGGAGGCTTCGAAAGAGCCTCCAAAGGCGAAGGAAGACCGCAATCGAAACTGCGGCTAAAGGAGCAGCTTTCAACACAACCAGAGTGGGCAACACCCACTTTGAAGGAAGAAAGATCCCCTAAAGCCGTATCACCGCCATTCCGATCTGCGGCTCTTCCAGAATAACGGAGACGAGGCTCGAGCATCCCGTCTTTGGATGCAACAGGCACCTTCCGCCTGCCTCGGAAGCCCTCGACTCCGACTTTTGGATGTAACAGTCACCTTCAAGTGCATCAATGAAGATATTGTGTCGCATCTTCACCCTCGGGAGCATCTCATCAACAGAATGCAACCGAGTAAATAAGTTTATGTCGGAAGAACGTGAGAGAACGAGAAGCAAACTCTCTCCATGCCATTATTTATAGGCCGAACAAATCAAACCCATACGCCAAGTGGATGGCTCTCACAATTTCGTGCAATGAATTTGCATTTAATGGATGAACCGGACGCTTCGAATTCAGCCAAGTCAAAACAGTTATTTAAAGCACTCGAAGAACATAACAGTCGCACCATTAAAGACGTGTCACGAAGCGGATGCGTCGTCCAGACAGCGCATCACACAGACACGCCCTTCAAACATCAAAGTGCATCACGGGGATGCGCCCATCAAGCGCATCACACAGACGCGCCCTTCAGCACCAAGCGCTTCACAGGGATGCGCCTCCATGCGCCCTTCAGCAACAAGTTATGCCAACTCAGCTGTCCATCAAATATCAAAAACATTAAATGTTGAAGTCTGACAGAATTGGTGGCACGCTTCCCGAAGACTGAACAGTTGACAGCTTTTTCAGAAAATGAAGCATCGCCAACGTCAGCATCATCATTACTTTCCTCCGATGGTTACTGCCACGTGGCCGCCCAATCATCTCGCATGCGCCTCCGCAGCCATGCGCCTAAATTTGTATGCACCTCAAAAGTCATGCGCCTCAGACTTCTCTCTGATCCCTAAAGACAGAAGTAAAGTCACTACTGAAGCTTTGCATGCGCCTCAAAAGCCATGCGCCCCGAATGGTTCGTGACTCCTAAAGGTTACGAGCCAAAATCTTCTCATGCGCCCAAACCCAAGCGCATCCTACTAGATCATTCCCCATCAAATCCGAGATCTCCGAGCCATGGGTCGATAACACGTGTCCTTTGACTCAACTCACCCAAGATCTCAGCAACAGAAAGATCTTCTTCCCTGCTACGTGTCGGCTCACAACAGCAGCATAAAGAATTCAACCCCTCAATCAGGGCGCATGTTCCATGCGCCTCCATCAGCAATCATCACGTGGCGTCCCCGCGTCCAGACGCATCCTACATATACGCGCATGAGCAGCCAGCCTGCAAAGCTATAAATAGAGGGATCATTTTCTTCTCACCCACGAACAGACACAGAGGCAAACATACATCGACAAACAGAGACTTTGCACCACCAGAGAAACAGATACAGACACTCAACGTCTTTCTCCTCTCAGCAAGCTCCAGCACCCAGAGCAATCTAAACCTTTAGAGAACCGATAACCGTCGTCAGATCGTCAACGGAGTCAACGCATTACCACTCGTTCCATCGGCATAAGGGACCCAGATAAAAAAAAGTGTACTCCTAGGACTACATCTAAGTCCTATATTGTAACACTGTTCTGTTTGTATTAAAATTTGCAATCAAAAGATTTTAATGGCAAACAACGCTGTAGACTATTCACTCAACTCATGAAGAAAGTTGTGTCTTTCATTTGGACTGAAGAATGCCAGCAAACATTTGAGGACATAAAGCAGTACTTGATGAACCCTCCAGTTCTAGTGCCTCCAATCTCAGGAATACCCTTCCTAATGTATGTACGAGCAATGGATCATTCATTGGGTGTATTACTAGCCCAGAAGAATAAAGAGGGTCATGAGCAGGCTATCTATTATCTTAGTCGCACGATGATCGGAGCTGAACATCGTTATAGTTCGGTAGAAAAAGAATATTTAGCCTTGATGTTCGCTGTTCAAAAGACACGACATTATATCACAGGCCAAACCAATCATGTCATCTTCCAAGTCAACCCTCTCTGAGTTTTGATGAGAAAGCCTAGTATGCTCAATTCTAGGCTCGCTACATAGGCCATATTATTAGTACATTACGATATGGTGTATATTCCCCAAAAGTCTGTTAAGTGTCAAGCCTACGCTGAATTCCTATCGGCTCATCTAATTTCTGAGATGTCTAAACTCTATGATGAAATTCCTGACGAAATCCTGGAATCTAACATGATTTCTAAAGAATTTCCTACTTGGCGTCTATTCTTTGATGGAGCATCCAGAATCGGACCCAATGGCACTATCGTCGCTGGAGTCAGAATTGTCTTCGTATCACCTGATGGATTGGCTATTCAAAGAGCTTATTCTGTAGATGAATCATGCTCCAACAACGTGGTAGAGTACAATGCTTTGCTCATTGGTCTCCAACTAACTAAACAGTTGGATATTGAATATCTTGAGGTTTACGGAGACTCTAAACTGATCGTCAATCAGGTCAGAGAAACGTATGAAGTTCGACATCATAATCTTGTCCCATATCACGAGGCAGAAGTTAGAATGGCTACATCATTCAAAGACTTCTTCATTGAGCATGTACGACGAGCATATAATATAGAAGCTGATGCACTAGCTAATCATGTTGCAGTATTAGCAATTCCAGTCGGAAGACAGCAGATGGTCGTTGTCACTAATAGAGAATTATTTTACATCGAAAATAATTCAAACATTGAATTCAATAATTTAACAGAAATCAATGCCATCAGTGAAGACTGAAGTGCTCCCTTCATTGACTTTATGGTACATGACATCTTACCTGAAGATCCTAAAGAAGCTATAACTATCCGTCGGTGATCGCTCTGATTCTATTACAGTAATCTCACCAAGACTCTCTATCGGCGAATGTTTGATGGTTTACTCATACGTTGTCTGGCTGGAGACGAAGCAAAAAAAATACTATATGAGGCTTACGATGGTGTTTGTGGAGCACATCAGCCTAGTCCTAAGCTATAGGACCGTATCTGACGTATGGGTTACTACTGGTCTACTATGGTATCAGATGCCATTGAATATGCAAGGAAATGTCGATCTTGTCAAATCCATGCAGACTTTATTCATCAACCATCGGAATTTCTCTATCCGACTGTCGCATCATGGCCTTTGAAGCTTGGGGCATGGATGTCATTAGTCCTATTAACCCACCATCATCTAGTGGACATCGGTTTATACTGGCTATAATCGATTACTTCTCGAAGTGGGCTAAAGCTATACCTTTGGCTGAAGTTAAGACCAACAGCATCATCAACTTCATCAAACATCATGTAATATACAGATTCCGTGTCCCTCAGTGAATCATTCATGATAATGGACCACAGTTTATCAGCCAGAAGTTTACTCGGTTCTGCGACGACAACAGAATCGACAATGTCGCTTCCACGGCCTATAATCCTGTAGCTAATGGCTTGGCTGAGTCATTCAACAAGACCATCATTAAACTTCTTAAAATTTTTATTTCTATTAACAAAGTAACTGGAGTGAGAAGCTCGAAGAATGTCTATGGGCTTATCGCACTACCATGCACAATCCTACCGGTTGTATACCTTTTTCCTTGGTGTATGGGTGTGAAGCTGTGTTACCATTAGAAATTCAAATTCCATCCCTGAGAATTGTAATTGCCAATTAACTCATGACCAAGAATAAAGATCGTCTTCGGCTTCAGGAGCTTGAAGCGCTGGATGAGAAACGGTTACTAGCTCAACAACATATTGAGTTATATCGAGCCCGTATCTCCAAGGCTTTCAACCGAAAGGTGAAAGTACGGGCATTCTAAAAAGGCAAATTAGTCTTTACTGTCAGACGTCCTATGACTATGACACATATGAGCAAGGACAAATTTAAAGCAAAGTGGAAAGGTTCCTTTGTTGTAAGCAAAGTTTTCTCAAACGGAGCTTATCAATTGACCGAGATAGACGATTGAGTGGCTATGATACCCATCAATGGCAAATTTCTAAGGAATACTATGTATGAATACAGAGAGACAACATAAACAAAGTATTTTCAATGCATAATGTAAATAAAACTCATTTTATTGCATAACCAAAATTAATGGAGATACATAAAATCAAGGAGAGGAACGAGGACCGGAGCCTTCCTGATTAAAGACAGTTTGCATGAAGCTCAAAAATATTATTGTCAAATGACACCAACAGTTCACAGGCAGCTTCTCAGAGCTTCTTCTTCAGCAGTACTTCCAGGCTCCACAAGTCTAGCAAGGACGTCCTATTTTAGTCCAGGAGCAGTCGAGCCTTCTTTCGCCTCTTTCTGAATGGGCAATGGAGTCTCGTTAGAACAAGCATCCTTGGCAATCTCAGTCTCCAAGATAACGTCATTCTTCTTAGGTACATATTCAAAAGCCATTTGTACTAAAGGAGCAGGTGTTGGCAGCATCTACAAAAGTTACATATTATTTATAGGCAGAAAGATCAAATAGTCTGTGTCACGACCCGCACCCACTTTTTGGATGCGAGCTCGTGAGCAAGCCAGCTACGCATCAAGCGGACTCCAGCCCGACTCGAATACGTAAACGCTGTCAAGAGCGTGGTAAACTGCCAAATCATGGAAAATAATTCTATATCTCAAATCCACAATAAATGTACGAAACTGGAATGAACACTATGGGTCGTGGTCTGCAGCCCACTAGCATATATGTCCGATAAGACTCCAAAGAATATAGCAATAGTCTCTAAATAGAATCAATAAGCAGGATATCTCATGATAAGGAATGTAAAGCACGAAAGTATAACAATGTAATATCACTGACAAATACCTGAATCGTGCATCGCAATCATCTATCATCCCGCTCTGCTAACTAACACCATGCAATCGCTAAACCTGAAGAGATCATCAGGTCCTCAGGAGACATAGCAAGATACATAAAAACATGCCTATCTAGCAGTTTAATCATGCATAAACTATAACTAGGATATAAGCAAGGAACGAGACATACACATGGCAAGAGACTACGACCAAAACTGCTAACAAATGACTATCGACAAGTGGCTACTGACAGGTGACTATAAACTGGAATACAAGAACAACTACGCGTAACTGAACTGCTGGACGAACAAGTGAACACGAGATCAATAGAATACAAAACCCTCGCCCCGAGTGGACTCGCAGGTTTGAACTAATTACTAATCCTCGCCCTGAGTGTGGACTCGCAGGTTAGTTCACGGCAAGGCACCCTCGTCCAGAGTGTGGACTCTCTGGTACAAATAAACAAGTCACCATCCTCGTCCTGAGTGTGGACTCACGGATGTAAACAGATCAAGATAATCAACCTCGTCCCGTGTGTGGATTCTCTGTTGACAACGATCAACCCTCGTCCCGAGTGTGGACTCTCTGGTTGAGAAAATGATAACAAGGATTTAGCAGTTCAACTACACGTACTCGTTCTATGACACGACTCAAGTAAGGTACTAGTGAGACAAGGTATAACTCGGTCAAGACACAGGTAAGGACTACTTTAGCATGGACTATAATGTGAATAAGCTGGTATACTACACTATCAAGTCAAGCAAGACAATAAACTGGTGAACATGGTATGTAGAATATAGATAAATCAAGTCAACTAGAAAGCTAATGATAACATATAAGGTCTATAGCAAATAGAGTATCTAATGATAATACAATAACAACATGTAAACTATAAACATAAAATTAAACTGTAGAGGAAAGCAAGGTATCTTGCCTGGAGGTTGCACGCAGATCCAACAAAATATAGTCAACTGCTAAGCCATAAAGTCCAAATCATCACAACTATCTCCGAAAGCTGAAATAAATATTACCAATATTCTCAGAATAGTCAAATTAGCTAGAATTGTCTGTCCTTAAGTCCAATTCTAGATACATGGGTAAAACAGTAATTTTGTGCCAAAACGGTATCCGTCGTTGGACCCGCTTTGCACCGAAAAGCGTGCCAGAGTCAGTGGTCCCTAAAGTCATCAAACTACATGTTTACGGATTCGTTTTGATGATACAAACCCAACAGTATGTCCAATTTTGGATTCCGATGGGATGTGCACAAAATCGTCCGTTGAATCGGATCGTAGGGCCCGCAAAACGGCGATCCGATCGACTGTCTCAAAATCGGACCAAACTTGGCATACATGACCAGAAAAATGATACGGTCCTATTGGCGCAAGTTTCGTCTCGATCTGACGAACGTGTACAAAGTAATTAAGAAATTTGCACAGAGGCCGATATGGTAAATTTTGACGAATACGCATCAAATTCGTCGCGCACACGCAACCAATTTGAATTCCGTCAAAGCCCACACATCCGCAATATTCGTACGCACCTTTTGATGCTTACGGTGTGCGACCACGTCGCCCAGTTTGGCGGGACGCACGTCGTATCAGAACGTTTTTAAAGTTTTCGAAAACAATTTTCTCAGTTTTTTTCCTGATTTATAAATCGGTTTTAAACAGAATTTAATCAACTAGAAAATAAACTAAAAGTAGGATATAAATCTAGGTTATGTTGTCTACAAGTCTATTTAAACAGTTTTTGAAGATTCGCCTTGGTTTGGTAGAAAATTGCCTTCCAAGTTGGGTCCCTAGGATCGAATCATGTCATGTTTCGAAACAGTTTTCGACAACTTTGGATCAATTTTTAAATAAATTTTGATTCGATCTAATGCTAAACTATCCAATAGATTTGAAAAGGTATAGGTTAGGTTCGAACCTGCAAAATCGGTTCGACAAATCGTCGATCAGTCGTGGAGGAATCCCTTCACGAAAGTGGCTTCTCATACTGTACCTGCAGTCGTTACTGTCCGCGGCTACTGCCTTTACTCGCAAGTGGCAGCCGGCTCCGATGACCTGGGAGGTCGTGCAGGCGGCGGAAAGGTGTGCCGACGTCGGGGGAGGGTCGCCTAGGGCTAGGAGGGGTGCGCCGTAGTTTCGTTTAGGGTTTTGAGGGGTTTTCTTCCCTCGACACATATGTATACATATGTATCGAAGGAAATCGAGAGATGGCTTCGGTTGGGCTGGCTTTTCAGGAAGCTGGGCCCGGGCCTGGGAATGGGCTTCGGCTGTGGGCCTGGCTGGGATTTGCTTTTATTGTATTGATCTCCTTTGTTTTCTTCTCTTTTTTTATATATATTATATATTTATAGATAACAATAATCATATCTATATATGCACCCAATGCATCCAATGCATATATATATATATATATATATATATATATATATATATATATATATATATATATATATATATATATATACATACTTACACTACAGTGAATTTAACATTCATGTGTATAAAATATTCTATACCATAGCTATTTAAGAAAATATATTTATAACTATATAAAACTAAATCCATAAAATATATATATATATATATATATATATATATATATATATATATATATATATATATATATATTAGAACATATTCTCATCTATTTCTATATACACATATCTAGAATGACATTTATACACATGCACAAGTAATAAATATATATAGTATAAAATCCTAGAAATATAGAAATATAGCACAAGAAGGAGGTTCCCTATATTATAAAATAAAATACTAATTTAATATCAATAACACATTTTTCATATATATAACAGTCGTATCGTAACATATTTATTATCCCATTTAAAAATACAAAATTTACATAAAGAGCACCTACATGGATGTCTTAGGACTCACAATAAGCCATCACGGGCTTGGGCTCGGTTCGGGCCCAGTCCGGACTAGTTTGGTATAACCGAATTTCTTAAAAGTCAAAATATTAATAAATAACTAATTAACCCATTTATAGGGATTGACTCGCAACTTGGCCTGGTTTCTTAGTTAGAACACACCTATAGCTCGGCATTCCCCTACCATGGCTAAACACTAGTCAAAGCACGCCACTGCACTATCCATGCCATGATTCCTAGTCGTCTTGTACTTTAAAATTCAACCATGGCTAAGGTTATCTACCGTAATAATTAACTAAATAATTATTTATAAAAATTGTAAAACACCATTTAAATCAAATAAATAATAATACTAATAAATATATTTCAAAATTTTACGGGAAGAGGATTTACAAATCTATCCACCTTAAAAATAATTTCGTTCTCGAAATTCTATTTCAAAACTATTCCTTAAAATTCAAAAAAAAGTCTATTATTACCTTAATCTCCTCAAATTTAATTCCTCAAAGACAGTTTATATCCTTCTCCTAGTCATTTCGTAACTACGAAACCTCGAGGACTTCTACCCACCTTTGGTCACGCTACTCCTCAAAACACGGTCACTAAAATCTTATAATCTCCTAATTAGTTGCTAACAATTCTACCAACCGATATCTAGAGCGTATGGCATCTACAATCCCTCATATCTATAAACAACCAAAACTCAATAATCAAGCAGTATTATAATATAACTTAAGCATTTCTGATGAATTCTAGATAGCTCGATCATTCGTTAGGAAGAGACGAGAATCAATGGTACGGGAAGACAAGGAAGAATAATCGAGAGCGATACGATGTTTCAAGAATGGTGGAGAAATTTCTAAAAGAATTTTTAAGGCAGTGTGGATTGAGATTTCTAAGGTTTAGTCATAGTCACAGGCTCGTATCAATACAGTTACGTAATCGATACGATATGCTCTAACGTGCATGGGCCACCAAAGTCTGTCTTGAGAACTAAAATGATTTCTCCTTGAAAAGATGTGAACGTTCAGTCATTCATCAAATTTATTCACCTTGTGAATCGACCCACCGGTTAACAAATGTCTATCAATAAATTCTCCAATAGAATACAATTCAAATTCTCTCGTGGAAAGTCACTACATAAACATTCCATCATCAAACATTGTCCCCTTTAAAAAAGCCTAGTTGCTTTAAAAAGGATCTTATGACCGATTGCCATGATAAAGTTCTTGTTCATCATACCTCTGAAACTTTATCTCCGCCAATTTATCTTTGGAAACATTTTCTTGATTATGTGTTCTCACGAGAATGAATCAATTATATATGTTCTTATCACGTCCATAAACACCTCTGATACGCACGCTTAAACAAACAATACTCTTTCCTCATTTAGTTCATATATCAAATAAATGTCATTTCGATGATAAGTTCAAATATACATTAAAAGTTTTATTCACTATTCAAGTTATGAATATCCATATGGGTACGAAAATACAAAGTCCTAATGACGCATCTCCACAAAACCACAAATATTCCTTTCAAAAAATCATCCTTTATTTTGCTCTTTCTCTACAAAAGGATGTTTACATTTTAATGAAAACCTATTACATCTTGGATTTTCATTTTAATGTAACAATGGAAATCTATTACATCTTTGGATTTTTGCCATCTGGTCGTGTTGTTGGTTGCAATTCCTTGTTGTCCCGACCCTCAGTGGTAGACAGGGCAACAGAATCACTCCTGGTCTTCTCTCTCAGAAAGGCGAGAGAGAAAATGGATGCAGAATGACGGCCTTCCACCGAAGGTAGGAATACGTTCATTCTTGTGATACGATTCCTAATTCTGTCGCTAAAAGAACCCTTCTACCACTACAAAAAAAGTTGGCTTTTGGGACAACACTTTTAAGAACTCTTGTTTTAAACGTCCTAAAAAATTATTATTTGGGACTGCTATATTTTTTGTAAAAAAAATGAATTTATTGGTGACAGATTGAAAAATGGATCTCTTATTTGGGACTATTAATAATTTTTGTTCCAAATAAATTTTGTTCTCCCCAAAATTTTTCAGAGTTCCCCCCAAAAGTTTTCCCTAATTTTATACAAAACCCGCCCCATGCTGCCCTTTTCTCAATGCCTCTCTAAAAAATATCCCTTTTCCTTCTCAACTTTCTTAGTAAAAAAACTCCCTTTCCATTATTTTTCCCTCTCGTTCCTTCTCCCTCTCTCTCGAGTACTCTCTCTCATGACCTAATCCCCTTTCTCTCTCTCTCTCGAGTACGACATCTCGATGTCCTACGCCTCTCCCTCCTCCCCGATTCCATTGTTGCACTCTCAACCTCAGGTATCTCGGTGCCCTAATTTTTTTGGTAAATAATTTTTTTACGCCAGATGGATATGTACATCGTGACACGGATACATCATAGACATGGAGACACAGACACATCATATATTTTTGTTGTCATAGTATAAGTTTTGAGTGTTTGTGTCCATGTCCAGTACATGTTCGACAGTATGTGCCACTGTTCCCTAAAGAATTTTGGGAGTATCCACTTGTGCTTTCTAAGGGATACTTACAAGCTGCATAGTTATACATTTATGTCCAAAAGTAAAATTGAAATTTTATTTATTTTTCTAATCACCAGGACAAATCAAAAGGAGAGACCAACAATGAAAGGGTTGATAGCACACCGTAGTCAGGTGGGTGGGTTGCATTACTAGTACCTATCAGTGTGATTATTTGGTTATCTTCTTCATGTCACATTTATCAGCTATGTTTGACATTTGGATATTTATGATTGTTAGTAAATTTTCTTGTTTGGTACGGTTTTTTTTTCCACATAATAATTCTAGTTTAAAGTTGTTGTAGTATTATGCATTAAGCTCTCAGCTGGAAATGCAGATTCCATTGTGATTTTTTGCTTAGATCAGTGTTTCGGTAATTCAAAATGGTATTCGTGGTGCTATATGCTAGATTTTATTTAGTTTACGCACATATTTTAATTGTATTATTTATGCACAGGGTGAGTACAATGGTGAGAAGATTGAACAATTGGCTCCCTATACCAAGTTGGGTCAGTTCTCAAAGCCCACATGATAGCTCTGTGATGTCTGCATGATTACTTATTTGATTTTTTATTTTTCATTTATTTACTCGTTCTTTTTATTCCCAGGCTTGGTGTTAGAAGTGAAGGTACTAGTAGATGTTTGTGATAATGGTGAACACATGAAGCTTTATTTTCCTCGATACCTTCGATCGAATATATCTTATAGTCCCTTTGAAAGGTCTTATAGCAAAATCATGTTGTGTTCATTATTTGTAGCAAGTTATTGTTAAAAAAATGTTTATTTGATATCATGGTATTTACTCTGATCTATATTATGCACAGGTTTTTGAATGGGCCACTTACATGACTTTTGCTTACTCTGATCTATATTTACTCTGATCTATATCATGTCTTTTGGACGTGCATGTATCTCTGGCTCCCTATCCAATTTTTGGTAAGCATGTTGCTTTACAAAAGATTTATGATAAGGTGATATATGGTTACACCCCGACACTTTTATGAAAACAAATTATCAGTAGCAGTAGGTGTTTGTAACTTTGTACTTCATTAGATTCATTGGAAACAAATTATTGCCATGTGCTTTCATTTTATGTCCAACCTTGTGTTGGTTTATGAAGTGATAAAACAAACTCAATATTTGGTAGGAGAAGACCGTTTATAGTTATCGAGTGCCGCCTTATCTGATGTTCCATAAGTGTTACTTTTTCTACTTGAAGCACTATGTTTTGGCTTCCATTGTTATTGTAAACATGTTATATCAAATAAAATTTATATTTTAGGTGATTGCAGTAGGGTATTCATGAGATATACTATTCCTTGGGTGATACAAAGGAAGATTGCAGGTTAATATATTCATAAAAGCACTATGCTTTTATAACAATATAAACAGGTTATATAAGCTCCAACATAGATGTACATAGATCACATGCCAAACATCCATCATTCCATCTCCTTTGCCCTAGAAATACTTGTTGAAGTGGTGCCATGACTTAATTTGCTACCTCATAATTCATAAACATGTCTCTATTATTCATATTCCTTTAAATATTATCAGGAAACTGCTAGTGTGCATATATCTCATAAGCAAGCCTTGGCCTGATCCAGAGGGGCACTATTAATAAATTGAAGTAGAACTGAATTATAATTGGAAGAACAAGCAAGAGCATTTGAGAATCGAACACAATGTACGCACAAGTTAGCCTAGTTCTCAACAGTGGAATGCCCTTGGCAGCCCTATCCGCCAGATAGGCACACGGCTTGAAACTATCACCATAAGCCTTTGACCATTCTTCCAATCTCGTATAAATATATTTTGCTTCAAAAGTGTCAGCCCAAAACATTATGTCTCCCTGGTGATGATAATAAATACGTAAGTTTGGAGGAAACTTCAACAAGATCAATAGTATATATTATCTGCAAAATTGACCTGTAGGGAGGGAAACCATGCCCATGATAGAAGCAATGTTGAGGTCTGATGCCTTGACAGCGATTCCCTCATCAAGCACTCACAAGCCTCACTCACAACAGGAAGGAAGACCATCTCCACTATATCCTTATCTTGCAACTTCATAAGCTGCACACAGGAAGGAAGACCATCTCCACTATATCCTTATCTTGCAACTTCATAAGCTGCACTAGGTAATATCAATGACATCATATTTTTGGAGTCCCAACTCTGGATAAAGTAGACTGATATTATAAATGTGCCTATTGGTGAGTTCATATAAGTTTATGGTAGTATCTTACAACAACATATGGAAATTCAGTAATCGTTATGTTCGATAAATACAATTTACTTTCTTTGCAATTGGACAAATAACAAGTCTCTCCTCTAAGGAGTTATATTTCTGGAGCAATTTTGCTTTGCTACAAATGAATTGCATCTAAAGACAGGTAATCTGACACATCCCCAAACTCATAGAAGGATATGTATATTTATTTGTCACAGGTCATCATGGATGCACTGCTGCAAATGCTATTTTCAACTCATGGATATCTCTGGAAAATCTTAGGGTATTTTGTTTCTTACAACAAAAGATGTAAATTCATGTCTAGTTGCTATTTTGTTTCTTCCAAATTGACCATGCTAGCATAATATGCTGCTCAGTTTTAAATCTTGAACGACATTCCATTCAAAGTTTACAAGTTGATAGTGTCATAATCAACTATTCACTATTGTTGATTGTTGATTTTATGCTGAAATTGGCTCCAAATATGACTTCTACAGTATTGTAGACTCCAGGTATATATGTTCAATATTTGGAATTGGGTAAAACTTTTGATTTCAAAGCTATTCCCCATATCTAATTGAATGTCGCACAAAAATTAGTTAAACATTGTAAAAGATTCTTTTTTATTCTCTTAAATTGGTGGTGCTTCTTTGCCCACATAGCTTGTCACCGAGACCACCTAAAAGATTTTGGCAAGGTAATGATAGGCATAATTTAGAAGTAATATTATGTTATGGAAAAATATCCACAAGCATTATGATTATATTACCTGCAGATTTTATTTTAATATTTATCGTCCTGGTTGATCGTGTCCTTTTTAGCAGTTTGATATATGGTTCTTTAACTAGTTTAACCTCAGCAACTTGACTTATTTGTTCTTTTTATTTCTTCCCTTGTTGTTACAGGTAACTGCAAATAAAAGTCCAACTGGTACTATTTCCCAGCCTCCTATTCTTGTTTAATTCCTCCAGATCATCATTGTAATGATGGTAATAGACACATGGCAATATTCATGCATCAAAACAAGTTATGAAGACTGTTATGATCATTTTTTGCTTTGTAGTTGTGAAGACTGTTGATGATCATTGTGGCCTTTGGCTGCTTGGAAATATCTTTCAGAACAACACTGCCTACCATTACATTCATTATCAGCCCCAATGTACAAAATTCAACTACTCACATTCGTTTTTCACGATATGGAACAAGATATTAGGAACAGTCATGCCATATAGCTTAATCACCCGAGCCATTGAGTACGTTCATTCAGAACTTGTATGTACGTTCATTCAGAACTTGTATGAGTTAACTTTGACATAGATACATTTGAACTTTCAAAATCAACTACTACTCTTGATTTTGGTGCACGGATTAGGAAGCTAGAATTATTGAAAATACTTACAAGTCTTATTAGTTTTTAGCCTATAATTCTCTTTTAAATGCAACATTAGTTTTTAGCCTATGAGTTTTTAGCCTATAATTCTCTTTTAAAGAATATTTAATCCTGCAATAAAAAATTAAATCAAATCTGATGTGTTTACAAATGAAAAAAAGGTACCAAATTATTCAAAGTCGTATCCCCAAAGAGAGAGAGAGACAACATTTACTGAGTGCATACCAACCAATATATGCAAAATATGGCAACCGAATTCATCAATTTTGAACAGAGACATTATAACAAGCATCATTATTTGCATGTTTTTGAGAAATACCTACATGCTAATACAATATTTACTACTAATGAAGATTCAAAGAAATTTAGTATCATATAGAACTAAGTTGAACGGTACTATGTGTTAGTCTATTTGCAAACAATCGATGGAAAAACTCAGTTGCAATCCCTAAGAAGAGATGCAAAGAATACAGTTGCAATCCCTAAAAAAGAGATGCAAATAATGCAGTTGCAATCCCTAAAAAAGAGATGCAAAAAATGCTGATTGCAATCCCTAAAAAAGAGATGCAAATAATGCTGATTGCGTAGCCTAAACGATTTAAAAAAAAAAATCGAATCGCGTTTGCAATAGCGGTTTCTCGAAGGCAACAAGAGATGATCAACAACAGTTGAGTCTCAGATTCTCGAAGGCAACAGAAAGAGGAAGGAAGAAGAAGAGCGGATCTCGCTGGGGTGTTGAACACCGGCGCTCAAAGCTATACCCGCAGTACGGATAAGCTCCCAGGAACCAGCAAGTTCAGGAGAACTTCTGGAACGCTCGTAAGTCAATATTTGAGACTTGAACGGGCTTCCTGGACTTAACAGACTCCCTCAACTCTCTTCTTGGTGCATCTTTCAAAGGAGGCCAAGGGGCTCTATTTATAGAGTGGAGTTGAGACTTCACCTCTTCTCCTATCCGATGTGGGACTAAAATACCAATACTCAAAAATAGAGTTTGATATTTTAGATCATCCCACAATCAGCATAGAAGTGTGCCAGTCCACGCCTACCCCCCGAACCCTCCCGTGCATGCACGAGACATCTTGGAGTCCGCGTCCGAGTCCGAGTCCGCACAACAAAAATTAACTTGCATCCTTGTTGGATTTAATCCTTTTTCCTTCTAGGAAAATACTTCCACATGGCACAAACTTGTGCCCCACAACACCTCATGTGTACACCTCAATACAAGCAATACATTATATTGAGATACTCACCATTTGGTGTAGCCGATGTGGGACTATCTTTTCTAGTCCAAAGGCAAAAACACCAACAATCCCCCACATATCTCAATATATGGGTTGAGCGTTCCCCACAGTGATTGTCCATCATGCATTAGGAGAGATGTCGCTACGACTTGAATCTTCCCGCATAGGTTAAATAACAGCATGATACAAGAATGGACTAAGCCTTGAATTCTGCACCATAACTGCAATTCTTCCTACTCACATAGTGACATCAACTGTGCTTCTGGCTGCACATTGAAGGCCTTGTGCCAGCCTGGTTTCAGTGTATAATTTTTGGGCGTCTACAAGTTTACCCTCAAGAGACGGCCTGATATCTCTGTCCATACACTATAGGTGAGTTCTATATAAAGAGTCATTGGCATGAAGCATTGCGCTTCTTTGCGGTGCTACGCCGCTATGACATGGCTGACAAAGCCAAGGCATTACCCCTACCTGGGAACCTCATCGTAGTGTCATACTACTGTAGCATGAGGTCTCAAGCCTCTTTGTAGTGCCAAACTACCCAGCATGAAGCCTTGCGCTCCCTTGTGGTGTTACGCCACTATGACATGGCTTGCAAAGCCGAGGCTTTACCCCTACCTGGGTACCTCATCGTGGTGTCATGCCACTGTAACATGAGGACACCGGCCTCTTTGTAGTGCTGCCTACATCTCTTTATTACGATTATGCAATATTAGGCTACCTGCCTATATGCGGTGCTACGCCACCTGTAACTTGGCTAACAAAGCCGAGGCATTACCCCTACCTGGGAACCTCATGGTGGAGTCACCCTACTGTAGCATGGAGTTGTAACACTCCTTTGTGGTTGTTGCGCCACCATGCTTCCTGTAAAGCATAACAGACCTTCACTCAGTCTGAGAACTCATTAAGGCATTATGCCATCCTTCTCACAGGATCAATTTTCCGTAGAAAATTCATAGTAGACAACAGTGGTTCTGGGTCCGAAACCCTTACATGTTCCGCAGAACAAGTGCCCACTGTTAACTAATATTTTTCCAGTCAATAGTCCTCCCTTGAATCAAAAAATTAGATATCTGGTAGATTTCTCTTTGAACCAATAACATAAAATTTATTGATAGGATTATAATGACATAATATTAGAATGCCTTCAAGCCCATCTTCCTTTATGTGTCCTCGACCAGCTGACGCTTGAGACCCTTCGTGAACGGATCCGCCAGGTTTTTCTGACTCCGAACATCGATCACTGCAATGACGCCCCTTTTTATGAGATCGTTCACTGCTCTGTGCTTCAACCGCACAGTCCTCTTCTTCCCGTTGAAGAGTTCATTTGATGCCACTGCTGCTGCCGCCTGGTTGTCACAGTATATCGAAATCGCCGGTATCTGAGCCCCAACCATTGGAAGGTCATACATGAGCTCCCGAAGCCACTCTGCTTCATCTGCTGCAGCGTCCAATGCAAAGAATTCAGATTCCATGGAGGAGCGAGATAACATAGTCTGCTTCTTCGACTTCCACGATATAGCAGCTCCACCCATGGCGAACACATATCCACCTGTGGAATATTCGCTCTCCACCTCTGAACACCAGCTAGCATCACTGAAGCCTTCCACTACTGACGGATCTCCGTTGTAGTATAGTGCATATGTCTGAGTCTTCTTGAGATATCTCATAACACGCTTCACAGCTTTCCAATGCTTTACGCCTGGATTGCTCGTAAATCGACTCAACATTCCCACTGCAAAGGCTATGTCAGGCCTTGTGGCAGTAGTAGCGTACATCAAACTTCCGATGACGCTAGCGTACTCCAACTGCCTGACGCTCTCCTTCGAATTTGGCTCCAGTTTCAGATCACTCCTATACGGTGTATCAATAATAGGAAGATCTTGATACCCGTAGCGAGAGAGCATCTTCTCAATGTAATGAGACTGTGACAGCGCTATTCCAGTGCCTGTCCGGATGATCTTGAGCCCCAAGATTACGTCGGCATCCCCCAAGTCCTTCATACTGAACTTGGTCGAGAGGAATTTCTTTGTCTCTGTGACGCAGCTTAAATCCGTACCTAGGATTAGCATGTCGTCCACGTATAGACAAACGATTACTCCTCTTCCGTCAGCAAACTTTGTATAGACACACTTGTCTGTTTCACTGACCCTGTAGCCATTTGACCTTATCACCTTGTCAAACTTCTCATGCCACATTTTGGGAGCTTGCTTCAAACCATACAGAGACTTCATCAACTTGCAGACTTTGTCTTCCAGACCTCTGACGACAAAACCTTCTGGTTGTTGCATGTAGATCTCTTCGGTCAGCTCGCCATTAAGAAATGCCATTTTCACATCCATCTGATGTATCACCAGCTTGTGTATTGCTGCTAAAGCAATTAACAATCTGATAGTTGTCATCCGAGCTACTGGAGCATAAGTATCAAAGTAGTCGATCCCCTGCTTCTGAGCAAACCCCTTGGCCACTAGCCTGGCCTTGAACTTGTCAATGGTTCCATCTGCTTTCATCTTCTTCTTGAAGATCCATTTGCATCCGATGGGTCTTGCTCCTTCTGGTAGGTCAACCAATACCCATGTGTTATTGGAGGTGATTGAGTCAATCTCGTTGTCAATCGCCTCCTTCCAGAATATAGCATCTCTGGTCTTTATCGCCTCATCATAGGTAAGCGGATCTGCTTCCACATGATAGGTGACGAAGTCATCTCCGAAGTCTTTCGGCCTCCTCGCTCGCTTAGTTGACGGCTCAGCGAGTTCTGGTTCAGCTGGTGTCTCTTCGACAACAACTCCATCTTGGACTACTGGTTCGATAAAGATCTCTGTCTGCTCCGCACTCTCATTATTCTCCAGAATGTCTGCGAGAACAATGTTCTTGTGCCTTGCAAACTTTTCTTCAAAATATTCAGCATCGCGAGATTCGATGATATGATTTGACTCGATATCAAGGAATCTCCGAGCATCACTCTTCTCGGCATACCCCAGGAAGATCGCCTTAGTAGTCCTTGTCCCCAGCTTCTGAATCTTTAGATCCGGGAGCTTCACATAAGCCAGGCACCCCCACACTCGAATGACATTCAGGTTGGGTCTGACTTTGAACCAGAGTTCATGAGGAGTTATGTCGGAAGTTGCATACGGCACTCTGTTCAGAATGAAAGTGGCCGTTAATGCAGCTTCTCCCCAATAGCACTTTGGGAGACCCGCAGTCAACAGCATAGAATTCATCATCTCTGTCAACGTTCTGTTCTTCCTTTCTGCTACTCCATTGGATTGTGGAGAATACGGAGCCGTCGTCTCGTTGATGATTCCATGTTCTTTGCAGAATGATGAGAATTTATGAGACCTATATTCCCCACCTCGATCACTCCTCAGCCTCTTGAGTTGTTGTCCAGTTTGCCGTTCAGCCTCGGCCCTGAACTCCTTGAACTTCTCGAATGCTTCGTCTTTAGATTTGAGTAAATAGACGAAGGCATACTTGGAGAAGTCATCGATGAAAGTAATGAAATACTTCATCCCGGCCTTTGTAGAGAATTGTTTGAAGTCACAGATATCTGAGTGAACCAACTCCAGAAGATCTGTGCTTCGATGGACCCTGTGGAAGGGTTTCCTAGTGATCTTCGTCTGAGCACATATCTCACATTTCTCTACCTTACCCCCACACTTGGAGATAAGTCCTAGACTAGACATTTTGTTTATTCGCTTACAATGAACATGTCCTAGTCTATTATGCCACAACTCAAGAGAGTAATTCAAACTAGTGATAGCATTGACATTATTATGCTGGGTTACAACAAGCTGAATTTTGTACATTCCTTCAGTCTGAAAAGCTTTCCCGAAGAAAGTACCCTTCTTGGACATCACCATTTGGCCAGCATTGATGTCCATCCTCAAGCCTGCATTACAGAGCAGGCTCCCAGAGATCAGGTTCTTAGCGATTGCAGGAACATGCTTCACACCTTGAAGCGTCAGAATGTTCCCCGATGTAAGCTTCAGCTCCACCGTCCCGATCCCCAGTACTTCAGCTTGTGCCTGGTTCGCCATCATGACTTTCTCGGAAGTAGGCTCATAGGAGACGAACCAGTCCTTGTCTGAACAGACATGACATGTCGCGCCAGTGTCTATCCACCAGTCCAAGTCTGCCCCCACAGTTGCAACCTGTGCTATCATGGCAACCTGATTAGTAACCAAAGAAACCTTGTTAGGCTCACCTTGCTCTTTGGGCTTGGACTTGCATTCACTTTTATAGTGACCCTTCTTGCCACAGTTGAAGCAAGTCACATGGGACTTGGACTTCTGTTGCTTGAATCCTGGACCCTTCACTTTCAGATTCGAGAAGTCCTTCTTCTTGTGGTGAGAAGCCGCCTGCTTCCCTTTGTTCTCTCTGGTGGCTTGAACCAGATTCGCCGTTGCTAGTTGCTTGGACAGGGTGTCCAACTTCTGTTGAGAGCGCATCTCGTCCTCAACATGAATCTCGCTGAGGAGATTATCCAGGCTAATCTCCATCTTCTTCCTATGCATCCTTGCATAGATGTTGCTCCATCCTGGAGGAAGTTTTGCCACGATCCCTCCAACGACGAACTTGTCGACGAGGGGCATGCTATCGTTCTCCAGTTTCTGGCGCAGCTTCAGGAACTCTTTCACTTGGGGCAGCATGGTCTTCTCGTCTTCAAAGACCCATTTGTGGTATTTTTCAACCATAAACATCTTCGACCGGGCCTCGTCGTCGTCATACAGCTTCCCCACGGACTCCCAGATCTCTTTGGCAGAAGTCCTCTTTGTGTAGGACTCGGCCAGAGAGTCTTCCATGGAATTCAGGATCAGCAGCCTGCATATGCTGTTATCCTTTTTCTACTTCGTCTGCTTGCTCGTAGCAGCGGCCAGAACAGCAGCAGATCCTGTTGCTGGAACGATTGGTTCTTCCTCATCCAACACGTGATCAACATCCACGAGTTGAAGGTTCAGAGTCACCTTTCGCTTTCAGATCTGGAAGTGTTCGCCGTCGAATTTCTCCAACTTGTTAAAGCCGGTATCGACAAGCGAAGCACGAGTGTTTTCCATCGAATCGTATAGCTTTGAGATTGTTAGTCTATTTGCAAACAATCGATAGAAAAACTCAGTTGCAATCCCTAAGAAGAGATGCAAAGAATGCAGTTGCAATCCCTAAAAAAGAGATGCAAATAATGCAGTTGCAATCCCTAAAAAAGAGATGCAAAAAATGCTGATTGCAATTCCTAAAAAAGAGATGCAAATAATGCTGATTGCGTAGCCTAAACGATTTAAAAAAAAATCGAATCGCGTTTGCAATAGCGGTTTCTCGAAGGCAACAAGAGATGATCAACAACAGTTGAGTCTCAGATTCTCGAAGGCAACAGAAAGAGGAAGGAAGAAGAAGAGCGGATCTCGCTGGGGTGTTGAACACCGGCGCTCAAAGCTATACCCGCAGTACGGATAAGCTCCCAGGAACCAGCAAGTTCAGGAGAACTTCTGGAACGCTCGTAAGTCAATATTTGAGACTTGAACGGGCTTCCTGGACTTAACAGACTCCCTCAACTCTCTTCTTGGTGCATCTTTCAAAGGAGGCCAAGGGGCTCTATTTATAGAGTGGAGTTGAGACTTCACCTCTTCTCCTATCCGATGTGGGACTAAAATACCAATACTCAAAAATAGAGTTTGATATTTTAGATCATCCCACAATCAGCATAGAAGTGTGCCAGTCCACGCCTACCCCCCGAACCCTCCCGTGCATGCACGAGACATCTTGGAGTCCGCGTCCGAGTCCGAGTCCGCACAACAAAAATTAACTTGCATCCATGTTGGATTTAATCCTTTTTCCTTCTAGGAAAATACTTCCACATGGCACAAACTTGTGCCCCACTACACCTCATGTGCACACCTCAACACAAGCAATGCATTATATTGAGATACTCACCATTTGGTGTAGCCGATGTGGGACTATCTTTTCTAGTCCAAAGGCAAAAACACCAACACTATGTTTATGTTGATTAAGTGAGGGAAGGAAAGAAAAAGAAAATGAATCGTGAAGAAAGAGGATCCCATTTCTACATGTCTGTTCTGAATGAATGTACTGAATGAATGTACTGAATGAACATCTGGGGGCATGCAACTATGTTGAAGTCTCATCTGGTGTACCTGAGCCATTGAGTACGTTCATTCAGAACTTGTATGTGCTTTTTTGTAGAAGCAATTTCTTGTTTGGAGTAGTTCATGTCACAACAATGAACCATTTTGACTCCTTTGGTTTCTTGGAGATTGTTGGTTATCAAAGTTGGAGTGAGTGGATGATTAGGTGATAGAATCAGAGCTTATTTAGTCGGCCATCTTGCAACCTCTTCGCACTATTGAGTATAAAGAAATTCAGCTTTACTAGGAGTATATCCTTAAATGGAAGCTTTCTGAAAGCTGAAGACAGAATAGCTGAATCAATCCATGGAAGCAGAACACTTCAATTTCAGGTTACTTATATCGGTATGAAACTTTATATAATTTTTCTGAATACTTATTGAGAATCTAAACTTATTGAGAATCTAAGTAATATATATGTATAGATTTCGTTGAAATGTCCTAATTTGGTTTTTTATTGCAGGTTAGAAGACCTGATGCTCAATTATCCTTTGACATTATCTAATCTGGAGTCGTACTCTTGTGAGAATCTCAGGGAAGTTCTTGATACACTTTCCATCCGTATTAAATTTAGTAAATTATCCTTGAGTGATTGTAAGGCAATATCCCTTTGTGCTATTGTTTCAGCCACCTCGGGATTTTGAATAACATCTGGCGCATGTCACAGTTCTTGGACTGCTTCATTATGCCAGTTTGCTGACAGGACTATATATTTTGCAGATAATAGCAGAATGTAAGTTGATTTCATTTAGCAGTACTTGTAATTCTCCACCTTATTACCTCTATATTGATTCCACCTATAGTTGAATTGTAAAACAGTGCACCTTCTTCTGGAATTAATTGCTTAGTTTGGTGTACAGATCTTGTTCAAAACACTTGCTCCTATAAAAGAGGTTCTATGAGGTATCAACAATAATCTATGATTTGTTTCATTATAATCTTCATCTTGTTCATCTCTCAACTTTAAGTTCTTGGCAATGTTTCATATATTTCATTGTTTGCAGTATAGTTATTACTTTTACCGATGCCATTAATTTTTCTTTTCTTTTCAAACTTTGCTCAGAAAATTTGAAGGGGAGTAGAATTCTCCTTTCCCTCTTCCCATTTGTAAGCACATTGAACAACAAGGAGTGTTCAAATAAAAAAAAGAAATAAACTGTCAACTCTGTGTATAATGGATAAAGTCCATTTTTTCACAATAAGAAAAAACATAATATAAAGCCTCTTCTTTCTGTTTGGATCTCATGAGTGAATTTGAATTGTCAGATGTGCCACTTGTTTATTTTCTTCCCTTTGGTCTTTATGGATGGGTGAGGCATCTTTTCTCTGCTTTAGAAACAACATTTTAGTTCTGATTCATCCTGAACATTTTACTATGTATATATTTGAAATAAAATAAAATCCTATTAGTGAAAGATGATCAATACTATTTACGAAATGATTGGGGGGCATTTTCTTGCTTTTTAGTCTTATAGATGTACTACATGTTCTGATGATACTTGGACCAAGGCATGTTGATATTATTAACATGTATTTCTGAGCAGCTTGTAGGGGAAAAGGTTTTGTTAATACTTACATTTTTTATATTCATAATTTTGTCTTATATGTTTTAAATGTCCTTATTTGGTTTTCTTTCCTGACTTTGTTTTCAGGGTACATGCTAGGCATACATGGATGGAGGATGGTGGGAAAACCTAGTGCAGGCTCTATTTCCAGTCTGGTAGTTACAATAGTCCTAGAGGTAACATAGGGACAATGCCATGGTTTTTTTGCTAGTGAACTCTTCCCCACTTTACTTTTTACTGTATGTTATGTCTTTTCATGTTAAATTGTATCTCAGAAGCAATTATAGAAGCCATGGTTTGCTGGTTTTCTCCTTTCCTCCTTTTATTTACCATGATTTAAGGTATCTCAGAAGCAATTATAAAAGCATCACTAGGTGCATCTTATTTTTGTTAACCATGATACTAAGAACTAGAGGAGAAATTTATAAGGTTAATGAAGAAACATCTAAAATCTGAGTGGCCATGGCAAAATTCCTGAAAATAAAATCTGAGTGGCACCATCTTTCCATGTAGCCAGTTGAAACCTTCAGCCCTCTCCGTAAATAATTTCTTCTGCCTTGTGTAAATTTACTTGTTTGGATGATTGCTTTTATATTTTGTATTAATTATTTGTGGTACACTCATACTTGAACATCACCTAGTCATTATTTTGAACTTCATTAGCAGCTTAATTTTGATTTCTTTGCCAATATGACCTGGAAAAGTGCTATGCATTTCATATAGCTCTTGTTCACACAATCCAGTTTACAAGGATTTTATAGTTGAATTGTGCCCCTAAATTTTTTTGATGGTTGTGTTGGAATTGCTGGAGAAATTTGAGGTTAAAACCTTTAATAATGTATCATCTGAAGAACTTTTTCTTGGTAAAGAATGAAAAGGATAGGGAAGAAAATGGATCCATGAAGTATTGGATTTGACTTAGCTTTTATGATATGATTCATTTTTTGTAATATATTGTCAGGAGCTTTTTCGGGTGGCCAGTTTGCCAATGGTTGAAAGTTGTATGTCTGGATACAATAGTTGAATGTTTGCGTATGGCCAGGTAAGTGTTATTATGTGCAGTTTATATATTTTCCAACATCTTAATTTTAGTGACAATGGTAAGAAATACTACTGCAAACATCATCCAATTAGTTTGTAATGAGCCATGATCCGAGTGCATAAAGAAAATTGCTTAATATAACATTTGTCGTTGGTATCATAGTATTTGTAGGGGAAGCTCATGAATAAGACTACAATACTCAAACTTTGAAATAAGAGATGTCAATACTCAAGCATTTGTAGGGGAAGCTCATTTTTTGTTTCCTATTAATGCATGCTAGTATCGGTCGTGGAAGAAGTAGTATGTATGTCAGTAAATCTCAGGGCATTGTGATATGTGCACTAGTCAAAGAAAGATGTGGCAATGGTGCTCTAATAGGCCAAATACTTTTAGCATATTCTGCTTTAACTCCTCGAACATTAATAAATCACTTTAATGAACTCCTCGAACATTAGCAAATCTATATGATGAATGCACCTATGTGTAAGTTATACCTATATTGATAAATTTCCATAAAAAGCTATAAAGCAGTAGCAATTATAAATTAGTAGTAATCATATGTATCTTAAAATGGTATGTTGTGCAATTTTGGTTATTGTTGCTTAACCTTCTAATTGATTAATTAAACCATATTTCTGGCTTATTCATGTACCAAGGGTCCCAATTACTTATAACTAACCATATTTCTGGCTTATTCATGTGTTTCCAGGTAGGCAATGCTGCTGGCAGCCATGGATGTGGATCGGTTTGTCAATGGATGTGGAAAATCAAATATATATGTTTTGGACTTGTGTAAAAAGTCGTAGATTTTATTTTGTAAATTAAGTGAATGCTTACTAATGTAAAACTTGATGGGAACACTCTAAGTGATGTAAGACTTGGATTTCATTTTGTGAACAATGGGATATTACCTTTAAATATGTTTTATAGAAATCGTTTTGTTAATGTTGTGGCTACGCTTTGTTAATGTTGCGGCTACCATATGCATTTCTGATTAAATAAAATAGTTCTGTATGAATTTTTGTTGTATATAAAATTCAATTATATATTTTATATATAAACAGGAATTTAATAATTCCATAATAATTTAAACAATTGTTAAGTTTTTTCACACGATTACAGTACTTTCTAAAATTTCGTCCCTTATTTATTAGGACGAAATATATCTGTTACAAAAACTTATTTTTTGGGACAAATTAATAAACCGTCACACAAAAGCATAAATTTGAAAACTTTTGAGACGTTTTGCCTAACCGTCCTTTAACAGTAATTAGGACGGCAATATCCTTCCCTAAAGTTTTTGCCACGCCACCCTAATGGGACCGTCCATTCCCGTCCCAAAGGCCGTCCTAAATATTTGTTGGGACGGTAATTGCAGTTTTTAAGACGGTTTTTTGTTGTCCCAAAAGGTCACTTTTTTTGTAGTGTACCCAAATACTCGGGTTAGAGTTCACTCCACCATCCAAATCTCCATATATAAAGGCCCTTCTGAAACATGGGGAGTTCTGAGCTGTCTGATGGGTGTGACAGATCAATTCATCTTCACGACATCTAAAATCACCGATACCGATTTTGGAGAAACTTGCCGACTGGTTTCCTGCAAGTATTAAAAGGGAGAAAGTTAGAAAATTAAAGATGAATATATTCAACAGGCGCCTTCTTCTCAAAAGTGTGGCGCCCATCTTCAACAGGCGCCCCTTCTCGAAGTCAGGCTCTTACCTTCAACATGCACCCCTTCTCGAAGTAAGACTCATGTCTTCAACAGGCGCCATCTTTCTCAACATTAGGCGCTTGCCTTCAACGGGCACCTCCTTTCACAGGTGCCTATATCTCAAAGTTGGGCGCTCGTCTTCAACGAGCAGACATGCGCTCATATTTAGGCACCTTCAGGCGCTCAAACAAGAACCTCCTTTTTTAAAGTCGGTGCTCATTATTACATGCTACTGTATTCATCTCATAAAAACTTACTGTCAAGATCACATATATCAATGGTCGTCGATAATGCACACAGTTGCCCAATACTCAGTGAAGTGGCGTATGATGGGACGGCAACACGCTGTGGTGGCGTAGAGAAGCTCATAAATGACTGATCCTTCTCAACAGCCAAGATCTTGTGGAGAACCATCGTCGGAGAAGAAAGAATGGCATAGGAGTTTGGAAGATGAGAGTATAGTGGACTCTTTCTTTCTCTCCTCACAGCTATTTATAAGCAATTGAAGCTGAAACGGCATACCGCCTCCCTAGGGGCATATTTTAGGAAAGATAACACGCATAAGATTTGAAATCACACATGAATTACCACGTGTCTATTAGAAAAGAGAAAACATTGAATCAGTCAGATTGGCAATTGTAGATTGGCTTTGGCGCTTGTTTGTGTCACGCCCCGCTCCCGTAGGAGCGATCGTCCGCGCTAAGGCATGATGCCGCACGAGCCTAGATTGCACTCGTGCAAGGCGGGTTCCATAACCTCCGATTTCAACGGCTACGACGGGGTCGTCGCACAGAAGTCCCGAGCAGAGACATAGAATAATAGCAGCAAAAATTAGAACAAAGACAAGTTATTCAAAAGAAGCTCTTTATTGATATTGAAACAAAGGTTACAATGGGGCGCAAGGCCAATATTACAAGTCTCTCAAGCTCACTCATCTCACATTAGAAGTCACTCAGCTCTCTCTCATCTCTCAATTACAAGTCTTGAGCAAGCGGATGCTTCGGAAGGCGACGTCCATACATTATGTCATATATAAGTTTTTACTCCATGCGGCTGCGCGCTTCGAATCGCCAAGGAACTCCGTGCCTCGACGCATCCAAGCGAGCTCCGCGCCACGAGCTTCTAACTGTGCCTGCACATGTAAACTATATGGGCGTCAGTACTCAACTGTACTGGTGGAATAAGCTCGTCGCCCACCCATACAAAACCAACACGTTTGATTTACTTTGTGCAACATAGTCCCTTTTTATGATTGTCTTTCTAGTCTTGCCTTAGGATCGATTTTAGGACCGACGTCTTGACATACTTGTGTCTGAGGACCATCCCATGCTTGCAACAACAACGTTAACTCATACCTTGCATTTAGACCTTTCTCGTGCCAACAACATATTTCTATCAAGTCGTGTTTGCCTTACGACCAAAATCAGGGATGCAACTACACGATAGACTCCATCTTCGTGTGACCTTGCTATAAATCCTTGTTGAGGCCGTACCTCGCCACTCAGTTAGACTTAACCATATCGTCGTCTCGCGGCCTTTGCTGCCTCGTGGCCCCTAGCTACTAAATCATCAACTAACCCAATCAAGACTTGTGAACTTAGTGTCACTCAACCAACTTTGCCTTGCAGCTGTTTCCCTGACTTAAACTCAAGACAACTCAATCCAACTTATGCAACTTATATACTGACAACTCAAGACATCGATGCCACATCTCATGCCGAAGCACGGTTCCTTCGTTGCAGCCAAATCTTAAGTCCAACATTTTGAGTTCTAACTGTACAGACACATTCAACTCGACTCATTGATATACTGCACTCAATACTCGACTCAATCCAAAGACATACACGCAGATCGCCGCCTATGCTGACTCATCTATATGAACTAGTCACTAGCGCCCAGCGCTATAATGGACTCCTTTTGTAGTTTTGGTTAGACGGACGCCCTTTGCCAGTACGAGTAGCTAGCTCCACTGCAAGTCCCCGTTTATAACCCGTGCGGTCATCCAGTACACAGCTACGAAGTGTCTACCATCGCAACGGTTCCCATGGGCCACCTGGGTTGCTGTTCGAGAGACTGTTTTATTTTATTTACCTTGTACATATTTTCCAATGACCATGCAAGACTCGACTCGACTCGAACTGACGTCTCACACAGTCAAAGCTACTTCTAGTGTTACCATCTCTTTCAGGGCTAAATTCAACACTTCTCACATCTGAAACCTTGCCTCGGCGACCCAGTCGCGAGTACTCTTCTTTCTTGCCTCGACGACCCAGTCGCGAGTATTCTTCTTTTTTGCCTCAACGAACCAGTTGCGAGCATTCTTCTTTCTTGCCCTATCATTTCAGTCAACTCAAGAACAACTATTTGAAACACTTTCCAAACTCAATGGATCAACCGTGGCCCGTGCTTTAAAATACTAAGTCCGTGCCATCGTGTCTTAGACCAATTTGAAATACTATGTGACACCACCGCCCAACTCATACTCTATATGACGGGCCTTACGATCGTGAGACTATGTGATTATACCCGGCCGTAGAACTCATAGGGTCGTGCCTGCTACTACTCCTGATAGCTTAACGTAACTTGCCTAACTTACTTTGCAACAACTTGACGAAGAAAGGCTGCGTCAAGCCTTGTATCCTAGGAACGTGCCGTGCACGCGCTCGACTTGAACAACCAACTTATTTGAGGTGCCTAGACTTATGCCACAAGCCGTGCAATGCAACTTAACCCGTCAGCGAGCAGTGGCTATGCCATGCCTTGGGACGAAGAGACCGTGCATGCTTTATGAAGCATTTATGCGGGCGATGCCTATGAATTTGGCTAACTCTTAGCTTGTGGCGAAGACCAACTATTCCTTCTCCTAAGCCACGGGACGAAGCACCAAGTGTCATTTTCAAAGCACGCCGTGTACCAACTCTAAGCCGACCATTGGACCTTTCCATATTCTAACTCAATTCGACCCGTCGGGATTATTCCCTTTAGCTATGCGGATTCGTCTCTTTTATTATCAAGCCTACTTGTGCAAGTTAAAAACACACGATTTATTATGTGAAGGCAAAGATGAGGCAAGTTCACCGAAACTACCCCACCTGAGCGAGCGGTCGCCTCGACCGAGCGATGTCTCCGAGTAGCTGTTGCAAGGCTAAGTCCGAACGTCGTTGGGGTTCCTATTCCTCCGTTTGACTGAGCGGGACGGGGCACTACATGATACACCACTTAGAAAAAGTTTTTTCCTCAAAACTAACTGAGTACTTACTTATCGACTTATGTTTTTACTCAACATTCAAGAACTCTCGCACACGCTACGCCTATGTGTTTCCTTAATCCGAGCCACGCTAGTGCTACCCACAATCCTTTCCTTCTAAACTCACGATCTCAAAATCCTTGACACTTTTCCGTTCCTCAAGTCTCACTTGATTCAACGTATCACTCAGTTGGATCGTGCACATATTCTAGGCGTCCCCAAAATACATGCATTTTAGCCAAGCCTCGTGATAGAGAATCCACCATCACCACTCGAGTCGGATCGTGCACATATTCGGGCGTCCCTGATATACATGCATGTCAACCGGTACTCGTGAGTGGTGCCTCCATAAATCCTATCGCTTCGCACTCGGACGTCTGTCTAACCGCTAGGCTATCTTTCCGTCAGTACTGGAATCATAGTTCCCAAACAACGATATCAACACTGACCCCATCCTAAGGTCAAACCAAATCGATGGTATAGAATTTTCTACCCAAGCTCGCATCACTCCGATTTCTAAACATCGAGCATCGATTCCCCGCACATCCTAATATTCGTCGCACGGGGTCCGAGTCGTTCAGCAAAGCCATCCTACGATAACTCATGTTTCAACCAATTCCTTGACATATCAATATCACTTCGTTCATCAAGCCATTTCGCATAGTCTATTTCTTCGAACATCTTCGACATAATATGCCTATCAATCCTTCCAAGTCAAGCACGCTACGACACAATTCATCGCTAAATCATAATTCACATTCTATACTCCCTAAGTCATTTATCCCAATTCACGTAATCGATCACAAGGTCATCTGACTTAACGATACGTTGCGCCCTGATCTTACGCGAGTCAGATTATCCGCGGTGGGCATGAATCACCATGCATGCCCTCGCGGGATAATTATCCTCATCGGAACGTAACTCTTGTTTTACGTCTAGACTAATTCATTCTCGATGCGCGGATTGGACCTACTCAATCCTCAAGTTTATTCAATCATCAATCGTAAGTCCAAACATCCTCAAATTTTCCTTCGCATCAAACCAACAAGTCGAGACAATCAAAGTTGTCGCGTCCTGATTTTTCGAGTTCGATCATTCCTGCGACATAAATCACCATGTCAACGGTCACGCGGAACGATCGCCCCAAATTCGATGCGACGCATGTGCGAGGCTAGAGTTGCGCTCGCACAAGGCAAGAATGTCGATGCTGCGGTTATCCACGTAACCCTCAAGACACTTCTATTTTCATCAAACATTTATCTCAATCAAACTCCTAAGTATTACATCCAAATGAATAATAACACTTGCACGATCGACATTCGTCGAGTCAGAGTACCCCTGAGTTATCGTATATCATCTTTGATACGCCTCAATACCATCGACGATATACGTAACCCGACGATCTTCGTTTGCAACAAATTCTGAGTCATGCGAATGATGCTATCGTCCGACTGGATAATCTCCTCGACATTCAAGTTCAAGTTCGATCGTTATCCCTCGAATCATTCACAACATCAATTTCCTCAATCGACATCCCTAAGGCTATCGCATATACCACTCAGGGATGAAGTCATTTATCAAATCCTCAACTATCATTCGAATCAAAATCCACTTCTTCAAATTTTTCGTTCGAACCATTCCTCAATTTCCAAGCACGCTCATCTATATCGCACCGACGTTGTCGTCGCTCGATAGCACCCCTATCAATAGTCATCCTATTTACTCAATCAAGTCCAACTCATTCTTGCTCGATACTATTCAATTTCCGCACTCGACTTTTCTAAGGTCGATGCAACTTTGGTGTATGTGCCCAGCCCGACTTAGCCAACCGTGCTTACGTGAACCATCTTTTTGTCTTGTCAAAAATTGTTCTCCTATGTTTTGCAAAATAGATAAACTTATTGTATGGACATCCCGTGGGACATTTGAGAGAGAGCGCACCAACGATATCAATATGCGAAAGCAACATTCAGAGTTCGAGAAAACAACGAAGTTAAAGAATTCAATCGGTAGTCCAAGGACGTAAAGCTGTGCTCTGATACCATTATGTCACGCCCCGCTCCCGTAGGAGCGATCGTCCTCACTAAGGCGTGATGCCGCACGAGCCTAGATTGTGTTCGTGCAAGGCGGGTTCCATAACGGCTGATTTCAGCGGCTGCGACGGGGTCGTCGCACAGAAGTCCCGAGCAGAGACATTGAATAATAGCAGCAGAAATTAGAACAAACACAAGTTATTGAAAAGAAGCTCTTTATTGATATTGAAACAAAGGTTACAATGGGGCACAAGGCCAAGATTACAAGTCTCTCAAGCTCACTCATCTCACATTACAAGTCACTCAGCTCTCTCTCATCTCTCAATTACAAGTCTTGAGCCAGCGGATGCTTCGGAAGGCGTCGTCCATACATTATGTCCTGTATAAGCCTTTACTCCATGCGGCCGTGCGCTTCAAATCGCCAAGGAACTCCGTGCCATGACGCATCCAAGCGAGCTCCACGCCACGAGCTTCTACCTGTGCCTGCACATGTAAACTATGTGGGTGTCAGTACTCAACTGTACTGGTGGAATGAGCTCCTTGCCCACCCATACAAAACCAACACGTTCGATTTACTTTGTGCAACATAGTCCCTTTTTACGATTGTTTTTCTAGTCTTCCTTAGGATTGATTTTAGGACCGACGCCTTGACATACTTGTGTCTGAGGACCATTCCGTGCTTGCAACAACAACGTTAACTCATACCTTGCATCTAGACCTTTCTCGTGCCGACAACGTATTCCTATCAAGTCATGTTTACCTTACGGCCAAAATCAGGGATGCAACTACACGATAGACTCTATCTTCGTGTGACTGTACTACAAACCCTTGTTGAGGCCGGACCTCGCCACTCAGTGAGACTTAACCATATCGCTGCCTCGTGGCCCTTGCCGCCTCGCGGCCTCTTGCTACTAAATCATCAACTAACCCATTCAAGACTTGTGAACTTAGTGTCACTCAACCAACTTTGCCTTACGGCGGTTTCTCTGACTTAAACTCAAGACAACTCAATCCAACTTATGCAACATATATGCTGAAAACTCAAGACATCGACGCCACATCACGTGCCTAAGCATGGATCTTTCGTTGCAGCCAAATCTTAGGCCCAACATTTTGAGTTCCAACTGTACACACACATTCTACTCGACTCATTGATATATTGCACTCAATACTCGACTCAATCTAAAGGCATACACGCGAATCACCGCCTATGCCGACTCATCTATATGAACTAGTCACTAGCGCCCAACGCTATAATGGACTCCTTTTGTTGTTTTGGTTAGAAGGACGCCCCTTGCCAGCGCGAGTAGCTAGCTCCGCTGCAAGTCCCCGCCTATAACCCGTGCGGTCATCTAGCACACAGCTATGAAATGTCTACCATCACAACGGTTCCCATGGGCCACCTGGATCGCCGTTCGAAAGACTGTTTTATTTTATTTACCTTGTACAAGTTGTCCAATGACCATGCAAGACTCGACTCGACTCGAGCTGGCGTTTCACACAGTCAATGCTACTTCTAGTGTTACCATCTCTTTTAGGGTTAAATTCAACACTTCTCACATCTGAGACCTTGCCTCGGCGACCCAGTCACGAGCATTCTTCTTTCTTGCCTCGACGACCCAGTCGCGAGCATTCTTCTTTCTTGCCTCAACGATCCAGTCGCGAGCATTCTTTCTTCTTGCCCTATCATTTTACTCAACTCAAGAACAACTATTTGAAATACTTTCCAAACTCAATAGATCAACCGTGGCCCGTGCCTTAAAATACTAAGTCCGTGCCATCGTGTCTTAGACCAACTTGAAACACTATGTGACACTACCGTCCAAGTCATACTCTATATGACGGGCCTTACGATCATGAGACTACATGATTATACCCGGCCGTAGAACTCATAGGGCCGTGCCTGCTACTACTCCTGATAGCTTAATGTAACTTTCCTAACTTACTTTGCAACAACTTGACGAGCAAAGGTTGCATCAAGACTTGCATCGTAGGAACGTGCCGTGCACGCGTTCGACTTGAACAACCAAGTTATTTGAAGTGCCTAGAGTTATGCCACAAGTCGTGCAATACAACTTAACCCGTCGGCGAGCAGAGGCTATGCCACGCCTTGGGACGAAGAGATCGTGCATACTTTATGAAGCATTTATGCGGGCGATGCCTATGAATTTGGCTAACTCTTAGCTTGTGGCGAAGACCAACTCTTCCTTCTCCCAAGCCACAGGATGAAGGACCAAGTGTCATTTTCAAAACACGCCATGCACCAACTCTAAGTCGACCGTTGGACCTTTCCATATTCTAACTCAATTCGACCCGTCGAGATTATTCCCTTTAGCTATGCGGATTCATCTCTTTTATTATCAAGCCTACTTGTGCAAGTTGAAAACACACGATTTATTATATGAAGGCAAAGATGAGGCAAGTTTACTGAAACTACCCCACCTGAGCGAGCGGTCACCTCGATCGAGCGATGTCTCCGAGTAGCCGTTGTAAGGCTAAGTCCGAACGTCATCGACGTTCCTATTCCTCCGATTGACTGAGCGGGACGGGACACTACAGTTTGTGTCAACAGTTACACAACAAAATTAAAAAGGTGCCCGAAATAAGATAAAACAAACTTTTTATTTTATAAAGGACAGTCCCCTACAGATAAGTTGGCACAATGTCCATTCAGAGAAAGACAGAGATAAATGAGGCGCCTTCATATTCATCACTTTTTCTTCTCGTTGTCATTAGTTTGACGAAGGGCATCGGCCTTCTCTCCTATGTTATGGATCCTCGAACGGTGCATCAAACGAAGGAATCCCTCTCTCTGTTTCGAATTGCCACACTCTTTAGAAGAGGACGGTGGCCTACCACCTGAGCGATCGAAGATTTCTGGAGTCAGACCAAAGCAGTCTAGAAGATTCTCCGCCCTCAGAGACAGGTTAGCCTCCAACAAGTAAGCCGTAGCCGCAGTATTAGGCTTCTCCTCAGGAGCCTTGCCATCGACGTCGGTGCCTGTCTCTTTCTCTTTTTTCATGTTTTCTTTGAACACAATGAGGGTAAACAAGGGTGAAGGCTGTACAAAAGTCCAATCTCATATATATAGTCGAAACCAATCCCGCTGGCGCCTCACAGTCCTCATAAAAAGCCGAGTATCATTAATGAAAGCTTAAAAGAAGGAAGAAGAAGAGTCATTTTGGAAAAGAGCACCTCTCCTTGAATAGGTTCATCGTCAGAAATGAACCAAGCATTTAATGTGCACCATCATTCAAAGTATTCCAAACGTTTGGGGCCCAAGTTTGAAACCTTTGAAGGGGTCTTGTAGGCGCTCAAAATATCTGTCTCTCTTAGGCGCCTAATACTCTTAGGCGCCCCATGTCTCTTAGGCGCCTATTGTTTCTTAAGAGTTCTGTTCTCCTAGGCTCCATATTCATTCAGGCGCCCATCTCTCTGAGGCGTCAAGACCCATTTAGGCGCCCACTGCCACTAGGTGCTCAACTTTTCTAGGCGCCTACTTTCTTGGGCACAGTTTTCAAAGTATTCAGCTCCCTGCTGATGTATTAATCTGCCATACATACTGAACGTGGTACACTACTCTGAATTCCCTGAAGAATGTGCCTATTACTTAGCCTCAATCATACGTATATTCCGTATAGGCGCCACATGTCCAAGGCGCCCCTACCTAGAAATGGCACCCAGTGGCTTAGGTGCCTATCCAGAGCGCCTACTTTGGATAACTGTCAGGTGGTTATCTCTTGGCTCTATAATTAGATCTCTACTCCCCCAACGTACAGACAGAGAAGAGGGGTATAGTTTGAGCACTCATCGTACTTCCATCTTCTGCAATCATCAATTCTCAAAAGCAAGTTCTTTAAACCGTTAATCGAAGCTAAAGTTCTGTCGATACTTCTACAAGGCCGAGCCATACAGAAGATTCTTCGTCAATAGAAGCTCCGAGACGCAGTGACAAGCGTGCTTCCATCCACAATCGCATCATCAAAGGGACAAAGCGGTCGTTAATGAGACCAGACTCCTACAGTTGTACTTCTCCAGAATTTATTGTACTCTTGTACGATTCTTTAATGTTTGTAATAAAAACACTTTTTGTTTTTTCCAAATAGCCGGATGGTCGAAATAGTAGGTGTTGCCATGGAGGAGTAGGCAGATGTCACTACCACTTTCTAGAATAAGGGTATTTTGGTTATTGTAAGTTTTTGATTATTTTAATATAATATTTAATTTGGTGTAATATAATTTTTGGCCTTTTGCTAGTGTGACCTTGGAACAACTTGGCCTAGAGACTAACTATGACCATGGAGACCTAGCTAACTAATTTGAGTTAGTATTTAGATTCTAATCTAGCTAGGAATGACTTAAAGACCATTTGGAGAATTGAATTAAGGAGCTAGTTTGGACCTTTAGCTTAAAGGGCTTGTTTTACATCATAGGAAGAGGTAATGGGCCTTTGTAACTTAGCCTAACCCTAGCACACTTCATATGGCCGGCTAAGAGAGGCTCTCCCCCTATTTAAGTCATCATTTAGCCCCCTCTTGCCTCCTTTGTAGCAAATCCTGACCCTAGTTTATGTTCTTCCCCAAATTTGTCCCCTTTCTTCAAATTACCTCCAAATTGAACCAAATCAGTTTTATTGCATTCCTCTAGTGAAGAAGAAGTCTCTAGTGGCTAGCTAGCAAGGATTGGAGGCATTGGACCATAGAAATTTGGTGTTGAAGCTTTTGAAGGGGCTATTTCATTGAGGTTTCAACTCTCAATAGGTATTGCTATCTAAACCCTTTCAATTCCTGATTTTCCTCCCTAAATGCATGCATTTAGGGTCCTCCTAGCTATTGGCAGAGTTTGGGTTCGATTCGTGTCCATTTGGTACACGAATGCGTATCGGAGTGTAGTGTAAAGTGTTTCGTGAAATGCCCCTTAGGAATTTATTCTACTGTTTTATATAACTAATTTGATAATTTTGTAGCCCTATATATGTGGATTTTGTTTCACTATGACTGAGCTGAGATTGACACGATTTTTGTGTCTAAATTGGACATGGGACGCCCGTAGCCACTGTGGTGCGATGCCCTACTACCCGACACTTAGTGCTCACTGCACAGGACACGAGGGCACGTGTAAATTTACATAGAGGTCGGGGACACGACTGACATCGGGTCCCCTAAGTTATATGTGATGTAGTGTCGTGTAGGACACGTTATCGTATCTGTATTGGTTTTACACGAACACTCGAATGCGCACAGTCGGCTTTGATACGGGTTCGACACTTGGACACGAGTCAACTTGGACACGATTCAGGGTGTCTGACACTTAGCCCTATACCTCACCTATCTCTAGACACGAGCACGAGACCCAAGATCGTGTGTCGTGTCCTAGAGGGCTCGACATGCCAGCACGAGGCAGTGCACTGCACTGTCTCTGACACTCGACTTTGACACAATTTTGGACACATGATTGGACATTGTTTGGACAATGTGGGTTGACATAATGTTGACACACTCTTTCCCCTTCCTATTCTCCCAGTTTTACTTTGAAATTGGGGTTCGAATGGGTTGTGTTGATGATGTGTTAGAGATGGGAGTTGGGTTTGCTTATGTTACATGTGTTACTTCAGTTGTTTGATCTCAGTTGGTTGATTCCAGGTTGTTTAGGTTTCATATATTGTTAGGTTATATTTGCAATAGGTTATAGGTTGTGGTTTCATATATATGATCTATATATATATATATATATACAGTTTATATT